>JAZGLO010005254.1:0-487027 GCA_036873155.1 Biomphalaria sudanica | reverse complement strand
CCTTAACACAAAATACAGTGTCTATAATAACAACATAACACCACATGGAATATTGTGAATAGAAATATAGATTGTTATGCCAATTATTTAGACATACGGTACATTTATGTATAAGAATATGTAATAAGCTTATTTTGTCTATATATATTTGTGACAAAGTACTTAACAAGCAAACTATACAATTATAAATTATATTGGTTATTTTTTTTTATTCATGTGTTATTTTCAACAATGAATAATTATGCAAAGTTTCAACTTGATCCGGTAATGGGCGTGAAAGGAAAAACGTGTTCGAAATTTGTACCACACAGACAGACAGACAGATAAGATTTGTAAAAACAGAGTGTCAGAACTTTTAGAACTGAAAGTAACCGTAACAAAGTCTAATCTAAACACATCTTAGTAAAAAAAAAAAAAAAGTTCCCCTTTCAGACCTTGTGGTCTATAGGGCAGATGATGTAAAGGTCATCTGTTTCTGTGGCCTACGGTTAACAAGGGTGTCATGTAGCCAGCGCAACGACCAACCGCCTTTACTTTTCCCCAACTAATGTCAGGTACCCATTAGAGCTGGGTGGACTCAGAGGCGCCCAAAGATCCCGAAATAAAAATCCCAGACTTCACCAAGATTCGAACCCCGGTCCCCGGTTTGGAAGCCAAGCGCTTACCGCTAAGAGAAATCAACAGTAACAAACAAAACAAGGTTATATAAAAACAAAACAAATTAACAAGACAAATGAATATAAGATAAGATAATATAAGATAACAAAACAACAAAAAAAAAAAAAAAGCATTGATAATTGTATTATGAAAGAAGCACCACCAGACGACTCAACTTCCAGGTCATGTGCTGACTAATGGCTTACTTTCACGTCAATTCTCATTTCCACTTTAAACGTTGATTTGAAACACACACACACACACATTCATAAAATCCTTTCGATTCCCAAATCATCGTTGATAGTCTGCGTCTTAACGTCCGCTGCAAATCATCTGTTTAGTAGTTTTAAAAAACGTAAGGAGAGAGAGAGAGAGAGAGAGACATAGAGAGAGACAGAGAGAGAGAGAGAGAGAGAGACATAGAGAGAGAGACAGAGAGAGAGAGACATAGAGAGAAAGACACAGAGAGAGAGAGACAGAGAGAGACAGAGACATAGAGAGAGAGACAGAGAGACATAGAGAGAGAGACAGAGAGAGAGAGACATAGAGAGAGAGAGAGACAGAGAGAGAGAGAAGAGACAGAGAGAGAATGAAATGGAAGAAGGAAGCACTAATGCTCATTTTTTATTCTTTCTTTCTGTTGTCAGTGAAATCATAAGGGGTCAAACAACTATCGATATAATTTATAGCATTAGAGGAGAATACCTAGACCTACAAAATCGGATGATATGTAACACTAGAGGGGTCTAATAGCGCTCTATATCTGGAATAGAGTGTAACATAGCAGGTTTCATATATCTTATCTTATCTTATATAATACAGACGTTACTTCAAAAAACAAGATGATTACGTCCTACGCGTCATGCATTTAGTCATGCAAATTAACCAATAACCTAAATTCTGCCAAGTCACTGGTTTTCCTGGCTAGCTCAGGTAACCCATTCCATGCTCTAATAGCACTAGGGAGGAAGGAGCATTTGTATTGCATTGCATATTGTATTGGATTCTCTGTCTCATTACAAGGGGTCTAGTCCTATTTCTGAGATGATCCGTGATATTACTAAAAGTAAAATACCTTTTAGAAAACTTCAAGAATGCCTCTATTTCAATTAAGTGTCAGTGCTAAATATTTCTTGTTGGTTCTAAGCTATGACTTTTGTTGCCTAAAGGTGAATCTGGACCTGAAAAAAAAAAAACACCAGTTGACCCAGATCATTTTGACGTCTTTAAGTAAACTTAAAATGTTAGACCCACTTGTGGGGCATCCAATTCTGACCTCCGTGGTTTGATTATTGCGTACCCGAAGCAAAAGCTACTCTTTCTAGGAGTTGGGGGTAGAGTGGAAACAAAGCTGAATTAGGCAGCCTACTAATTATGTTATGATTCAGTGACGTCAGAAACAGAGGTAGTTAGCTCCGGGTGGGCACAAGGTAAGGCAGTGGTGATTAGTGTGCGACCGTCTTCGGTACATTTGTTTCATGGTTAACTTGTATTTCATCTAGCTACAATCAGGTTTTAATTTATTACCAATAGCTCTTTATCTCTCTTTGCTTAAATATATATAATATTATAATTATTATCTTCGAGTCCGAACAATAATGAGGAATGCAGTACTTCCCTTAGCTACGCAGCCCCAGCTGTGACCTATATATTTTGCAGGCATAACCATTGTCCGCAGGTGGTCAATTTAGATTTTCTTTTCACCACCTACGTCTGTCCTTTGCAGCGGATTTTTTTTTCTGTCCCAAAATTGTATCCCGCGGCCTTTGTAAGTGACCTCCAGCTGTCTCGTTCTGAAGCCGCATGCAACCAGGTGCTTTCTTCTATGTCTGTTAAAACAAGTTGGCGCCTAAGCTGGTCTTTAAAGCTTTTTCGTGGGGCACCTCTATTACGTCGACAACCTTTCAGCTCACCAAAAAAAAAGACTGCTTTTGGCATACGTTCGTATACCAGCGTAACTGTCGGACTAGAAGAAGCCGATCTATACTGTCCATATCGGCGTTCGCAAGGACATCGCTGTTTGTAGTGCGGTCCTACCACCGTATGTCCATGATGGAGCGCAAACATCTTTGGTAAAAGTGTTGAAATGGCATTTATTGCTTTCTGTATTATACCTATGTTTCAAGTCCATATAGAAAGGTTGAAACCACTGCTTGGTAACATTGATTTTACTCATTCCCTTTCTTCTGAATGACACGGAGGAAGGGCCATGAATATTTTAAAACAATTATTGACTTTCAAGTCCTTTGAAGCGTTCTCATTTTCCAGGCTATAAGAATCATTTCGCTATTCGAATCATTTAGACTATAAGTAGCTTTTAAATTGTTGAGAGCTTTTAGTATCTTTTAGACTATTAGGATCTTTTAGACCAGGGGTTCTCAACTTGTGGTTCGCGACCCCTTGGGGGGTCAATTGACGATTTGTCAGGGGTCGGCTAAGACCATCGAAAATATGGATTGTATTTTGTCTATTCTTCTATTGCTTGGGATGCGGGTCGCGGCTGATTAGGGGATTTAAAAAGGGGTCGCCAAGCTTTAAAGGTTGAGAACCGCTGTTTTAGACTATGATAATCTTCAATGCATGACATTTAAGGTTATAAGGATATTCTATTTGGATCTTTTAGACAGGATGTTTTAAAATATTACGATCTTTTAGACTGAGATCTTTTTTTTTATATATTGTGGACTGTTAAGTTCTTTTAAACTATTAATATATTTACACTATAAAGATCTTTTAGACAATTAGGATATTTTAGATAATTAGGATTCTTAGGCTAGTAGGATGTTTTAGACTATATGAATCTTTCTGACCATTAAAATATTTTACAGTTTTTTAGACAATTATGTTGTCTTGACGTTTGCTAAACGTGCGTTTGTCTGGTAATTATTTCAGTTCAATAATAATAATAATGATTATAATAATACTCATTGTCATATCAACCGAGGGGATAATAACAACTGACTTCACAGATACCTTCAAGGCCCTTGGCATTCCTAGGAACATTCTCGTTGCCTATCAGAGGGAGGTACTTCTGCAGACCTGCCACATCACCAGAATATTCCTCGGTGGAAACTGATAAAGGGACTACGATGAATTTTGTCTCCCTTTAAAGGTAGTCGACCCTGGCCTCGCCAGAGAATGAATACTCGTTCTTTTATAATAATAATAATAATAATAATAATAATAATAATACAGTGGTTTCCATTCTTGTTAAAACTAGCGTTCATATACAGTCCCTCCATGCGTGTCAAGGGCCACATAGCATAAAAAATTGTCGAGTCCGACGGAACCTAGCGTCTGTGGTTTATTTTTCAACTGTGTTCAGACGGATTCAATAGTACGGTAGCAATCCGCCACCACTGAGTATATGTCTTGAGGTTATATTTCTTTAAATTATTTGTCATCAAAAGGTAAGGGCCACCACTGAGTATATGTCTTGAGATTATTTCTTTAAATTATTTGTCATCAAAAGGTGAAGGCCACCACTGAGTACATGTCTTGAGGTTATTTCTTTAAATTATTTGTCATCAAAAGGTGAAGGCCACCACTGAGTATATGTCTTGAGGTTATTTTTTTAAATTATTTGTCATCAAAAAGTGAAGGTCACGAATGGTGCATTAGCTCAAATACAAGGGGTAAAAAAAAAACGGTCCAATTACAGCATCTTATGACGTCATGTCCAATCATGCCTTTCGCCATTAATCAGATTGACTGAGGAAGAATTGCGTCAACCCGTGCAGAAGACCACCCACAAATGTAATTAAGTACTTCCGGGGACGCCAGACCTCCAAACTGTTGTTTTTTTATATTCGGAGACATTCAGTTGTCTTTTCAAGTATGGGATTGGTCATGGGCAGAGAACTCATCCATGAAACACAGGATACTAAGGCGGCAGTTGCAGGACCTGTTTTGGTAGTTCACGAATGTGTCAAAGAAAGGACACTGTCCAGCGGCTGTTTAAAAACGGCTACATCCAGCTTTGACGGACACAGCATTGCCGAGGAAAATGACCGCCTTTTACTTGAGTGGAAGATCAAATATGGCGCTCTGGCGAACCTGAATGCCCAGATGTCGACAAGCAATCGCAGGATAAAAATTCTGACGGCGATAAAACATGTGCGGGACAATATCGTGAAGGTACCGTGAATATTAGCGATAATGTTTCATATTCTCACTATAGCACATTTGAATTTGAATTATTTTTTTTACGCACATCAAGAATTATCAATGTTGACCTTTTTTTTTTTCATAATGAACATTTTGGATTTTTAATTACATAGTCACCTTTTTAAAAATAATTTTCAACAAGTTCAGAATCCATTTAATTTTTATGATAAAGATTTAGGTCACAGCTGGGCCTTCTTATCAAAGTAAACCACTGCAATGTTCTTTAATCTCGGACTCAATTATCTATTGTTAGTTCAAACATTTAATCGACAAAATATGAAACGGACTGATTCACATTATACCACCACGTCAGTTAAGTACTTTTTCTTTCCCTTGTTGGATGCCAAACAAATTAATTAATAACCAATAATTAATTAGCTCATAAGTTATTTTTTTTTATATTGATTCTTGTTTTGTCTGTTACAAGAAATAATTGTGCAAAGTTTCAACTTGTTCCGAGGATGGGTTCAAACCTTTTACTAGACAGACAGGCAGAGTTGATATAAGCTTTGTAATAAGGTATGTTTGAATACAATTTGGTATTTGCTTATTTTTGGCTTTTCATTCTTTTTAAAAAAAAATTTTTCATTTGTTGGGTTGGAGAGTTCGTTCAATTTGGAAGGAATGACGTCATTTGTGTCTTGTAATAACTTATTAGCAGGTAACTTTGTTACGTGAGACAAGAGCGTTAGCTATTTTAAAACGCATTTACGTCACATATCCTGCGCGCCATCAGGTGCTCGCTTGCAGACGATACGTCTTTACACATTTGCTAGCGTGTCTTGTCTTGCCGCGCGTGCGGTTTCCAATAACGTGGTTTCAGCAGAAGTGACAGTAAATAGTATCAGGGGCAACAACCAAGTACACAAACAAGAATGCAGAAAACGAAAGTAGAAGAGATTTATCTTGAACTCAAATAAATAAAATAATGTAGCGAGTCCGTATTGGGAGTCGCGGTGGCTGAGTGGTAAAGCGCTTGGCTTCCGAACCGGGGGTCCCGGGTTCGAATATTGATAAAGACTTTGGGCGCCTCTGAGTTCAAACAGTTCTAATGGGTGCCTGACAGTAGTTGGTGAATAGTAAAGGAGTTGGTCGTTGCGCTGGCCACCACCTTCGTTAAACCTGGGCTACAGAAACAGATGACCTTTACATCATGTACACTATAGATCGTAATGTCTGAAAGGGGAACTTGACTAATTTAAATGGCTGCCTGGTCGCGTGTTATTCGCTCTGGACAAGCGTTCGGTGGTAGCATTGTCCCGGGTTCGAATCCTTCCCCCGTCGTCCTGTTGGGATGTAAAGTAAGTAAAGGTTCCCCTTTCAGACCTTGTGGTGATGTAAAGGTCATCTGTTTCTATGGCCTACGGTTAAAAATCCCAGGATTCGAACACCTGTCCCCGGTTCGGAAGCCAAGCGCTTTACCGCTCAGCCACCGCGCCTCCCTGTTTATGTGTAATTATGTTCAAATTTGAGGGAGCATCCGAAACATGTTAATGGACCTCATTCACCAATCGTAAACAAACAACATTTAGTCACGTGATAATATTGATTGATAAAACAAGGAAAAAAAAACTGTCACGTGATAGCTATTGTGTATTAAAAATTAGATCGTAATTTGTATAGGAGAGATACAGAATCACGTGGCTAAATGTTGTTTGTTTACGATTGGTGAATTGTAAATGGATGAATGTCTGCTTGTGTGTATAATCTATTTTTACAGATATATGTCAGTTGGAAAGTATGCGCGAATGACCGGAAGTGTGTTAGTTTTCAGACGAGAAGAGACTAGTGTGTGATATGTGCCATGAAATAGAATAGAGATTCTGTGTCATGATCGAGTTGTTAAGTGTGTGGAATTACAGCTGAACCCAGGGACACCCTAGACGTCAAGAGAAACTAAGGTAGTTTCTATCGAACTCTAGATACATATAGATGTAGTAGAAAGCTGTAACATAAATCAACATAAGGTGGCAGAATTTGTGATGAACGAATGTGTGAATGAACTTTTAGCCTGCCCAGTGTCTTCAGGCCAACATTCCATTCGCGAGTCGTTATGTTGAAGGAGAAATCTAGAAATTGTGTGGCATCATCAAGGTAATTGGGAAACACATCTTAATCTTTATGCCCAATTCCAAATTGTGGCCTACATCAGGATTTTATCTTTATCGTCTTGGTTCTGCTGCGATTCGATACCACTGGGCCATCCTAACCTTTGTTAGGCCAATAATAGAATATGCATCCTCTGTTTGGGACCCCCTCAACTCAAGAAAACACTAAGAAACTGGAACAGTCACAAAATAGAGCAGTGAGATTCATAACTAACGAATATTCACATTTGACTAGAGCAGGGGTTCTCAACCTGTGGGTCGCGACCCCTTGGTAGAATGACGATTTGTCAGGGGTCGCCTAAGACCATCGAAAATATGGATTGTATTTAGTGTATTCTTCTATTGCTGTGTATGTTATGGGGGGGGGGGGTCGCGGCAGAGTGGGGGATAGTAAAAAGGGGTCGCCTAGCTTAAAAGGTTGAGAACCGCTGGACTAGAGTAACACCTTTAGTAAAATCACTAAAGCCTTTAGGATAGACGAATCAAAAGTAAAGGAACATTATACATAAAACACTGAACCATAAATCTTCAAATACAAAAATAAAACTAATTAAAATACTCAGAAAGACACAAAGATAAAGGCACATTCCTCATCCCATATGCTAGGACAAATTTGTACAATTGCTCCTTCTTCCCTAGTTCTATTAAAGCATGGAATGGGTTGCCTGAGCCAGCCAGGAAAACCAATGACTTTGCAGAATTTAAGTCATTGGTTAACTTGCATGACTAGATTATTGACGCGTAGGACGTAATCATCTTTCTTATTTAATAATAATAATAATAACAATCTTTATGGTCCGTATGGAAATTAGTCCGTATCTTATAAGATAAGATCCCTTGACGGCCTTTGCTGATTTTGTATTGTTAGTGAGCATTGCTCCTAGAATTTGAAAATAGTTTTTTTTTTTTTTTTTTTTTTTTTTGGGGGGGGGGGAGTATTTTATAATCTAGAGCCAAATTGTTATGTTTAGATAGCGACCATTTTAGGTTAGAGATTAAACAGAATGCAGCTAATAAACAGAAGATGATGACGACATATCTGATTGTAAGCACTTAAACCTTGTGATTTGTTTTTAAAACGTTTTGAGTATTGCTTATGTTTGGTGATCGAGCAGCAGTTTCAGTTCGCAATATTTTTAGAACATAACACAACATTGTTAACCCTTACATCGCCGAGCTGTTTTACAATAAGTGCATACAAACATGGAATCACATTTCTAATGTTTAGAGGCTGAACTACCACACGCGTCTTAAGGGTTAATCAAAGCTCATGCCAGCATGGTGTATTCAGAAGACAAAAAGATGTATAACCACAACTGCAGAAATGACTTCTTTACTAAAAGTTGCTCTTCGTCAGCGGTTCTTAATCTTTTAAGGTCTGAGACCCCTTTTTTTACGATTCTCCAATATGTGGCGACCCCCAACCGTAGAAATCATAAGCCTGAGTAAATGTGCTTTTTATAATGTTATTAAACTATTTACTGTTCTATTTCTTATTCACCATTTTTATGTTGCATACTTATGTGACTTAAGCATAACATAGTATAAGAGTTAAAACGCAGGACACTTTAGGTTGACTTAGGTGACCCCAAAGGTGAGAACCCTCGCTCGACGTAGCTGCCGCGTGAGTAGATTACGTTTAGGTCCAGGAGTAAGCAGTCAAGATCAAATCACTGTTCAACCCACGCCAGACTGTACTCAGAGAGTAATCTTTAAATCAAACTTCGACTTTGTTGGACACAATGCTACGCGTTAGCGCCAAATATCTTCCGAGATTTGTTCCGAATACCTTCGTATTCAGCCTCACAGCACACCTCTCTACAGTATCGATCTGTCCAAGCCAGGCGCCCTCCTCCTCCCCCCCCCCCCCTGCTCCCCACCCAATCTCTGCCTTACACAACTTGTTGTCTCATTATTTCACAATCCCCCCACCCCTTCTCTCTCTCTCTCTCTCTCTCTCTCGTCTTCCCATCCGGCGCCCCGCCTTCGCCACAAGCCCTACTCATCCTCGCATCTCTCTCTCTCTCTCTCTCTCTCATTCTTTCGCCATCTCGCTCACTCTCTCAGGCCTCTTCAATGTCCATTGTCAGCCGGTCGATAAACTTCGACTCTCCCCAACAATGCCATCATCTATCTGGGTCACTTCGAGTGGATACCTCACAACATGACAACACGGTGGGGGAGAGGGGGGCGGGGTCAAGAGGGTTGTAGGGGGGAAGGAGGTGGGAGTAAAGGTGAAGGTTGGGTCACCTCGAGAATTTCGCTGTCAAAGGCTACTCGTTGACATTCAAGGACTAGAGATCAGCTGTCGGCCGATCGACCGAAATTGTTAAAGAACATCTGACCCTTTTAGCGTTGCCTTTTTGATACGTATCGTAGCATTTTTGATACACAGCGTAGCATCAAACAAATACAATCAATTGAAAACGAAATCCTGGCGGCTTCTGCCTGTGTGTCAGCCATATACTCATTACGATACACATAAGTGACATCTTAAATTCTCAACACTGATCTCGATTCAACCTACTTTACCATTAGTACTTAAAACAGTTTTAGTACATGTTTTGTAATGTTATGAATATCTAATTAATCCTTTTGTTATCTTCTAGATTTCAGTCATGATTATGCTATACTTCTTTGTATCATTGACATAACCAATTGCTGAAATGCTTTTCTTTAAAACATACTGATGAATTTTTGAAAGATCTTTTTGCGTATCGACTAATAGATGTTGACAAACTAGAAAGGTCTTGTTTTACAAACCTGTAATAAAAATGGTGTATAGATTAGTGCATACAATTTCTTATCCTATCTTTTATACTAAAGAAGTTAACTCAAAATAGAAGATAATTACGTGTTACGCATTTCATGTGTCAATGCATATTAATCAATGACATAAACTCTGCTAAACGTTGGTTTTCCTGTATGATTGAGGCAACCCATTTCATTCTCTAATGGCACAAGGGAAAAAGGAGCACTTATACGAATTAGTTCTAGAATTAAGAATAAGAAATGTTCCTCTCTCTTTATGTCTTTCTGAGTATTTCATTAGGTTTTGTTTTTTTCTATTTTAAATTTTTTAAAAGAATATGCTCTTTTTCAAATAGTATCTTTTTTTCCTGGCCAAAAGTTAAGGAGGGTCCCACATGGGACCACGATCAACGCTTTAACATATTTCTTTCAAATGACTGCTACCTTGAAGAGTCAGGTTCATTCAGGGCTGCATTCGTTTCTATAGCGCAAAAAAAAAGCTCATATCATGTCTGTCTGTCTGTCTGTTAGAAGATTTCTCCCACTTTTCATTTTCTGAACAATTTGAAACTTTGCACAATTATTCATTTTCCCTTATAAAAAAAAAAAAAAAAAAAAAAAAAGCATGAATCAATCGAAAGAGTGACCAATTTGTTAATAAAATAGTAATAATAAATAAAAATAATACTTTTATTTAGAACGCGCTGTTAACAAACAAATGTAGGCTCAAGGCGCTGGGATATCATTACAAACACAAATACAAGAGCTATCATGACAAACTAATCTAAACAAGTTTAAAACAGCTAGTTCTTAATATTGTTCTTGAAAGTAGTGTAGCATGTTGTCTGTCTGAGATCAATGAGGAGTGAGTTCCAACCTTTTGGTCCGTGCACTAAAAAAAAGCCCGCAGACCGTAGCTTTTGGCACCACTAGAAGAGTCCATTGAGCGCAGGGCTCTCTAAAGGACATAGGGAGTGATCAGTTCTCTAAGGTACAAGGCATTTCTTTGTTATAACTGATAATAAAATAGTAGTAATTAATTACTTCTGTTTAACATCGATAAATGGGAAATAAATCCTACAATATTGAGAGATTTGGCTCTTTCCTTTAGATAAGCTTTTTTTTTTATAACTATTTCGACAGTTTTTTTTTTCGTTTTTGTTCTAATGCAGGGACAGAAAGATGGAGACGGTGCAAAATATAATCTTAGGCTACATAAGCTTAAACTTACAGGCCCCACTATCTTGGGGCACCACACCTTAAAAAAGTGTCTGAGTGTGTTTGAGACTAATAATAATAATAATAATAATAAAATTAATGATAATAATTGACAAATGCCGAAAATGTGAACCCATAATGGCAAGGTGTCCAGCTTGGTCCGAATCTGCATTAAGTTGCGAAACTAATCCATCAGCAACTAGCCTTGATAAACATGACCTTATTGATAAAACAATACACCCCCGTGCTACAAATTCTCACCACAGGCAGGGGCGTAGTTTGAATGTTCCATCATTTGGGGGCCCGGGGGCTTTACCTCTTTTGGGGCCCTTGCATTTTGCGAAATATTTAATATAAAAAAACTCTTATTTGGGGGCCTTTCTCAAGTGGGGGCCCGCGGGAATTTTAAATTCACCCCCCCTTCTCCCCACACCCTAGCTACGCTACTTACCACAGAAGGTCCTCAAGTCAATCTGTTACTATACGTGTAGAGACCTATTTTAACTGACTAGTCCAGGGCTCTCAACCTGTGAGTTGCGACCCATTTGGGGGGTCGAAAGATGATTTTCCAGGGGCCGCCTAAGACCCATAAGAAAATAAAATTGCATTGTCTAAAAAGAAACTTGACACTATTAAAAAAAAATGTCCATTTGTAGTTACTATTTTGTTTACTAGCATTGTCATTCGAGGACAAATGATACCAAAAATCAACAAAAAAAAAAACAACTAATTTCACACATTTTAATCGTCACAGCATCAACATTTGTAATAGTTTCAATTGCTGTCCATCAAACGTTGCGGAGAAGTGCAACGTTGTCCCACTGCAGAATCCCAGGTATTGTTTCAATGTGAAACCCACTTTATTTAAAAGCACACCACATCCGTTCATTACCCAGTAATATGCTATCATGTTATTGCAGATTTTATTTTTATAATGGAGCAACCCATGAAAATAGATTTCTATAACATTAGCGAAAACACATAACTTTATGGTTGGGGTGGGGGGGGGGGGGGTCCGCCACATAGTGAGAAATAGTTTTAAAACAAAAAAAGGGTCACCGAACTAAAAAGATTGAGAATCGCTGGACCAGACGGTGGATTTTAAACCACCAGATTTACTGTTTATTGATAACAAAACAAGCAACATGTAGAAAATCCTTAAAAAAAAAAAAAGCTTTCCTAAAGGGGAAGAACTGCGTCCTTAACACTATATCTACCGATAATGTACAAGCTATTTTCCTTATTCGATATCAAACAAAATATTTTATTACAAATAATGAATTGACTAATTTAGTTTTTTTTTTATTGATTCATGTCTTGTTAGGTACAATAAATAATTGTTTAAAGCATCAGCTTGATCGAAGAATGCGTGAGGAAGAATTCGCGTGAACAAACATTTAAGGGGACTAAACCCACCAAAATAAGCCAAAATTAGCCAAAAGTATTAGTTTCCTTTGTTGCTATTAAACAAAATATTCAATTACCAGTGATTAATTGTCTAATTGGTTTCTTATTTTTGTTTCTGTCTTTGTCAATGAAGAGTGCGAGAAGTTTCAACTTGATGTGAGAATGGGTGTGTGAGAAATAACGTGCACAAACTTTTAAGCAGACAGACAGACAGATAGACAGACAGAGTGAGTTGATATCAGCTTTGCTAAAAAAAAGATATCCGCTACCATCATTGACATCGCTTTACCATTATCTCATAATATAAAAATAATTTTAAAAAAACTGGAAAGAAAAAAACAAACAAACAAACAAAAAATAAAAACCTTAGCTTATGCGACTATAATATATAAGACTTGTCTTCGAGTCCGAAGATTAGTGAGGAATGCAGTAATTCCCGTGGCTGCGCAGCCCCTGCTGTGACCTACATATTCTGCCACACCCAGGGCAAGCACAACCATTGTCCGCAGTTGGTCGATTTTGTTTTTCGCCGTCTGGGTCTGTCCTCGATAGCGGATTTTTTTTTGGTCTCAAATGTATCTCCCGAGGCCTTTGTAAGTGACCTCCAGCTGTCTCTTTCTTAGGCCGCATGCAACCAGGTTGGCTAAGCCAAGTTGGCGCCTAAGCTGGTATTTAAAGCGTTTCCGTGGGGCACCTTTGTTACGTCGACCACCTCTTAGCTCACCAAAAAAAGACTGCCTTTGGCATACGGGATACGTACCCTGCCCAGTGCAACTGTCGGACCATAAGAAGTCTCTCTATACTGTTTATACCGGCGTTCGCAAGGACCTCGCTGTTTGTAGTGAGGTCTTGCCACCGTATGTCCATGATGGAGCGCAAGCATCTTTGATGAAAGCGCTCAAGTAGTCCAAGTTGTTTTCTGTATAGTGTCCATGCTTCGGATCCACACAGAAAGAGTTGAGAGAACCATCGCCTGGTAGACATTGATTTTTGTAGGAGCGTGACGGCCAGACGGCTATCAACTTCCCTTGAAAGTGACGCGTCATTTCATAGTATAGGCTAACTACCCAGATATGTGAAGTGGTCTACCACGTTAGGAAGCTGTCCGTTTACGACTTTAACTAAAATTATAATACACCCTGTTGTTATGTCAAGCGAGGGAATAGTAACAGCTGACCACGCGAACACATTCGAGGCTCTAAACATCCCTAAAAAAAAAAAAGAGCTAAAGGGCAGTTGTCTCAAGTCGGAGTTGAAACATAACTTCTTTTTTTTTTGTTTACTTAGAATAAAAAATTACAAATTTTGCAGACTAAAAATTAATATGAATAAATATGTAGAACTAGATACATTTTCAACGAGTAATCAGCATGTCTTTTCGTGGCATGTCTCCGAATTTTGAATGTCTATTTTCCAATGCCGCCCACAGATTGTGTGTTGTAAAAAAATAAAAAAAAAGGGGTGGGAGAGCGGTGTTAACTTCTTGCTGATGCTACTCGACTTCGTAGGACTCAATTGCTACTTTACACTGGTTTCAACATCGGTGTAAGGGAAGTAATCCATTTAAATGAACAGAATTTATTTATAGTAACTGCTCTCCCTTACTAAAAAAAAACCCTCTTAAATTGTCAGTTTAAATTTATTAAAAAGGTGTTTTTTTTTAAATATCAGTTCTATTTGACAATAATCATTAAAACAGTTTTTGTGACTTTAACATCTGCATTATTACCATAAAATATTTACGAAAATTAGGTTTATTAATGACTTTAATATCTGCTGACCGAGCTTTGTTTGTGTAGATAATCTGATAAGGAAGGATATATACCCGAAGTCATTTTGGGAATATTGTTGTCATTACGAAAATAAACGATCGGGTAAAGACTATCAATCTAAAGAGTTGCTTTTTCGTTCTGTCAGTTCTCAATGTAATTGTACAGCTCACGTCTGAACGTTTCACATTGCTTCTTTCGCGTCAAACTATTGGGCTATTATAGGCTTGGAAGAAAGTCTTTGCAGTGTAACTTCTAAAATGGTTACTTTCTGACATTTAATATTGCAATTAATATATTCATAATTATAATTAATTAATTAATAATAATTAAAATATAAATATGATAAAATAAATTATTTTTTTATAAATCAATACAAACTCTTGGAGTTTCTAGTCTCATTATGTTTTCATGTTACTTAGAAAAAAAGTAATGTTCTCCTTTCAGACCTTGTGTTCTATAGGGCAAATGATGTAGAGCTCATCTGTTTCTTTGGCCAAGGGTTAACGAGGATGCCTTGTGGCCAGCACAACGACCAACCGCCTTTACTTTTCCACAACTAATGTCAGGCACCCATCAGAGCTAGGTGGACTCAGAGGCGCCCAAAGATTCCGAAATTAAAAATGCCTGGACTCCCTCGTTATAAAGAAGCGTTATTTGTTATTTTGTACATTTTTCCTCCCACTTTATATTGATCACATTAACATTTTATACACAATACAGAAGATAACAAAACAATGTAATGAAGACTTCCGAATACGTAGTCGTCCTGAGTGAATGGCGAAATAGAGAGTCTGCTAGATTTTCCCACCTCACTCTGTCTGTCTGTCTGTCTGTCTGGTAAAACGTTTGTTTCTCCCACACAGAATCTCCAATCAAGCTGAAATTTTGTACAATTTTTTTTTTATTTGACAAAACAATAATCAATTGAAAAAACAACAACAATTAATTCATTATTGGCTGCTAAGCATTTTGTGTGGGACCACGGGAACAAGGGAAAGATATTTGCTTGGCAGATGTGGTGGTATAAGATGAATTAGTCCCCTTTTTACTTTGTAGAGAAATAGGTCGCCGCTTTAAAGTTTGAAACTAACAATGGATAACTAAAAAAAGGAAAAAGCTTTTTTTTTTTATAAGAGCTTCGCTGGCACAGTGATCAATCTCTTACCTTGAGGAGGATTGAGCCCTCGAGTTTCAATTTAGGTCCATTTTTTTTTACATGAATTTAAAAAGCGATCATGGCAACATACACGCATATATCTATCTTATTTCTCTCCCTACCTCTTTCCCAACAGTTCCAGTCAAGGGATAGGATCATAGCGCAATGAGAAAGCTGATAGTGCTGTACAGAAAAACAATTGGTAAAACAAAATATGTGATCGCACAGATTTATTATTGTTAGTCTAGATCTATTTGAAATGCATTTATAATTATACTTAATAATTTTTTTGTTTGTTTAAGTATTAAAGTACAAGTACATCTGGTCAGTTGAGAGTCTCAATTACGATTCAGTATCTTTTTCTCTCTATCAATCCCTTGGTCTGTTGAACCGTTGGGGCACCACACAAGATCTGTTCACCATCTTTTTCCGTTCCAGTCTTTCTTTTGCCTTGGATAGGATTTCTCTTAATGACAGGCCGGTCCATTCTTTTGATTTCTAGACTCACAGTGAGGACTGGGCCTTAATCATCTAACTTTCCTGGATCAAACACTTGCTGGGCCCATGGCTAAGCACTGAATATGGGCCCATGCAGTGGCGTAGCTAGGAATTCGCCATCATCTGGAGGCCAGGGAGGCTTTACCTCTTTGGGGGCCACTGCATTTTAAGTAATATTTAATATTTAATGTAAAAAAAAATTCGAACATTCATTTGATAGCCCCCCTTAAGTCTGTATCCGGGGGAGATTTTTAAATTCCCCCCCCCCCACACACACACCCTAGCTACGCCAATGAGCCCATGGCTAAGCACTAAGCACCCTTTTGCTCTTCTGTGTGGATAGTCAAGTTTGTGAGCTGCATTCTTGATTCTAATCTTATTCAGACTCGCCACTATTCCAGTTTTTTTTTTTTATGTTTTCCCACTACTTATTCTTCGTCCACCACGCAATAAACCGCCATGTTAATTTGAATCTTTTTTTTTTGTACTTCCGCTTGCCCTGATATGGGCGAGAACTCTATTTTCTGTTGCAATATCTTCAAAGCTCCGTCATTTGCATTTAGTTCCCCTGAAATACGGGGACCAAGGTTCTTTTGTGATGCCGTTACGTCGTGAGTGTTTGGTATCTAACTTGTGGGGAAGGATCCTCTTCGGAGATGGGTTGGGATAGACAGATTAGGAAAAAAAAAAGGAGGAAACGATTGGAGGAAAGAGAGAGGGAGGGGGAGTGAGACTGACTTGATAAACGCTATATGTGTGTGTGCGTGTGTGTGTTTATACTCGTATAGATGTTTGTGAGTGGTGAAAACGGCGAAAGCGGTAATAAGCTTTAAAAAAAAAATCACTTCCGAGAATACCTGTTTTAAATCAATACTTTATTGAAATAAAGAGAATCAAGATTTTCGAAATTAGAGCGCTATAATATAATAAATATAGACTATATATTAATTTATAACTTACCCTACCGATTGCAAAGCATGTAGGTCAAAGCATGTTTTCATCACAAAAATAATATTTATTTTTATATTTTATACTTGAAGTTTGTTGAATCATATGTTAAAGAGTGCATGCTAATTTCAGACAGCCGAGGTAAACAGCAGATTGTGGAGGAAACCCAAATCGATGTTGCTGTAAAACTTCTTATTTTGTTCCTCTAATCCTGACTTGTAATTATGTTCACATCGACAGCCTCATCCCACGCTAATAAATGCGTTTGGTGTAGCTGAGGACGCAACAATGCATTTCTGGTGTCAATGCTGGTGTTACTCTTTCCATTGTGTGATCGATACAATGAACTGAGCTGAAGAAGCTAGCAACATGAAAAAAAAAATTTGTAAAATTGCCCGTTTAAAGCTGTTGACCCTTTGTATGAGCGATTAATTTGTTCTTCATAAATAGTAGAGAATTAAAAATAAAGAAATTTTTTCCTGATTTCTTTCGTCTGTGATGTTGCAAATTTGATGTCACTATTTCCTGTACCAATGTCTAGTGACCGAGATAGTTAGGTCATATTAAGGGGATGGGTACTGGTTCAAGACGTCCAGCGAACCTTCGAATTAAGACCCTGAAATTTGCTGCGTAAACAATCACGATAGTCAGCAGAAAACAAATATTTCTAAAGAACATTGTGGGGAAGAATCAGAAATAATTGCATTATCTCGAACATTCTTAAGGGAGACAATTAGAGACAGACAGGGCGAGCTATCGAGGTTAATTGTTCATTGAAGCCAGAGTAGGACAAAACAAGACACCAATCTTTTATATACAACAGAATTGAATAGTATGAATATTTATTTTAAACTAAACAAAAAAAATCACACACAGTACATTATTAGCTTAATACAGAATAGAGCTTACAATTAATTAAAAACATAAGTAAAATTCTCATCAAGGTTCACTGTTACTATTAATCACGTAATATTGTCGGTCAAGCTACCTTATTGTTCTTCACAGTCCAGGTACTAATACCATGGATACATTAGATACAGTGAACTATACAGATCTATGCTTATAGCATTGACACAATTTTGTTTATTTGATGTTTTGTTTCTGTATCTTTATTTTTCTATAAGAAGATTTGGGGTCCAAGGTCTTGTTTTTGCGTCTCGACGTCATTTATTTTATTTTGGATGTCTTATATTTTTAGCGCCCCCCGAAAGGGGAAAACGACGCTATTATTTTTGTATGACATGTCTGTCCTTCGGTATGTCCGTCCGTCCCGTTTAGGTCTCAGAAACTAGAAGAGAAAATGAAAATCTGACATCATGATATTTTAGATCAGTGAAAAATTCTGATGCAACGGCTACTTTTTTCTTTTCCGAAAGTGAACCATCTATTGTTTTAAATTATATATGCAAGCAGATTTTTCAAAAAAATTACACCACTTTGAAATGAAAAATTTCAGGGGAGGTAAGTCTTTTAAAAAGGTCACAGTCTTCTTCATTAATAAAACAAGCTTCATTCATAGAATCGCGCATTGGTACAAAAAATGGCATCTAAGGTCACAATGGAAAAAGTATCAATGGATCGTTATAAATTTGATAAGGGCCGTCTCTGATAACACAAGCTATATTTGTAAATTTGTTATGTGAATGATTTTGAAGGCATTTCACTTCAAACAACTTAATTTCAACATTGTGCTGCTTCAGTGTATTAGAACTAACAACGTGTAATTCGAATTAACTTGCGTATTACAAGAACTAACCAACGTGTAATTAGAACTAACCTGCGTATTACAAGAACTAACCTGCGTGTAATTAGTACTAATCTGCATATTACAAGAACTAGTCTGGTTATCATTAGAACTAGCCTGTTTATTACTAGAGCAAACCTGCGTATTACTATAGCTAACCTGCGTATTACTAAAGCTAACCTGCGTATTACTATAGCTAACCTGCGTATTACTATAGCTAACCTGCGTATTACTATAGCTAACCTGCCTATTACTAGAGCTAACCTGCCTATTACTAAAGCTAACCTGCGTATTACTACAGCTAACCTGCCTATTACTAGAGCTAACCTGCGTATTACTAGAGCTAACCTGCCTATTATTACAGCTAACCTGCGTATTACTAGAACTAACCTGCGTATCACTAGAACTAACCTGCCTATTACTAGAGCTAACCTGCGTTTTACTAGAGCTAACCTGCCTATTACTAAAGCTAACCTGCGTATTACTACAGCTAACCTGCCTATTACTAGAGCTAACCTGCGTATTACTAGAGCCAACCTGCCTATTATTACAGCAAACCTGCCTATTATTACAGCAAACCTGCGTATTACTATAGCTAACCTGCGTATTACTATAGCTAACCTGCGTATTACCAAAGCTAACTTGCGTATTTCTAGAACTAACCTTCGAATGTGTGGGATACTTTGAAAATGATACGAATAAATCTCAACTCTCGTAATAAATCTCAACTTTATCAGTGATGCAGTTTGTTTGTTTAATCTCGCTACTTTGGTAGCAGACTCCTTTCAAGCTTCTTCTCTAAACTAATCAGCCACTTTTCAAAAAGCCATTTACATTGCAGAGTTAATGCCCTTGCTCTGTAGTCCTGTCATGCAACTCTCCAGACTTCTTTTGTTAAAACAAAAACACACTTGGTCTGTAAAATCATTTCCGTGAATCATATTTCGATCTGACTTTTCCTCGATAAGTCTTTTTTTTTTCCTCTTTTTTTTAAAATTCCGAATAGCTAATCTCGGCTCTAAATGCGTATTGTCATAGACTATATTTATATATACAGGACTGCCAACACTAAGGGTAACTAAGCATAAGTTTCGTTCAACTCCAAAATGTGGGATGAGGTACTTCCGGTATAAACTTATGTTATGACATTCACGATGTTTGAATGATAATGCCAGCTTGGATAATATATTTCTCTTTTCATCACATTTGACAATTTCTTTTTACATTGTATACTATTAATATATATATATATATATATATATATATGTTCAAATCTCGAAGTCAATACCTCGGTCGCTGCAACCGGTTTTTGTCTATTGGTAAAAGTATGAGGAATCGTTTAGGGGGGGGGGGGGAAACGAACGAACACAAAAAATCATAAGAAATTATTTGGTTTTCTAAATTTGCATTTGTTTTCTAAGGAAATTAACATTAATAGCATTGAATAGCAATAAATAATAAGTAGAGAATTTATTTAAACAACAAACGATGAAAAACAAATTACTTACACTACTTATGAATACTTAAAGAAAACTAATGGTAACCAAGTCATCATTCAACTGAAGAACACAACCAAAGCGCCTGTAAACGTTTAGGGTGATAGGGAAGGAACGCTAGAGGGAAACAACAAGAACAATTTTATAATAACAACTACGGGGTATGAGATATGTACTCTGCGTAGCGTAATGAGAGTTACTCTTCTTTAATAATAAAATAATCAGCTTTCATTTGGTAAATCCTGTTTGAATAAACACACACAACTACCTTTCTGGGTTTGTTTATTGACGTACGACGTACGTCTATTTATTTCACACGCCAGCTCCACGCCTTTGATTGCATCTTTAGGTTAGGGGGTAACTTGATCCTTGAATGTGTTGGGACTGAGTCCCATGGGAGCACACTCCTCGTGGAAGTGGGGGACATTTCATTTCCGGTGTGGGAATTTTTGAGTTTAGAAGATATGCAACACAACACGTATTCTCCATAAGGCGAAAATAAAATTAAATTAAAGTTCATTGATACTATGTGTGTGTTTTTAGATATTGTTTCAGAGTTGTGCTTGTGTTTGCCTTCTGTATGTGTTTAAGTATTTAGTGTGGGGTTTTTTAATGTTATGTGTAAGTGTCGTATGTTTGTGTGTGTGTGTGTGTGTTTAGAGATGGATACATTTAAAAACAGAACGACTGAGAAGTTATGAAGGTCATTATTCAACAGATTTTGGTTACTGTGCAATCGTCAATGCGGAAAACCCCTAACAATTTTGAACAAAAGAGGAATTTATCTTGTCAAATCGTACTCTCTGACCATAAATGTTAAAAACATACTCTATACACCGAAGTTTTTTTATAGTCCTCAATCTCGTTTCAAGTTAACTGTCATACTCTCTGGACCATCTATACATTTTAAATGCCATACAACATGTGCACTATCTGTTCTCTTTGGGGAGGGGGGATGTTTTCAACAAATTTTCGTAATGAAAATAGTTTTATTTTATCATGCCACAATCATCATCATCAAACTCCATCTCAGTGAGGGCTTGAGAGGCTCAAATTCTCTCTTGCTAAAGCTCTGGACAGAAACCTTGCCGTTTTGCGTAGTGCATACATGTCACCACACAGGTCGAGAATGTGTGGTTTCCCAGACCTGTCGAGACGGAGATCAGCAAGTCTGGAGCAGTCAAAAAGAATATGAGACACGGTTTCCTCTTCTTTCCCGCAGCGGCGGCACAGTGAGTCAATGTTTGGACATTGCCTTGAGAAATATGAGCCAACAGGACAGCGGCCTGTCCTGCACTGTGCCACAAAATACTATCTATAAGTAGTCAGACAGATAGATAGATAGATAGATAGATAGATAGATAGACAGATAGACAGATAGATAGATAGAAAGATAGATTATCCTGTTTTTTCCAATGCGTTCTTAACTATTTATTATGACTTTGTTTCCAATTAACTGGCACCAAACCATCTCTAAGTATATCATGGTACATGTTTTTTGTTTTTTTTTCAAATCACGAGTTTACGCTCTCCCCCTCCCGTTTCCTCCTTCGTCATCCCCCCTCCATGTGCCTTCAAGTACCCACTCTCCCCCATGTCCCTTCAAGTACCCACTCTCCCCCATGTCCCTTCAAGTACCCACTCTCCCCCATGTCCCTTCAAGTACCCACTCTCCCCCATGTCCCTTCAAGTACCCACTCTCCCCCATGTCCCTTCAAGTACCCACTCTCCCCCGTGTCCCTTCAAGTACCCATTCTCCCCCATGTCCCTTCAAGTACCCACTCTCCCCAATGTCCCTTCAAGTACCCACTCTCCCCCATGTCCCTTCAAGTACCCACTCTCCCCCATGTCCCTTCAAGTACCCACTCTCCCCCATGTCCCTTCAAGTACCCATTCTCCCCCGTGTCCCTTCAAGTACCCACTCTCCCCCATGTCCCTTCAAGTACCCACTCTCCCCCATGTCCCTTCAAGTACCCATTCTCCCCCATGTCCCTTCAAGTACCCATTCTCCCCCATGTCCCTTCAAGTACCCACTCTCCCCGTGTCCCTTCAAGTACCCACTCTCCCCCGTGTCCCTTCAAGTACCCACTCTCCCCCGTGTCCCTTCAAGTACCCACTCTCCCCCATGTCCCTTCAAGTACCCACTCTCCCCCATGTCCCTTCAAGTACCCACTCTCCCCCATGTCCCTTCAAGTACCCACTCTCCCCCATGTCCCTTCAAGTACCCACTCTCCCCCATGTCCCTTCAAGTACCCACTCTCCCCCAAACGATCCGCATACCCCATTCCACCCCACTCTGTTCTGATTTTGTGTGTGTGTGTGTGTGTCCAGACTGAAAAGTGTCCTCCCTGCGTTGAGTGGACGACGTGGCTCCACATCCAATTCTCGCCTTTTCCCCCTCCACACACCCCCTTTCCTCTAAACACGGGGAGGCATTTGTCAGGTATCGGTTCTGTAAACGGTGCGAATAGTTCTCTCTGGTCAGACTTAACGTAGCATTCTGTGGTTCTCGGAAATCCGCATGTTGCTTATTTTTCACATCTACTTTTTTCCAATATTTCAGAGTGAAGTTTTTGATCTCTTTCTTAGAAACATTCTCGTTAATATTTCATCGGAGTTTGCTTACTCGGACTTTTTATTCGTGTGTATTTTTGGTACCAAGATCTCGGTTGTTGTTTTTTTATTCAATTTAATTTAACTTTTTATTTTTCCAATCAATTTGTTGACTTGAATATCTTCTTACGCTCGCAGTTTGTATAATAATCCGCCAAATCTGGGTTGATGCTAGGAATATATGTCTAGATCTATGTGTATATTGAGAGGCCTCTAATGTCCAGATTAATTTAAAAAACTACTTCGGTTCTTTTCTGGTTTAACGATAGTAATTCAAGCTATTTAAAAAAACAACAACACTAGCTTCTATGTTGTAGGTTTTAGGTAATGCGAAGCTCAGGCATTAAATATGCTTTTTGTGAACTTTTTTTTCCCAGAGCGTATATTAATCTAGTCCGTCTGTCTGTTCCTCTGTCTGTCCGTCCGTCTGTCTGTTCGTCTGTCTGCCCGTCTGTCTGTCCGTCCGTCTATGAGGGGGGGGATTATTTTACACGTTCTTTCTCCCACTTCCCATTCTCGGATCAAGTTGAAATTTGGCACAATTATTCATTATCGATGACAACAACTGAATCAATCAAAACATAAACCATTTAGTTAATCAGTTTGTGGTAATCATATAATTTTGTTTCAATAGAAAAAGAGGAAATAAATATTGTTAAATTGAGAGAGATTTGTCAGTGATTGAACGATGTTTTCCCTTTACTCATTATAAGCTTTGTTTGTTTTTTTGTTGTTGTTTTTTTTAAAGTATCTTTTATATTTTGCTTGTTAACCCACTTGAATAGTTGCATGGCCGTGAAGTATGCGTTCTGGACAGTATTATTGATGGTCCGGAGTTCGAAACCTGCCCACCAATGTTCTTCTCCGTCCTGAGACAGGTTTGGGCTTAGGATGTAATCATTTTTTTAACTCCCAGGGAAGTTCCAAACATGTGAAACAAACAAACAAATAAATAAAGTTTGTAAAAAACTGAACATTTGTTATCATTCCATGTAGAGTAAATTGTCTTGCTTAGGCCAACATCACACTTTGATGAAATTGCGACATTTTGATCCCGGAATGTTTTTCACACAAAACATAATAATACTGGTGCCTAAGTTTCCGGGTGCCTAATTGTCCATGTGCCCGAATTTCCGGATGTTTAAATGGCGTATGCCTAAACGGTGCCTAAAATTCCTGTGTCTAAATGTCCAGACACCCAAAATACAATAGCGCCTTGTTTGGTTTTAGAGTTTATAGTTTCGTCATTCCAGTTCATATGTAATATCCGGTCGCTTATGGGTACAGGGAGCAGAGATTTACGGAGATGTGTGAGAGGGGGAGAGAGAGAGTGGTGTGGAAAGGGGAGGGTGGCGCCCGCATGGGGGCGCTAATAGATCGGCGTGACTAAAGCGAATATCATTATAACGCTTGAGAGTCATTTGCCTTGTTTATTAGTATTCAATGGTCTTCAGCTGGTACACAGTGTAAAGTAGTACAGTGGTTCTCAAAAGTGTTGCGACAAGTATCCAACACATTCTAACACTGAGATTAGACTTTTTGCTATTTAACTTCCAATAGGTCTTGTTTTAGATTGTTTATTAATAAGCCCTATATTTAATTTTGATTATATTTATAATTTTTTCTTTGAAATTGGTCTATGTTATTTTGTTGATTTCTATTAGCGGCCCCCGAAAGGGGAAAAGACGCTATTAGTTTTGTGTGGAATGAGTGTCATCCGTCCTTCCGTCCGTCCGTCCCGTTTAGATCTCGTAAACTAGAAAAAGATAGTGAAAATTCGACATCACAATATTTTAGACCATTCAAAGCTCTGATGCAACGTCTACTTTTTTCTTTTCTGAAAGCGAAAAATCTAAATTTTTAAATCACTTATGCAATTAGTTTTTTCATAACAATACACCACTTTTACAACTATTCACTATTATGTGACGTGTGAATGTGCACTTTGGTTTCTCATAGTCCGACTGCGTTTTGTTTGGTGTAATGCACAAATTGTAAGACAAATTTCCATACGGACTATAAAGATTATTATTATTATTATTATTATTATTATCATTATCATTAATAGTAACAAACACGGAAGGCTCTTTAGTAGGGGTAAAAACACTATTCAACAATGTCGACCCTGGGAAGGTACTGGGCTTTATCCGGGAAGTGGGGTTGTCTACGAAGATCTGATTTATGAATTTGTAAACATGTACTATTTACATTAGATTTTTACCAAATTATTAAATTTTTACTACCTCTACTATTTTAACTGTGAATAGACCTTGATTTTAATGATTTGACTGTATGGAATTTGGCCCTTGTTGTGTGGAGGGAGAGTGGCCCTTGAGGGACTGCAGGCACGA
This sequence comes from Biomphalaria sudanica, assembly GCA_036873155.1. Taxonomy (NCBI): domain Eukaryota; kingdom Metazoa; phylum Mollusca; class Gastropoda; family Planorbidae; genus Biomphalaria; species Biomphalaria sudanica. Next base: position 462,141 of record JAZGLO010005254.1, on the reverse strand, counting down.
CATGGCCTAAATTGTGCCGATGTATCCAAAATCAAAAATCAAAAATCAATCTCTTTAGTAGGGTAGGATATGGTTTACCATATTTTTAACAAATCTATCATACTAACTACATTTACAGACACAAAAATGTTTACTTTTTTTTTTAAACAGAAAAAAATATATTTAGTATGCAATAAAAACATATAAGTTGGACATAATTTAAAGCAACAATTATTAAGTAGTTTTTCATATTATCGCGTGAACTGCAGCGTTGCATTGTGGCCATAGAACACTTAACTTAAGGGAATTTTTTTTTTTTTTTTTCATTACGGATTGTCTTTTCTTGAGGATTTGAATAAGATATTGACCCTTTACACAACAATTAGATTAATTAGATATTCATTATAAGACATCAGTTAGGCCATCTGATTTGTTTTCACATATCTTTTGGTCTGCTGAAGCACCACACAAGATCTGTCAACCTTCTTTCTCCATTCTCCATTTAATTGGTCTTTGATAGAATTTCATTCTGATGTTCTTTCTGAAAATACTGAAACCTGCCTTTTAACCTGCCTGGGTGGACCACTTCGGGGGTCGATTTTGAGTTTGTATTTCCACACAAACTGTCTTTCTAACCATGTTTGTTTTTTTTACTCGTTCTTTTGCTATTTAGTGTCATAGCATGTGACTGCTTGTTTTAATTATTTTATTTTAGTTTCTTACAATTAGTTGGGGTTTTTTTTGGTTCGATTCAAGTGCATATAATATTAAAATGTTGATTTTAAAAAATAATCATTTTCCGAGATCTAGTGGTCACTTTGATCAGTGCCGTGTTAGTAAAGCCTGGACTCAAGTGTATACACAAATGTAAGTCACATCCTTGACCATCGCCCGATCATAAAATTGACCGTTAACTGGACAGGCGGTACGAATGAACAGCGCAGACACTCTCCTTAAAAAGACGTTCATCTTTACGTTTACTTTGTCCTGGGCTCGCGAGACGCAGACGTTTCTCGTGGACTCCCTTCGGGGGATCTCTCTTTTTACAATACCTTTATTCAAGTCACAGCTACGTGAAGGGTGGAGGGTGCAGGAACCTGGAAGCTGGACATGGGACTCACGGATGTAACGATTTTCATATTAGCCTCAATGTAACAGTGAAGCCTCAATGTAACAGTTGAAGCCTCAATGTAACAGTTGAAGCCTCAATGTAACAGTTGAAGCCTCAATGTAACAGTTGAAGCCTCAATGTAACAGTTGAAGCCTCAATGTAACAGTTGAAGCCTCAATGTAACAGTTGAAGCCTCAATGTAACAGTTGAAGCCTCAATGTAACAGTTGAAGCCTCAATGTAACAGTTGAAGCCTCAATGTAACAGTTGAAGCCTCAATGTAACAGTTGAAGCCTCAATGTAACAGTTGAAGCCTCAATGTAACAGTTGAAGCCTCAATGTAACAGTTGATGTATATCGCTGAGAAGAGAATTAGGCTACTAGCTCGTTGGTCTTACTGGGAACACTCTAGTTTTACCGTTTTAATTTTTCAAAGTAAAAAAATAAAAAATGTGGCTATAAAACACAAAGTAGTTAGCTGTAATGCACTAAAGACTGAAATGTTTATTAAAGTTGCTTTTAGTTTATTATTAGATTAGCTAACCTTTGTATATATTTTGACGTAAATTTAATGTAGATTATCTCTACATTCTACTTATAGAAGAATATCTAGATGATCTAGATCTAGACTAGGTCTTAAGAGTTCTAAATCAGAAGTCTAGTTAGATCTAGATCTAGTTCTATATTATGAGAGTACTAATAAATAATCAATAATCACTGTTATAATTAATTGATTATTTAAGCTTTGTTTATATTTTTACGTAACTTTAATCTAGACTTCGTCTAGATTCTACATCTAGATTCTACATCTAAATCTAGATCTAGATGTAGCTTAAGCTGAGTGGCTTACGTCGTTGGGACATCGAATTGACAGTGAGAAGTATGGGTTTGATACCCGGCTTCAGGACAGATTTTAAAAATATTTTTTTAATTGTTTTTATTTAAATGTATAATGGAAGTATTTTCTTTTTAAAAGGTATTTTTTTAAAAATGTATAATGGAAGTATGTTCTTTTTAAAAAGGTATTTTTAATGTATAATGGATATAGTTTATTTTTAAAAAGGTATTTTTTAATGTATAATGGAAGTATTTTCTTTTTAAAAAGGTTTTTTTTAATGTATAATGGAGATATTTTTTTTTTATAATGGAGGTATTTTTTAAAAGGTATTTTTAAAACGTATTTTTTAATGTATAATGGAGGTATTTTCTTTTTAAAAAGGTATTTTTTATGATTTTCTTGTTATATTGATGAACTTAAACGTACAGAAATAGATAAGCGGGGATCCAACTGTCCTGGTGTTCACCTTAAACAATACTAGTCAAATAGAACCGAGACTCTGTGGCTTCATCTTGTAGTGAGGTCTAAGTGATAGTACTGCCTGGCTGGTCAGGTATGACCCATGGAAAGTAGGTTCTGCATTACTGAACTAGTGTGTGGAGGCCAGAGATCTAGATCTACATTTATCTGCCCTTAACGCTTTATCTTATCTTATAAAATACAGACGTTACTTTAAAAAAGAAGATGATTACGTCCTACGTGCCCATTTAGTCATGCATCTTAACCAATGACTTAAATTCTGCTAAGTCACTGGTTTTCCTGGCTGGCTCAGGCAACCCATTCCATGCTTTAATAGCACTAGGAGAAGAAGGAGTATTTGTACAAATTTATATAAATGCTCCTTTGTATTCGTAACGAAAGATTTTAATTTAGATTGAAACATTGGTAACAGATATATATATATCAGATAGAGTACAATACAAGCCTAGAGCTTGAGCTTTTCTTTTAGTAGGATAGTTCTTAATGGCCAGATGTTACCTTTGTACTACATGCTAAATGGTACTAAATGAGCACTAGATGTTTTAGTATTAAATGTCCACATGGCCTCATAGTACTAAATGGATATTTTTTTTTTAATCTCATACTATCACCATGTACCAAATTACCTCTTGGTCGCAAACTAATAAATGAACACTTTGTTTCATGGTGCTCAGTTTGGTTATTGGAATGTTACAGATCCGCTCAGATATAGATCTAGGTCTTTGATTTCTAAAATCTTAGCTCAGATATAGGCCTACGTCTAGCTCTTGATTCCTCCGATCTTAGGGCTCCGTTAGGTATATAGGCTAGATTTAGCTCTCTGATCCATCCAATCTTACAGCTCTCCACAGACGTAGGCCTATAGATCTAGCTCTCTGATCCATCCAATCTTACAGCTCCCCACAGAAGTATAGATCTAGCTTTCTGACCCATCCAATGGTACACACGGAAACCGTAAGGAAGACTATTCACAAAACATCTGATTACAGCAACGCGAAACACTGCGCTCTTTGACTTTGTTCGAACAGATTGTGGGACTTTAGTCATATCTTCGGTTTTATTACAGTACCTGGGATTAGGTCAAGAGGCTAACGGTTTAGCGTGACCCACAGAAACTCATTACAATTATTTGCAGAAGTCTCCATTTCTAGCTCCATTTTTTATCCCACCCCCACCCCCGACCATACGCACACACACACACACCTAAACCACCCCGTCTCTATTAACTGGCATGATACCAATTACAGTTGCCGTTACAATTTGAGGTCGATCGGTACTTAATTTAAATCTGAGATATTTATAGCCCCAGAATTAGTAACTGGAAGGGAAAAAAAATGTAACTTAAGACTAATCGATTGCGATTCAACAGGTTTAGGTATTTCGATTCCAAATGGTCCATATTTTCAAATTAAATGATGTCAATGGATATCTTTGTTTTTGATTATATTTCATTACAATTATAATAACAGACGTTGAGAGTACTTAACCCTTTAAGTGCTGAGTTGTTTTACAATGAATGCATACGAAAAGAAATTACAATTTTGATGTTTAGACTTAGAGGCTAAACTACCACACGCATCGTAAGGGTTAGGGATTTCGGGAATTAAAACTTCAAAAATGTCTGTTTAGGACTCAGTATGTGGATGGTGGGGAATAAAAGTTACCGATAGCATCACAAAGATGCCAATGGCTTTGTATGTATTTGTGGTTAAACGATTGCATTAAACTCTCGGGGTTATGAAATGCTTTAGCCAACTTCTAAATGTTTACGAAAAAAAAAATAATTCCAGTAACACGTAATTATAATTAGATAAACCTCGTTGTGGTCGTCAGACACACCTCAACGTAACCAGACACATCTCAATATAACCAGACAAATCTCACATTAGCATCAATGTAACCAGACACATCTCAATATAACCAGACACATCTCACTGTAGCATCAATGTAACCAGACACATCTCAATATAACCAGACACATCTCACTGTAGCATCAATGTAACCAGACACACAACAATGTAACCAGATACATCTCACTGTAGCATCAATGTAACCAGACACATGTCAATATAACCAGACACACGTCAATGTAACCAGATACATCTCACTGTAGCATCAATGTAACCAGACACATCTCAATATAACCAGACACATCTCACTGTCGTCAGGCACACCTCAATGTAACGAGACACAACTCACTGCAGTCAGACACATCTCTATGTAACCAGATACATCTCACAGTAGCATCAATGTAACCAGACCCACCTCAATGTTACCAGATACATCTCACTGTAGTCAGACACACCTCAATATAACCAGACACATCTCACTGCAGTCAGACACACCTCAATGTAACCAGACACATCTCACTGTACTCAGACTAGCATCAATGTAACCAGACACATCTAAATGCAGTCAGACACACCTCAATGTAACCAGACACATCTCACTGTACTCAGACTAGCATCAATGTAACCAGACACATCTCACTGCAGTCAGACACACCTCAATGTAACCAGACACATCTCAATGTTACCAGACACATCTCAGTGTAACCAGACACATCTCAATGTAGTCAGACACATCTCAATGTAACCAGACAAATCTCCCTGCTGTCAGACACACCTCAATGTAACCAGACACACCTCAATGTAACCAGACACATCTTAATGTAGTCAGACACACTTCTCTAGTCAAATACCTCGTCCCATTCATTGTGTCTTGCTCGTTTGTTACACTGTAATCGCAGTTTAAGATATTTATTAGATAAACTCCGTTTGACTTATTCACGATGACAAGGCTACCGAAGCAGGTATTTTTGGGGGCAGCCACCGACTCCGTTCTTATGGCGCCATAGAGGAAAAGATTAGCATGTCAAGATCTTTGAATGATGTGATCAAGATTATACTTTCACTGTCAGCACACGACCATTTGGTTTTCCCGCCTAAATAATTTATGGCTTTTGTTTATTTTTTTTTTTACATTTTCTTGAAAGTTTCGCTGTTTGTTTTTTTTTTTTTTGTTTTTTTTTTTGTCTTTTTTGTTATTGTATGTATTTAAAATTCTCTATTGAAGTAATTTGATGTTTAAAAAAAAATGCTTTCGCCGTTCAGTCATGTGTCTTCTCTTTCATAAGCATTTCCTCTTCCTGTCTAAGTCCCGCCCGTACAGTTTAAAAATAAACTATTCCGTCATTCTTTAAAAATAGCGTCTCAATTCTTGCTATTGTATCATTCCGCAAAATGTAGGCCTATGTCCACATGTATCTCAATACTCCATAACCATTTCCATTCCCTTGTTTACCAAAGACTCTACCATCCCTGTATCATTCAACCGCTCTCGTGTTTAAAGTCAATAGTGACTCTTTAGTATCCCTCCTACTTATCTCTTCTTTTTAATTATTTTACGAAACCAAAAAAAAAAAAAAGATTTAAAAATAACATCAACATCCGGTTCAGTGGTATCAATTCGATCATGGCCTTGACATCCATATGTAGCCATCTCAAGATCAATTTACTCTCCTGTGGTGAAGAGCTAATTACGACTTAACCCGTACGTCTTCTACCCTAATGACTTTCTATAATGACTGATACTGTAATTATAGGTCAGTGCTGCTTACTGGATAACTAACAAGATACACAGTTCAGGTTTCTTTAGTCATAATTCAAACTTCGTTTTTTTTTTTGTAAATCAGACGACACAGAATCACCGGATTTCTGAAATGTGGAATTCACAGTCGGTTTAGAGTTCTATGAAATAGGCTCATCTTCGACCTTGAAGGCATGGTAGAAATAGATAGTAGTAAAGTCGAGTTCCTTTTTCAGATCTTGCGATCTGTAGTGTAGATGATGTAGAGGTCATTTGTTTCTGTGGCCACGGTTAATGAGGGTGTCACGTGGCCAGCACAATAACCAAGCGCCTTTACTTTTCCCCAACTAATGTTAAGCACCCGTTAAGAGCTGGACGGACACAGAGGCGCCCTAAAATATTCCAGTTTTCATCAGGATTCGAAGTTAGTACTTGAAAACAATACATGAATCAATTTAAAAAATGTAACTATTAGTAAATCCATTACAGGATCGAACCCGGATTTCGCTCGCTGTACCGCTCTATGTTACATGTTTCCAACAAAATAAAATGTACACTCTATTGGGAAACGTGCTGAGACTTCCAGAGAAACTAATGTAGAAATAGGACTCCGTGAGGGGGCGCTTTAGACGCTTCTGGTTTCTTCTTCTTCGCGTCCATTGATAACCACAGTCTTGTTTGCAAGGGAGATAAACTGGGAAGTAAATACTGAATCAGTGCAAATATCCGATCCAATTTGGTGCATGATTCACAGCCCCTGGCTCGCAGGATGGTATTCAATCAATCAGATCATACGAATATTTTTTTTTCTTATTTCTTCAACCTCCCGTCTCAGCGACGTCGTTTAAACCCGGGCAACATATTTTCTCCCAATATGATGCTCTCGCTGTGGCTGTAAATGGCCATCCAAAGCAAACATTAAGAGTTTCATGTCATCACTAATGTCAATAGATGACATTTTAATTGTAGGATTGGCATCCGTCAGGGAAAGTAATTTGTGGGTTTTCTTTTTTAAGAAGTAGTCTAGTTTCGCAATATATCTTTGAACCTATCACGACGAAAAAGGGGATTGGAAACTTTAAAGTATAGACAAAGCCATTAAAAGCTTTTAAAGAATTATGTTGTTATCAGAGTCAGAAGTCGAAAGGACAACACTACGGCTGGAACTTAAATAGAGAAGCATAACTCATTTCTAGATGTGTATTAGCCTCTTTGTACACAGGCTATGTACTGAGTCACCCTCTGCATGGACAAGGAATCTAGCAGTGTTGTTCCGAGGTCCCTCAATCTCTGTAGAGGGCAAGACCCCCATCCACCCTATGGAGTTTCAAAAAGGTTAAGAGCTTTGTCTTCTTTTTCTTCTAGCCAGCTTTTTGCTGCTGAGCTGTAAGCTCTTTTGACGACTGTAACAAGGAAAAATAGCGTGCTGTTTTCTTCAGAGAGCTTTGCCTTTGTCTTCTTATAGCCAGGTTTTTGCTGCTGAGCTGTGAGCTCTGTTGAAGACTGCGACAAGGAAAAATAGCGTGCTATTTTCTTCAGAGAGCTTTACCTTAAGACATGGCCTGATAGCTTAGGAGGATACACTTTAAATCAAAAGTAACCTTCTGATTGAGGACTTGGGAGGCTCAGATCATCTTTTCCAAAAGTCTTGGACAACTTTGCGCGTTGTGCGAAGTGCACGAATGTCTCCATATGAATGAAGAGCATGACTTTACAGAATTGTCGACACGGAATTCTGCAAGTCTGGGACAGTTGAAAACAATATGAGACAATATGAGACACATGAGACAATATGAGACAATATGAGACTCATGAGACAATATGATGCACATGAGACAATATGAGACACATGAGGCAATATGAGACAATATGAGACACATGAGACAATATGAGACTCATGAGACAATATGAGACACAGTTTCTACTTCCGTTTCGCTGTGGCGGGCACAGTGAGTCGAAAATTGGTTTGCGCGTGCAAACGGCTAACCAACAGGACAAAGGCGTGTCTTGCACTAAAATTGCTTGTTCAGTTCTAGGTAGCCTCCACCTCTGGGAGCCCATGTGGGGGGAGAGGGGCTTGTGCACTTCCACACATTACAAAATAGTTAGTGTCTTGCAATCTTATCTTATCTTTTCATATAAATTACGGACGTTACTTCAAAATAGAAGGTAATTACGTCCTACGCGTATCCGTGTGTCAATCTTGTCATGCGAGTCAATCAGTGACATAAGCTCCTTTAAGTCGTTGGTCTCCCTGGCTGATTCAGGCAACTTGTTCTACACTCTAATGACACATTGGAAGAAGGAGCACCTTTCGTAGTGCGGATACTGTGAAGGTCTGAGTTACCAAATCCTTCCACTATTTCCTGTCAGCAGCATTCCTAATTGTAGACTTGGTTTTAAGAAAAAAGCTATATAAATTTCAAGTAGTGATCACATTTGGACTCAAATGCGAACATGTTAACCCCCCCCCCCTTTTTTTCCCTTGTTCTTATAAAAAACAACATATTTAATTCTTTAAAAGTATTACTTTAAAATCAACAACAATACAAAATGTAATATCTAAAATTCTCTTTCTCACAATCGGCACCAACCGACTCTTAATTATTTCTAAAAAGTCGAACGAACTTAATCGCCCTTTAAGAAAGAGCAACGAAATAATTAAACCAAACAAAATGGAGAAATACCAATTAAAACTAATTTTAGATAATATAAATTGCACGTCCAAACGAAGCCATTAAATGCTCCCCCTGTCTATTAGGATTAACTACTAAATTACTCTCTTTTTTTTTATTTTTTGCTTGTTCCTTAATGACCTTTATACAGAGGAAATGCATTTGTCCTGTAGCTATTAGTGTGGCAATGATTTTGTTTGATTCACTTTAAATCCTGCGTTCAGTTTTTTTGTGCTTTTGCTTTGTGCTTCTTTTTTTTTTTTTGCTGTTCCTGTCCTGCGCAGAGCATAACCGACCAAAATGCGTACGGCAAACATATGAATAGTCAGCTGCAAAGTTGGATGCGTTCAGACGTAAAGCACGTGCGCGTTTTAGCAGACGTAAGAATCGGATCAATGATTGGATGAGAAATGTAGTCTATTTATGCTAAGAGGGATCTAGATCTAAGTATAGCGTGGCTTTCCGACGCTCATAGCAAGCGGATCCAGGACCAGTAACATAGCTAGATATTCGGGCACTTGGGGGGGGGGGGCTTGACCAACGCCTTTACTTTATCCAACTAATGTCAGGAGCCCATTTGAGCTGGGTGGACTCTCTGGGACGACCCAAAAGTCAAGATCAGTTAAAATTAATATTAAAATCACACAGCGAACAAGTCATCCATGGTCCCATCTTTTTTTACTTCCTGTTTCTTTTTATGCGTCATCTGCTTCTTTGGTTTGATTCATTGCTGTGTGATTCAATTCTGTTTGATTCATTTCTGTGTGATTCAATTCTGTTTGATTCATTTCTGTGTGATTCAATTCTGTTTGATTCATTTCTGTGTGATTCAATTCTGTTTGATTCATTTCTGTGTGATTCCATTCTGTTTGATTCATTTCTGTGTGATTCCATTCTGTTTGATTCATTTCTGTGTGATTCAATTCTGTTTGATTCATTTCTGTGTGATTCAATTCTGTTTGATTCATTTCTGTGTGATTCAATTCTGTTTGATTCATTTCTATTTTTGTTTCCTTTCTGTTTGAGTTAATTCTGTGAGCCAATGCTACGCGAGTCAATTCCAGTTGAGTTACTTATGTGTGATTCATTTCAATTAGATTCAATAGTTTTGTTGATTTGACTACTTGCCTGTTGCTGCATAATTCACTTGTACACATACTAGTTTGATAAGACCTAGGATTCAAACTTATATCCCTCTGGTGTTGAAGCTAAATTGCTAGCGATGACGTAATGAGTTTATATTTATCTCGTTTCAACGTGTCTAAATTTTCTGTGTCTTGACCAGTGGTCAAACTAAAAAACCACACCAGCACAAAGGTATGAGCACGGCCTTAACTTTCACATGAAAAGGGCTTCTTCCGGCTGGGACGATAAGGGATAGTGCCGCCTCTGGAAAGGACCCCCCCCCCACACACACACACACACACCCTTTCCCTCTACGAGCCTAACAATGCATGTCACCATCAGCCTGGAATAGGGCCACTTCATAACGTGAGTAGCTCAATCAGCGACTCTCGCGTTCGCACTCACGCGCGCACAGCTGAAAACAAGGAAAGAAAAGGGAAAAAAAAAAAAGAAATAATAATAAAAGAAAGGAAACAAAAAATATCGTCTGCTCGAAATGGATTTTCCTTCACCCTCTGGACGGATTCGCAAAATGCGTAATAACTGTGAGTATGATTTCTGTTTTTTTTTTTTTGTCTTTCGGTTGTTTATTGCATTTTTCGGTAGTTAGATTTTTAAAAGATATATTTACGTTTTTTTTGTTTCCAAGCATATTTTGTTGCTCAAATATAGAGACAGGCTCTAAAAGAAGTGTACTGCTAATTGCAAATTGTTTTATTGAAAGGATGCCTATTTGATGCATTATTATTAAAACATCTATGATGTTATATATTAGAAAATCAAACGTTTAAAAGCGAATTAGGTCTTTACAGTAACATCAATTACACGTGTCTGGCATTTACGGAAAATTGTAGCACTCAAGTAACAGCTCTGATTTCACTTGAGAGGTCTCTTTAAATGTCAAAATGTAGCTGAAGTTTGCTTTTTTAAATCATTTCTCAGGATTCACTATAATATGGTTTGTGTTTGTTAGGCTTCGGGTAATTAAACAGCAAACGGTAAGATTTATGTCCCTTTGCTCGTGCTATTTATAGAACGAAAACCCTGTCTAGAAAGTTCATAGTGTGTCCGTTAGTATACATGAATTTTTTTATTTTTAATAAAATAAACATTTAAAAAATTTAATTAAAGGGCCTTTATTTTTTTGTAGGAGTGATATGATCAGAGATAATAAACATGTCAATTAGAAGATTTTGGTAATTTATGCAAGAACGTAGAAATACATGTTACTCTAAAGTATTGCCAATTTTTACAAAGCTAATATCAACTCAATCCGTCTGTCTGTCTGTCAGGGCAAACTAATTGATATCTCTACACTTTTTTTAATGCATTTTTTTTTCTGTTGATGTAGTCATTTTCTGCAATATAAGTTCTACAAACAACATGACAGTGTCGAACTTGTCCAAAAGTATCCATACAGACTCTACCTTCACTTGCTTCAACTGTTATGTAACATACTCTAGATACTATAACATACTCTAGATGCTATAATATACTCTAGATGCTATAACATACTCTAGATACTATAACATACTCTAGACGCTATAACATACGCTAGATGCTATGATATACTCTAGATACTATTACATACTCTAGATACTATTACATACTCTAGATACTATAAGATACTCTAGATACTATAACATACTCTAGATACTATTACATACTCTAGATACTATAACATACTCTAGATCTAGATGCTATAACCTACTGTACATGCTATAACATACTCTAGGTACTATAATAAACTCTAGATGCTATAACATATTCTAGATGTTATAACATATGATAGATGCTATAATTAGATGTTATAACCTACGCTATATGCTATAACTTACTCTAGATACTATAACATACTTTAGATGCTCCTCCATACTAGGTAACCCGATTAGCTAGCCTGTTATAGTATCAAAGTTCAACATCGTACGTTAAGCTTCCATTGTGTCTTCCCGGCATGCAAAGGTCGTCTGCTTCGATTTGATGAAGGTCCCTTCACGTGCTCGAAGGGCATGTTACTTAATTAGTCTTTTTAGAAACTGTCCACGTCTGCTGGCTTTGACGTGCAATTTGAAAAAAAGTATCAATTAATGATTTTAAAGAATGCATAGAACTTGATTTCGTAATATTAATTATTTATAATTATTTATTCATAGGATTAAACGCTTCTAATTGTGCCGCATTTTCCCTCTGAAATTACGGTTTTGGGGGTTTGGGCGTTTTGTCGGTGAATGGACCAAAAGTTTGGGACTCGCTTTCCATTGATCGGGGGGGGGGGTATATGGGTTGTAAAGCGCCTGGCTTCCGAACCGATGGTGTCTCGGGTTCGAATCTCGGAAAAGACTTGGACTTTTAACTTCGTTACAATAAATAGACAAAAAAAAATCCTTCGAGGACGAACATTTTTAAAGATTGAAGTTGTCAATGAAATAATAAAAACTACTTTGTTATCCAGGCGAAAAGTGGGTTTTTTTTTAAGCTTGGATTCTAGAGTGCTGAAAGTAAATAAAATATAAGATTTCTTTCGCTTATCAATACTTCCGTGCACTGTACACCGGATACACCAAAAAGATTGTTATTTACATATTTGCCTCGATGTATGAAATTCTCCTATAGAAACTATTAGAAACAGGCGAGCTATAAATTATCTGCACCTATAGATCGACATATGTACACTGTGTGCCTTTCGTACGCTAGGGGTCTGTGGTCCAGGCATGTTCATGCTGTATGTCTTTAAGTGAGTCTTCTGACGGGGAGCTTTCCTATTGTTCTATCGTGTCTGCCTCGTTTTCATTTTTTTACGTACCTTCTCGTCTTCTGCTCCGTGTCCCTTTGTGGACGCAGCGTAGATCAACAGACAGACGTGTCATCAACTCGGCCTTTAGCAGACGTGAAAATGTAAGCACTACATCGGGCGGTGGGGGCGGATCACGAAGATAAGCAGAAAGCGTGGGTGTGTGTGTGGGGGGGGGGAGGAAGCCTCTTTTACGTCTGACAAATCGATTGGTTCTTGTTTTATATCTTTGCTTTTTTTAAATAGTTTATTTTCCCGCCTTTTTTTTTCTTTCGCGGTTTTTCTTAACATCTTTCTGCTTCTTTCATATTCCGGCGTTCTCTCCCTTTTATATGTATTTATCTCATGTTTCTCTCGCCGGTCTGTTTATGGAGTTGTCAGCGACAAGATACAAAATATTTAAAGGAGAATGATTTATAGTTTGTTACAAAAGAGAAGGGAATAGGCGAATTCGCTTGATATTGATGAAGGGTGTTTGTTTATAAGCAAGTTATGATTAAAATTGTGTTTCTGTGTATAACTGTGAGTGTTTTATGTGTTTTAATTTGAGAACCTGTTGTTTTTTTTTACTCTGGGTATGTGTCTTTAAGCAAGGGCAAACTTGTACAAATGCTCCCTCTTCTCTAGTGTTATTAGAGCATGGAATGGGTTGCCTGAGTCAGCCAGGAAAACCAGCGGCTTGGCAGAGTTTAAGTCATCGAATAAAATGCATGACTAGATTGACCCAAGGATGCAAACATCTTCTTTTGGTGTAACGTCTGCATTTTATAAGATAAGATAAGATAATAGTGTGCACATTACGCTCAGGGTTAGAGGCCCAGTGGAGTCTTGCATTAAATTTCGGAGCATTTTTTTTTCAGGAAAGAGCAATTTTCATGGCCTTATATATTTTGTATAATGAAACATAGAATATCCCAAAAGTCAATGAGCATGGTGTTAAGTGGCCAGCACATCGATCAACCGCCTTTACTTTTCCTAGCTAAAGTCAAGTACCCATTAGAGTTGGGTGGACTTAGGGCGCCCTAAAGGGCAACGAAATTCAAAATCCCAGTCTTCGCCGAGAATCGAACCCAGGACCCCAGGTTCGGAAGCCAAGCGCTTAACCACTAAGACACTGGGCTCCCAATCACTATGAACTACGTTTTCGTTCCTTGAGACAGTGTCGGCACAAAATTATAAGCTTGATTTCAAGCAGAAAATATAATAGCGGCCTTGGGGAGTGACGAGTGGGGGGCAACCGCCCCAGTCCCTGCGCTTTAGGGGAGCCCCGCGATAAAGAGAATCTTTTGTCACCGTTATCTCATCTTATCTTATAAGTATTCGTGGGCCTTATATGACGCTAGCCAAGGGCTCCGAGCATTGCTAAGGCCGACTCTGATTAAAAAAAAACAACACATGCTGAACGTAAGGCATTACCTTGAAGTAACTTTGCCTTGCTTGTAGCTTGTTCACTTTCGTCATGTCCTATGACCTAAACGAAAACGAGGTCAAAAAAAGAAATAACCAAGGAATGCTGGGTAATGTGAGAAATCAGAATGGCGTACGTTGTAAGACGAAGGTTGGACCCAAAGCGAAAACTAATTTCGCTGACGCCATGAGAGAAAATGTGACGACTGGCTGACGTAAGTAGGTCAAGCTGAGATTGAATTTCATTTTTCTTTTCAATCAACTCATTGTAGCTGTCAATCTAGTCGATTTATGGAGTCCGTGCCGGTTATATCATCAATGTTTGAAATAACACTTGTCAGAAGTGTAGCCACCGAACGTTGGCTCTATGTGATGAAAAGCGAAATGCTATTTGTTAAAGGCACATTTCTTATACCATATGCTTGGACAAATTTGTACAAGTTCTCCTTCTTCCCTAATGCCCATAAAGCATGGAATGGGCTGCCTGAATCAGCCATCAAAACCAGTAAATTAGAAGACTTTATGATTAGCATGTGTTATTAGATTAACACATGGATAAGCGTAGGACGTATTATCTTATCTTTTGATGCAACGTCTGTAATTTATAAGAAAAGAAAGTTGAACGAATATTATCACACACACACACACACACACATATATATATATATATATGTCTTTTTTTTTTGTCTGTTGGCCGGGGGGGGGGGGGGAGGAAACGGTCTCAATGGCATTTTAGTTCTCGGGAGACGATCTTTTCCCTATGCAACTTCTTGTGTGACTAAAGAGGCCAATCCTTGATACACAGCTGCGATCGCAGGTTGGGCATATGTGATCACCAGGCGCCGTTGCATTATCACCCTTCTTTCTTCTTCTGTTGTGTATGGCATCTGCAATCCGAGACCCTTCATTTATGCTCTCTTTCCGTGTGGATCTATACAGTGCTACTTTTCGCCAGCTGCAAGTGTCGATTTTGAAGAGCTTCATGTCGCGTTTGCATACATCCGTATAACATAAAAGTGGGCGACCAGCGGCTCTGCTGCCTTCTATTAGATCGCCATACAGAATGTCTTGTGGAACTTTGGAAGTTGACCTACTGGCATTCTGCGAACGTTTGCGTCAGTGTGGATTAATTTAAATGCATTGATTTTAGGCGCATAGGACGACAAGTTGTCTCCATATAGGTCAGTGCTCGACAAAATTTGCGTCTTTCTTTTAGATCCTCCATGAAGGTACGACGCCATTTCGTACTAGGAAGACCCTGTTTGACTTTTACTCGTTTCGGCCTACAAGTGATTGCTCTCTTTGGGAGCGTGATTCCCTTTGTCATAGGAGAAGTCCCTCAAGCTTCATGCGACATTCCGCCTCGTTGTGTGCCCGTTCAACAAAGGATTTTTGTTTGAAAAAAAAAAAAGCATTAAATTGTGTGTTTTTTTCTGACAAAGTCCTGGCATTGGACTTAACTCTTAGGACTGTTGACAGCCTATAGTAATGTTGCTGTTCTTTAGAGGGTCTAAAGGACGCAATATTCTTTCTTAATTATAAAAAGAAAGTAAAAACAAAAAAAACAAGAAAAGAAAAATTTCCCTTTTAGAGGTTACGATCAATAGAGCAGATGATGAATAGGTCATCTCTTTCTATGGTTGACTGTTATCGAGGATGCCATATGGTCGGCACAACAGCCAATTGCTTTTACTTTTCCCCCAACTAATGTCAGGTAACCATTAGAGTTGGGTGGACTCAGGGGTGCCCTAAAAATCCCGAAGTTCTTATTCTCGGCTTCGCTGACATTCAAACCCGAGACCTCTCGATTCGGAAGTGAAGAGCTTTACAGCCACCACGCCGCCGCCAAAAAAAAATAAAATAATTATGTTTTCCGACTTTGTACTAGTGACACAATACACTTATCTATTCTCTTAGTTAGCCCGTTCAAAAAAAAATTTAAAAGACGCAAACAATCTTTAATCATGAGATATTTCTTCTTAGTACCCCTAGTACTATTGTCTTCTTACTTACAGAGTGATATTTTGTTATTCAAACACGCAAGAAGCTAATCCATCATGAATCATTCAATCTTTATCTAACAGGAAATTGGTTTCTTAAAATTTTGAAAACAAAATGCAAAGAGATAATAAAGAGGAGATGAATTCTAGACGAATTCTAGATACAAGATGAATTCTAATAATTACGAGATTAATATGACTTTTCAGCTTCTTGGCTTTGGGAATAGCTTATATACAAAACTATTGGATATAAACACCAGCGGAAATTACTGCCCATTCATTGTCTGTTCTTTAACAAATGTGTTTAGAAAGATTGAAATTCTGTTGCATTGTTTGTGGTTGGCTGGATAGTTATAATCTTTAATCATTTTATTACAAATTTAAATCTTGGGGTAAAGAAAGAATATACTTCAGCAGTATTAGTTTTTTGAACCTTTCTTTATTGATTAAAAAAAACACATTTCTAATTAGAATAAGTATTTATCTGGTATTCAGATATTTAATATAGTCAATCTCACTTTTTGTATATTTAGAGCAATTTTATTAATATACTAACAGTCATAATAATAATAATCTTTATTATCCGTGAGGAAATTAGTTTTACAATTGTGTATTACAAATAACAATGCATTATAGGAGCCAAACAAAATGTAAACGATAGTATACAATAGACGCATTCACGCCGCAGTGTCTCTTCACTATTAACTCTTTCTCTCCGTAATTATTTTACTCGTTTCGACAGTATTGTTCGTTCTGTATTTCACTATCCTGATTATGATTAAACTTCAATAACTTTTTTGTTTGTTATCAGAAAATGTTATAGTTGGTACTGAATTGGTACTGAATTCTAGGAGAATGCGTGCTCTTTTTATACACAACACAAATTAGAGTTTATAAGTCCAAAAATCAATTTAGTATATTGGGTGTCAAATCAACGTTGGCATCGTCAATTAGGAGAGAAAGAGTTAATCTAGGCACTTCTTACGGTAAAACAAGTTAACGGTACTAGTTCTTTCTTTTTTCCTTTTAGTCTGAAGCCATCATCTTTTCTTTCCCCTCTATTAGTTCTTGCTCTTCCTATCTCTGAGTCGCTCGTTTTGAGCTAGAAACTATTAAATCATTGCCCATTCCGGTAATACGTATAGGGCTATGAGGATGCTCACAGAGGAGTTACTGTTCCTGTTCATCTTCAGCAGCACTTGTATTCTCTGTTCAGAGCACATTCCTGGGCGATATTTATAGGGATCATGGGATGCCCATGCGTCATGGTCCCCCTCTTGACCCTGCTGATGGGATCCTTAGGATTTCTGTGTACTACATTTGGCGCAAAGTTATGGGAACTGTCGGATGGAAGACATTTTGTTTTGTTTTTTTTAGTCCCAGCTGTTAAGGAGTTCCACGATCTTCTGAAGCCTTATCACCGCCAGGTAGTGGAGGTTTGAAACCAGCGTAACCCTCTTCTAGATAACTAGTCCTCTCGTAGTGCTCTGGCAAGAAACTGGGCCGTATGACGTAATGCCACATAGACCCCGTCCAGACACGCCCCCCATTACTCTCAGAGTTGGGGGACATTCTTACAAAATATGCGACACTGTTTCAACACTCTGTCCACAGTGAAGGCATCTGAAGTCATAGTTCTTACATAACAGGGCAGAGTATGCATCAAGAGGGCTGTGTTACGTCCTAGACTGCTCAATGGTTGCCTGGTCTTACCTTCTCAACCGCCACCACGGATCGTCACGATTTGGGTTGACGGATATGTTTTAGATGCTCCAGGATTTCTGCCTTTGCTTGTGCAGTAAAAGCAGTTTCCCCAAGTCTTATACTTTATTTTTACAAGAAGATTAAGTCCACAGTCATGCCCAAATCACAACCTTGCTAGAGTTTTTAGCTGCATTTCTGTCTTTGGAGTTTTCAACGTTCAATACAAATTGCTGACTACAATCTAGAAAAATGTTCATGAAATAATGATAAAACCTTGTCACATTGAAGTATTAAAACTTCAATAGCTATTGACCGTGTTTCTCTGATGCTGCTGTTTCTTTGGTGCTGCTTGTTTCTTTGTTTCCCTGGTGCTGCTGTTTCATTGATGGTGCTGTTTCTTTGTTTCTCTGGTGTTGCTGTTTCTTTGATACTGCTGTTTCTTTGGCTTAATTGTTTGTTTAAAAGTTAACTTTAAGTTATTATAATATTTTATATTCTTAGTTAAAGATTCTACTTGTACATGAGAAGAAAAAGAACCAAAAAAAATTCTTATAGTATAAAATTGTTAATGATGATTCTTAATTACTTTTTTTTTTTTTTTTTACTAATTATTGATCTTGATATACGTTTTTTTTTTTTTTACTAATTATTGATCTTGATTATACGTTTTTTTTCGGCCTGTAAATTGTCGCTGGGAAAAGAAATGTATTTTCGTGCGTCATTGGTTTAAAAACGAGCCACTGGCTGCTAATGAAAACGTATGACCAGATAGCATCTACATCTGTGTCTCACATCACCAGGATCACAGACGGACAAAGTGGCACTATGGGTTAACACCGGAAGTACTACTCAGCCCCCATCTCTTTCCTTCCCCCCCCCCCCAGCCCCACCACATGGGACTGACTCTTTCAGAGTCCACATCATTTTGAATCTTTGGTTTGTTCTGCTTTTGTTATCAGCTAGTCAACCAATGTGTTTTCCCATATCGATATTTTAATGATCTTAAATACGACATATGGTTTCTTGTACTATGAACAGTAAAATATGATTTAGTCGCTAATTCTTTTATAAGGAGATGCGGTCCCGGATAGTAATACTTTGGCTTAAAAAAAGAGTCCCTTTCATAACACCCGTTGTGGCTAATTTCTTTGACATAATTCTTCGCCATCTTCTTTAAACTCCTAGTACGAAAAAGCGCATATAGCAAATCTGGAATCACATTTTGTTTAAAATGGTTTATTCAGAATTTACTTTCATTTACACTAACACACAAGACAAGCAGGTTAGCGCAGTGATGCCAACCTAATTCGACCTGCGGGCCATTTTAATTTCTGACACTCGCGTCGCGGGCCACATGACCTAAAATGTACAAAAACGATATGAAATTGGCCTGAAACAATTTTATTAGAAACTTGTCGATCTATTACTTACATTAATTAATGGGATATTGGAAGTTATCTTTTTTTTTTTTTTACGGGTCGGAAAGCTGCTTCATTTCTGTAATTAAAATGTGAGCAACATTAAGTAGCTAGCTATATCAACGATTAATTTTCTTGTCTCTTTTTCGGTAAATATTCCCATCTATCCTCTAAACTCTAGTCCTAGTTAAACAATATTTTATTAGCGTCTCAAACAAAGAGTGCCTCCATATTTTGTTTATAATGCTGTTTATACAACAAATATGTTGGCTTATTATCATGTTTCACAAACAACTAAAGATACGTTCACTAAATTCAGAGTCCACTTGCAGTTTCTTCGGCCCCTCCCATTTCGTAAACGCACAAATATTACATGTCATGGTACCAGTCCATCAGAGAAAAAAGTCTGGGCTCTAACTTAAGTAAGTTACATTTTTCAACCTTTTTTATAAAAAAACAAGTAGGGGTGAGGAATTTTCTACACTTTGTGCTGACGTTTAGGCGGGCCGGATGAAATCACGTCGCGGGCCAGATGTGGCCCGCGGGCCGTACTTTGGGCATCACTGGGTTAGTGCATTTAAGTCAATACCATATAATACAGTTGAGCAGTCAAGGTTATTGAGAAGTTGTATATAGTTCATGATCAAATACATTGTTCTTATCTTATCTTATATAATACAGACGTTACTTCAAAAAAGAAGATGATTACGTCCTACGCGTCATGCATTTAGTCATGCATATTAACCAATGACTTAAATTCTGCCAAGTCACTGTTTTTTCTGGCTAGCTCAGGCAACCCATTCCATGCTCTAATAGCACTAGGGAAGAAGGAGTATTTGTACAAATTTGTCCTAGCATATGGGACGAGGAATGTGCCTTTATTTTTGTGTCTTTCAGAGTATTTTATTAAATTTTGTTTTTGTATTTGAAGATTATGGTTCAGTGTTTTATGTATAATTGCTACTTTACTTTTGAGTCTTCTGTCTTGAAGGCTTTCTAAATTTAGTGATTTTACTAATGGTGTTACCCTAGTCAAATGTGAATATTCGTTTGTTATGAATCTCACTGCTCTATTTTGTGTTTGTTCCAGTTTCTTAATGTTTTCTTGAGTTGAGGGGTCCCACACGGTGGATGCATATTCTATTATTCTATCATTGTAATATCCCCACTGGCGTTCATCAATTATAAATTCATAGTATTTATTTACGGTTAACATAGTTCAGAAATAGTTGTTGTTTTTTTTAAAATAAGTTTTAAAATTATAATTCGAAAGTAAATATGTGCCATTAAATTAATTAATTATAGAAAAAAAAGATAGTTGTGGGAATGGGTGTACAAAATTGAATATATATATAGTATATATATACAATTATACATAAAATAAAATGATTCGGACTTCTCAGATACCATGCCAATGCCAACAGCTTATTATACGTCATGTAGGGGATACTTGTGTGACCGCTTTTAATTCATTACCCGATGTTGCCAGAGTTCAGAGGAGGAAACGGGATATGGATTAGAATGGATATGGGAGGAAAGGCGCGGTAAACTCAGGTGGATTAGCTGGATATGTTACGAGCTCGTCTGCTGATAAGCTACACCGTTCCAAACCCCTTCCTGCCTTTCATCACCAAACACGCACAAGAGTTGCAGGACTACTCAATCTGTGGTACGCGATATGCTGGGGGTGCGCTCCAAATTTGGGCGATGGTACATGCATCCGTCGTTTCTTTTTTATTATTGATATTTTGTGTGGATTTGCCTGATTGGCGAATTATGTGCATGCTGGTTAAGAAGCCAAATTATTCTCTATCAATCAATCAATCAATCAGTCAATCAATCAATCTATCTATCTATCTATCTTTCTATCTATCTATCTATCTATATAATCAATCTATTTAATCTATCCATCTATCAATCTATTTAATCTATCCATCTATCAATCTATCTATCTATCTATCTATCTATCTATCTATCTATCTATCTATCTATCTATCTATCTATCTATCTATAAACTTATAATAAGCCAACATAATCTAACATATAACATTCACCTATCCCTTAGCCTTCTGAAACGTTGGGGCACCACAAAAGATCTGTTGACCGTCTTTCTCCATTCATCTGTCTTTTGCCTTGGATATAATTTCTTTCAATGTTCATTCTTTTATGTTGTCTTCCAATCGCTTTTTCTGTATGCCTCTTCTTCTTTCTCGTGGTACTGTTCCCTGAAGGAAAGTCTTTGCGAGCCCTGTTGACATTGTGATATAGCCATAAAGTTTAAGTTTGCGTTTTAGACAGTGTTTAGCAGGTCATCGTGGGGTCCGATTTCTATATTAATCCTGTTTCTAATCTCTTCATTTGTGATTTGGTCTTTGTGAGGGATACCTAAGATCTTTCTGTAGCATTTCCATTTCATCGCTAGGATCATCTTCTTGAGATATACAGTCAGCGTCCAACAACAGATGTCTGACTGAGAACATGCTATATGATACAGAGAAAGGAGCAGACCGTAGTATAAAAATAGCAATGTTTTAATTGTCTGGATTGTGTCCCCTCGACTTTTACATATTTAATTTTTAAACCCGATTCGGATTGTGTCTTGACTTCCAATTACTAATAAGGCACAGTTACGGGAGAGAACTGCTATTTTTATTCACTTGATAGAGGTGAACCATTATGGTACGACTCTAGTACATGTTATTTATCCCACTTCCCATTCTCGGAACAAATTAAATTATGTAGCACAGTTCAATGTCGATGACAATAAATGAATCAATAAAAAATATTAATTAATTATATGCTAGTAATCAATTTTGTTTTATATAAAAAGGGAGATAAATCCTGCAGTATTGATCGATATGGGAGTATCCGTGCAGTTCTTTCCCTTATATAAGCTTTCTTTTTTTTTTAAGTATTTTATTTATTTTTCTTCTTTGAGATGTTATGATAATATCTTATTGCTTAATATATATTTGCTTAAGTTAAAGCTACTTATTTTAATATTTGGCTAAAGGCTTTAATCATGATCATAACCATGATAAGAATGTATATGCTAGAATGATTACTGCGAAAGTTTTAAATGAAAAATGATACGTCGAGAGGCGTAGTACAAAGCGGCCAGGCAGTCATGTCCATACCCCAGCAGTAATTAAGAGCAGACGTCGGCTGTGTAGCCCCAAGTACGTCCTGTGTCCATACATCATCCGTACAACGCCCAGGGGTCGTAGGTCTTGGCGACGATAGGTTAAAGAACGCCAGACGGGATAGATCCAATAATGTAACCGTTCTGCCATTCACGTGAGCATTTTTTTTCTCTTTATTACTGGACATTCAGAGAGAGAGAGAGAGGGGGGGGGGAACTAGTGGGCTGCGTGAGCTGGACGAGGTTCGGTGAGAATGAGAGGGAAAAGATGTGTGAAAAGTTCTAGATTAGATAGATATATAGATAGATAGATAGATAGATAGATAGATAGATAGATAGATAGATAGATAGGTTATAGATAGATATACAGATAGATAGATATACAGATAGATGGGGGGGGAACTAGTGGGCTGCGTGAGCTGGACGAGGTTCGGTGAGAATGAGAGGGAAAAGATGTGTGAAAAGTTCTAGATTAGATAGATATATAGATAGATAGATAGATAGATAGATAGATAGATAGATAGATAGATAGATAGGTTATAGATAGATATACAGATAGATAGATATACAGATAGATAGATAGATAGATAGATAGATAGATAGATAGGCTATAGATAGATATACAGATAGATAGATATACAGATATACAGATAGATAGATAGATAGATAGATAGATAGATAGATAGATAGATAGATAGATTAGATAGATAGATAGATAGATAGGCTATAGATAGATATACAGATAGATAGATATACAGATAGATAGATAGATACATAGATAGATACATAGATACATAGATAGATTAGATAGGCTATAGATAGATATACAGATAGATAGATATACAGATAGATAGATAGATAGATAGATAGATAGGCTATAGATAGATATACAGATAGATAGATATACAGATATACAGATAGATAGATAGATAGATAGATAGATAGATAGATAGATAGATAGATAGATAGATAGATTAGATAGATAGATAGATAGATAGGCTATAGATAGATATACAGATAGATAGATATACAGATAGATAGATAGATAGATAGATAGATAGATAGATAGATTAGATAGAAAGATAGAAAGATAGATAGATAGAAAGATAGATATAGATAGATAGATAGATAGATAGATAGATAGATAGATAGATAGATAGATAGATAGATAGATAGATACTTAGATACATAGAAAGATAGATACATAGATAGATAGATGGATACATAGAATGTTAAGGAGTTTCCCTGCTGCCAATGAAATAAAAAAAACAACTAATCTTTATATTTAATAATATCTCAACGAGTTGTATCTGCTCTTCGTAACAAATCTTTTTTTTCCCTCACTGCGAGTTCTGTTGTTTGCGTAGTATTTAGGTTTTATGTCATACAGTAAAAGTCTAATTGCTTACTCTAATTTGAAACTATGTAGTGGTACTAGAGGAAGAGCTTACAAAATTGGATTCCTCGGTCCTAACAAGTGTATTAGATTAGAAACTTAGTATAGCGATGCACCATAGTTGACGGACTTTGAACGTGACATTTAGTCACGTCACGAATCAGTAAGTTCTAGTTGGTGTTAGAGTTCATGTGACAAGTTCGTATTACGGACAGAGACTTGTCTGTGGCCTTTTTAGTAATAAACTTCATTCAAGTATTTGACGGTGTATCTGAGTCCTTTAACCTTGTTGCAGGTGTAGGCACTGTTCTGTACTAGTTTAAACGTATCTAATACACCCGTACAACAAACCCAGACATCTCCAGAGTAATCTGTCCGAAGTAAGGCAGCCATCAACAACTGCAAGGTCAAGGCCTATCACAACTATCATAAGTCTTGTAAAAAAAACAACCTAGTTTATCAACACTCCCTTTATTTTGTACACCGGATACACCAAAATTCGAGTTATTTATAGCTTTTTCTTTATCCCCGTGATCTATGCAAATCTCTAATGATTTTGACTTGACAACTATCAGGCTCTTGTCAACATTTTGTACACCGGATACACCAAAAAGCTAGCTATTTTAAGCTTTTTTTCGTCACGTATGAAAATCACTAATGATTTTGACTTGACAACTATCAGGTTCTTCTCTTGTCATTATCTGTACTCTCAAATCCCATTTCCCAGATATGACGTATTTTAGAATGCCACTAGTTTTTACTTCCGAATCTTAACGTGGCATCTTTCCTCCCCTGTCATAATTCCCGTAAAACGATTTAGCAATACTCTATTCACATTGTAAGTAAGCTAGGTCTATACCATAAGTTCCTCGCCCACTTAAACACCCATACTGAGCCTCTTCCTGGTCCTGTGCTACAAACAGGCAGAAGAGAGGGCCGGGAAGATAGTGTTAGACATAAGTCTCAACCCGAAGAAGTCCCAATTTGATTAAGTACAGCCCCCCCCCCCAACTCCCAGAACAGGGTTTGGGGGGGAAGGGGAGTGAGAACTATCGCCCACAAGCGGGCTCAAATTTCTTGTTCAGTTCTTCCCTTCAGACTAGGTATGTTTATCCTAAACCTTTTTTCCCCCACTAGCAAGGGATTGGGAAAAAAACAGATTTGAACGATAGTCCTTTCCAGGCGTCAGCTTTGACCAAGTGGCTCTCCACGGATTGACCGCATTGCCAAGGTCATTTCGTTGGTCAGATTACTGCTCCTCTTATCATATTACCGGGTACATCATTTTTTATTTTTTTTTAGTTTAAGGGAGACAATTTTTTGTTTCCCAGATTTTGTATTATGGTCACGTGTCTTGATGGCGTCACGTAGTCATTTTTTTTTAGATGTCGAAGGTCAGAATGAAAGTATTGATTTATATACAGTCTTATATAATGTCAAGTTTATTTGTTTAATGTTCTTCGGCATATATAATGCCGAGGTCATTACGCCATTCATGCCTCAATTTCGATGTCGCTATCACGCCAGCACAGTGTCAGAAGAGTGTCAGTGTCAGAAGAGTGTCAGTGTAAGAAGAGTGACAGTGTCAGAAGAGTGTCAGTGTCAGAAGTGTGTCAGTGTCAGAAAAGTGTCAGTGTCAGAAGAGTGTCAGTGTCAGAAAAATGTAATTAGTGTCAGAAGAGTGTCAGTGTCAAAAGAGTGTAAGTGTCAGAATAGTGTCAGTGTCAGAAGAATGTCAGTGTCAGTGGAATTTGTCGTTACAATGTCAACACGGTATCAACATCGTGTCATTATAAAGTCATCTCAGTGTCATTTGAGTGTTAATCCAAAGACAGCAGTGTCAGCGTCATGTCAGCACAGTGTCACCAGGGTCTAAGCAGCTTGTCATTTCATATCTTCAGAATGTCAGCATAATGTTAGCACAGTTTCTAGCTAACTTGTAGATTAATAGTCTCTTTAAAATATTGATTCATCATTTATTTTTTATTTGATAAAATAGAATCAAGTATATCTAGACCTGCAAGTATATTGTAGGCCCCCACCCACCAAAAAAAACAACAAAAAAACAACTCTTTGGTAATTTTAATTTTAAAAATACCTAGATTCTCAGTGCTTTTAAACCTAGATGTAATAGCTGGACTGTACGCAACGTTCGAAATATGGTTAACAATATGGCTGTCGCTGTACGAACACGTTTCCCCCCCTTCTCCCCTTCACTGAGTGAATGTCAAGGTCAGTAAATGTGTGCTCGCGCTCGGGTCATTTATAGCGTCCATCTAATGAAATGAGACAGATCTTCTCAATGGGGCGCACTCACGATACGCTAGTTCTCAAGCTGACATGTCATAAAGCGACAGGGTTGGCCCTTATTAGGGCTAGCACGGGGATGGATGACCTAATCATAGAAACCTTCATCTTCTTCTAGCCAGCTCTTTTTTTGCCGCTGAGCTGTAAGCTCTTTGGCAATCTGCGCCAAGAAAACAATATCGTGCTGTTGTGTTGTTTTTTTTTCATCTGTTCAGCACTGCTTGACAGAGTGTTGGTTATGCTAGGTAGTTAAGGAAGTAGGGTCTGTCCTACAGAATGTTGGTTTTGCTGGGTAGTTATTATATTAGGGTCTTTCTGTGATATTATTAAAGTTGGAGCACTTAAAAGATGGTATGATTGACAATTACTTTAGCGTCGGTGCAGTGTCTGCTTAGGGACAAGTTAATGGAGAGGGGGTGAGAGAGAGTATTCTGTTTAGGTGAAAATGTAATTAAACCAGCTAAAAGCGGCATGGTTCGAACCCAGAACCGCCAAGACATTCCAGAGCGCATATCACACGACCATGCGCCCATTAGAGCTAGGTGGACTCAGAGGTGCCCAAAGATCCCGAAATTAAAAATCCCAGTCTTCAATAGGGTTCGAACCCGTGATTCCAGGTTCAGAAGCCTAGCGCTTTACCGCTCAACCAATCTCTTTTGAGGACAAGTATGGGGGGGGGGGGGGAAGTATCCACGAGAAGGTTTTCCGTGCTGTCTTTAGGCACTCAGCACTTAATTCTTGTAAGATCCACCCAGCTCTATATATTTATTTGCTATATATAAGTAAAAGTGGTTAGTATTTGTCTTGGCCACGCAAAACCCTCGTAAACCACATGCCTCAGCAACGCCTCTTCCTTCAAAACATCAAACGCCCAGCAAGGACTAATTCTATATTTAATTGCCTCCATGATAGATTAGATGGCGCTGCGTTGTTACCCTCGCTCGGCAGCTTGATGACGCAATAATTTGATTAGCTGTCCTGACGTCACACCAAGTCGTGTTTTTTTTGTTTTTGTTTTTTTAAAGTGACCCAAGTAGGTCAAGGTTAAACCGAATGTTGAATTTTTTTTAAAATTATTATTGGTTGTTGACATTTGTGAACTGAAAACATAGAATCGATTTATGTTCAAAATAGAATTTTTTTATTCTGTTATTTTCCTACAAATTAGTTTTATCGTTATAGGCCTATGTAAAGGAGGCGCGGTGGCTGAGTGGTAGAGCGCTTGGCTTAAAAACCGAGCGATTCCGAGCTCGAGTTTTGGTGAAGCCTGGGATTTTGAATTAAGGAATTTTTAGGGCGCCCTGAGTCCACCCAACCCTAGTGGGTAACTTACTATAGTTAAGGAAAGGCGGTTGGTCATATTGTGCTGGACACATGACACCGTGCTCGTTAACCGTTGGCCAAAGAAACAGTTGACATTAACGCCATATGTTGTATAGACTGCAAGGTCTGAAATAGGACCTTTTTATTACTTTTATTAAATGCATCAACTTTTTGGTAGCTTGCTTCATGAAAATAGGTAGGTCATGAGGTCTTGTATAAACTAACTATTAGCTAACCTTAATGTTATGAGTTTCAGACATTTCTTCATAAATGAGGATTATTACTACATCCTAGTCCAAGCCGCTGGCAGAGGATGGAAGCGGGCTGGGGATGGAAGTGGGCAAGGGATTGAACCGGGCAGGGTTTTAACTCGTGGCCATCATGAAGACAGTCTAAAGCGCAAATTACGGGACAAGGCAGTCATGACAATCTCTGATATCTTCTTATTTTTAAATGTATTGTTTTGATGTATCTCAGACATTAAATGCTTAGAACAAAGCTTGAATCAACTCACTTTGTCCTACTGTCTGTTTATTCAATTATTCATTAACATAGACAATAAAAAGGAGTAACCAATTAGGCAATTAATTACCGGTAATTAATTATTTTGTTTCATACTAACCAAGAAGGGAAACTAATACTTCAGTATATGTCTATTTATTCAATTATTCATTGGCATAGACAATAAAAAGAAGTAACCAATTAGGCAATTAATTACTGGTAATTAATTATTTTGTTTCCTACTAACCAACAAGGGAAACTAATACTTCAGTATTCACAGAAATGGCTTAATTTGTTGGGTTTAGTCCTTTTAAAAAACAAATTGTTAACGCTATTTCTCCCTCACGTATTCTCCTATCAAGTTGATACTTTATTAACTGTACCTAAGAAAACATGAATCAATAAACAAATAATCCGTAAGTCAATTAATTAGTGGCAATTAATTAATTTCTTAGATATCGAATAAGGGAAATAACTTTAAGATTATTGATAGCTATAGTTTTAAATGCAGATTCTTTCCCCTTTAGATAAGCTTTGTTTCTAAAAATGTTTTGCTTGTTCTTGTCTGCCCGTCTATACAAAATAGTGTACAATCAGCTAGATCTAGATATCGTCTGCTACTGAAAAAGGGGTTTGGAAACCAAAGTCTTGAGAACGATGTCTTTCTCTTTCTTACCATTGTCTACTCCATCACTCTAGTCGTTCACATCACCGCAGCACAGTTGTAGGGGGAGGCGCCAAGAAGTAAGCACACACAAAATCGATTGGTTACGTCTGCATGTGACCTCAGGGACTAGCTCCTGACCATTTTGTTTCGTCCCTCTTTCTGTCCTGGCTAGACTCTCTCGCTTTCTCTCTTTCTCTTTCGTTCGTTCTCCTTTTCTCTCTTTTCTTTCTTAATCTTACTTTCTCTTTGCCTCTGGCTTTCTTCTCTTTTTTTCTCTTTTCTTCTCTCTAGTTTTCTTACTCTCTTTCTATATTCTCTTTTATATTCTTTATGTTGCTTTATATCGTCTTTCTTTGTCTCCCTCTTTCACTTTCTCTTTCTCTCTTTCTGTCTCTATTTCACTCTACATTTGTCTCTTTCTTCTTCTCCTCTCTCTCACTTTCTCTGTTTCTCTCTTTTTCTCTCTCTCTCTTTCTTTCTTTCTTTCTCTCTTTCTTTCTCTCTTTCTCTCTTTCTTTCTCTCTTTCTTTCTCTCTCTTTCTCTCTTTTTCTCTCTCTCTTTCCCTTTCTCTCCCTTTCTTGCTCTCTCTTTATCTTTCTTTATCTCTCTCTCTTTCTCTCTCATTTTCTCTCTCTCTTTTTATCTCTTTCTCTCTCTTTTTATCTCTTTCTCTCTCTTTCTCACCCTTTCTCTCTATCTTTCTCTCTGTTTCTTTCTCTATCTTTCTCTCTCTTTCTCACTTTCTCTCTCTTTCTCACTTTCTCTCTCTTTTTTTCTTCCTCTCTCTTTCTGTTAGCTCTCTCTCTCTCTCTTTCTCGTTATAACAAAGTTCCTTATCACACTCTTTCACTTTGATGATCCCCTTGAGGAGGACACAGATGTCCTCGAGCGGGTATTTAAATTATGAGACAAGAGAAACAAAATCACGGCCAAAATTAATTTTTTACGTCAGATGTGCGACGTGACGTCATGGCCATCCACTGAACGTGATCGTCTATCGTCCTAGCAACCGTTCTAAGATCCGTATTTTCAAAACGCTATTTAAAAAAGAAATATAGCTCTTTGTTACTTCCCTTTCTCTTTTGACGATGACTACTTTACTTCTGCTATTCAGTATTAGCATTTTACGTAAAATATAAAATTATAATGAGCCATAGTCTTAGGCGGCTCTATGTCCAATTACCACTCTTGGGTACTCCTGGTGACGGGCGAAACGCAGAGTTTTTTTTGAGCTTCCCAATCCTTATCCCAGACAGTGGCGTAGATAAGATTAGGGGGGCCCGGAGAGGCTTGACCTCTTTAGGGGGGCCAATGCATTTTGACAGTCGACATAATGACATGAGATAATAGCGTGATATTTAATGTAAAAACAAATTTCGGGCACTCATTTGGGGGGATCTCCTCACGTGGGGGACCCAGGGGATGTTCAAATTTGAACCCCCTACATCTACCTTACGCCACTGCTCCCAGGCGTGCTAATAGTTTGAATTTCAAGTAGCTCCTCATGCCAACAGTTTTTTTAAAGTATAACGGTGTTTTTTTTTAGTATAGGACAACTGCTTAAGGATGTACATCCGCGGTAACCTGCTCTTCCGTAACAACATACCCATTGCTACGCTGGTGTTGTGTGGTTAATACGATGCCGTGTCGTTACCCTGCCTCAACGTTGGCCCCTCGGGTGGAAACCATCTCGCTGGAGGAAGTGATTAGGCTAAATGGGAGTGCGAGAACATTCCCGTTGCACAGTGCACGCAGTTGAAAGAGAGCTTCCACCACCTTGTCACAGTCGAGGCGCCGTTCCTCAACGGACCGTTTCATCAATGGCGAGTCCTGCACGGTTAACTCGGTAAACTAAAGCGAAATGGTAAGGATTCCCCAATGTGCTCGGCCCTTGGCCACGTATCCTAGTCCGTGCGTCCTGAGTGTCCGAGCCATTGGAAATAGCAGTGTTAAATATGGACATTAGCTTTGACCTCTTCCAGACAGAGCGCTGTTGAACCAGGCTTACAAGCCTAGATTATCAAGAGCTTCAGCTCAACTCTTTATGACAGTAAAAAAAAAACCGGCTTATAGAGTGTAAATTTCTGAACGTTAGGTCTAGAGACACGACATCCAACTTCATCCAAGCGTAGTCGGAGACTCGATACAGAAATTGCACAAATCCTCATTAAGAAATTGAATCCTTTAGTATTTGAAATCATATTGACAAATAATGGAAAACATAAGATACTCCAAGAATAAACCATTATTAAACATTAGAAGAATAAATCCACAGAAATAAAACCAACAGTAAGCTTAATTAAGTTTCCACTGACTCCAAAATACAGTCTAGTGAAGATCTTTACCACCATATCATGTGATATCATGATGAAACTTTGCGCACACAAACATTAAGTTAATCAATCGTAATACATTTTCAAACGAACTAGATTGTACTAAGCTAACGCATTAACACGAGATACGGAAGTGATACAATGTAAGCAATGTTTTTAAAAAGTGTTTTTTTTAACATAGATTATATGAACTCTGTCCGTCTGTCTGTCTGTCTGGAACAGATTTTGTACACGTTATTTCTCCCACTTCCTATTCTCGGATCTCTAAAAAAATATGAATCAATAAAAAAAAATATTATTTAATTAGTGGTAATAAAATAATTTTGTTTGACATAGAAAAAGGGAAAATAAATCGTACAGTATTAAGATATATGGCTGTAAATGTGAAGTTGTCCTCTTTATATAAGCTTTAATTTTGTTTTTCATATTTTGCTTATTGATTTATGTATATCTTCACTGTGTGCTCTGGAAATGTAAACAAATTGTTACTGTTTTAACAACCTTAACACGTCTAATCACGTGACATCTAAGTTGTTATTATAGATTTTGTGAACATATAGCACCCCAAGTTGTTATCATAGCTTTCTAATTCCTTCTAATTCTGGAATTAACCTTTCTTTTATGTAAATAGACTTTTTCGAAATTGGAAACAACTTTTTTTCCAACGAATGCGCTAACAATAAGCTATCGGCTCTTTTTTTTTTTAGATCAATTATAACTATGAATCATCTTTATAAGAAAAAAAAGTGTCTTTATTAAAAAAAAAGTGTCTTTATAAGAAAAAAGTGTCTTTATTAGAAAAAAGTGTTTTTATTAGAAAAAAGTGTCTTTATTAGAAAAAAAGTGTCTTTATAAGAAAAAAAAAGTGTCTCTATTAGAAAAAAAGTGTCTTTATAAGAAAAAAAAAGTGTCTCTATTAGAAAAAAAGTGTCTTTATAAGAAAAAAAGTCTCTATAAGAAAAAAAGTGTCTTTATTTAAAAAAAGTGTCTTTATAAGAAAAAAGTGTCTTTATTAGAAAAAAGTGTCTTTATTAGAAAAAAGTGTCTTTTTAAGAACAAAAGTGTCTCTATGAAAAAAAAAGTGTCTTTTTAAGAACAAAAGTGTCTCTATGAGAAAAAAAGTGTCTTTATTAAAAAAGTGTCTTTATTAAAAAAAGTGTCTTTATAAGAAAAAAGTGTCTTTATTAGAAAAAAGTGTCTTTATTAGAAAAAAGTGTCTTTTTATGAAAAAAAGTGTCTCTATGAGAAAAAAAGTGTCTTTATAAGAAAAAAGTGTCTCTATGAGAAAAAAAGTGTCCTTATAAGAAAACAAAAGTATCTACATAAGAAAAAGAAAAACGATTTTGAAATGCTGTAGTCAAAAACAAAGAATAAATTTACCGCTTTACACCAGAGTCATGGGCTGGGGACGAAATTTTGGAAATGTAAAGGCTTTTGAGGTCAAAACGATTGACCCTCATCATTTGCATATATGCAAATGCAGTAGCCGCTGTTTCTTGGATTGTCTCGAACTGTTTGGGAGGCGGGAAGAGGCCAGTGCTGATGTCAAAAGTCTGGAATTGCTGTGCAAATTATCACGTGGTCAAGACGTGCTGCAACGCTCGTCCCGTTTGATTCACGTCTGCTGAGTCGACAGGAACAAAATGGCCGTCAAGTGTCTAGACAAACTGCTGCGCCATGTCTTTGTCTAGAAGGTCATTGATTGACAGACTTTAGAAAATTAAGATGAGTTTTAAAAAAAAACTTTAAAATGTATGTATGATGAAACTCTATCCAAGGAAGACGACAGCGAGGAATGGAGAAAGACGTTTAACAGATCTCTGGTGGTCAGAAGCGGCCTTAGGGGGTGGCAAGTGGGGCAACCGCCCCAGGCCCCGCGCCTGGTGGGGGCCATTCGATAGGAAATTCCATTGTCATTGTCAGCTTCGAAATCCAGATAAGTTCTCATAAACTACGATTTTTGATGCGATATGATTTTATGAGATACCAATTACCATGTAAGCTCTTAGTGTGATGTTTTTGGTTTCGAAATACCGTTCAGTTTCGGTAAAGACAGCATCTTATGACGTGTCGAATGTAAGAGGCTCTTAAAATAAAAACGCCTGACTATTTTTGTCATTAATCTTTTTAAAACCCTCCCGAGAAAGTCAATGAAATGAACTACTGTAGCTCCTAACACTTTGTTCTTATACCAAAGACAGAGTTTTGTGTTTTCCTTGTAATTTGCTTGGCACGAGAGCTACTGGAGGCCAATAAGCAAACAAAGGCTACTGCCACTGGAAGCATCTTCGTAATAAACTTTGGCAGCACGATGTTTTTTGTAATTCACGTTAAATGTCTGTCCGCGTGGTTGGATTTAGCTCTGAGTATGTCCTATGGTATCACAATGGATAACATGATGCTGGAAGAAATTAAAACAGAAAAACTGCATTGGTGCGAAGTCTCAACAACAAAGCATTTCGTAGGAGAACAGTTTATGCGCCAAACAACGGTCAATTTTAGGCTTGGTTGAAAGGCTCCCCCAAATTCGACCCAACCATCTTCGACTTATTAAAAACGCCGAGGCTCACGGCCACTTTTGGAAGCTTCTTGCTACCTCTTTTGGAAGCTACTTGCTGCCTCTTTTGGAAGCTACTTGCTACCTCTCTCTCTCTCTCTCTCTCTCTCTCTGCCTATCTCCCTCTTCCACTCACCATGGATATATAAATTATTTAAAAGTAAATGTGATGCCACTGTTGACTTGAGACCCTGGTATTTTCCAGAAACCTCCCCCCCCCCTTTTTTTTTTTACCGAAACGAAATAAAGGTTGCTCACGCATGCGTAAAAAAAATATCATTTCCTGTCAGTTAAAGTATTATTAAATAATGTACTGTTGTTTAAAGTGGTCATCTTACATACAATCGATCTCACATTCTGTCACACACTCTCTCTTTGTCCTCTCTTTTCTCTTTCACTCTCTCTCTGTCTCTCTCTCTCTCATTTTCTATCTGAAACTCTCAATCTTCCTCTTTGTCTCTCACAGTGAATCTCTCTCTTTCACTTTCATTCTCTCGCACTCTCTTTTTCTCACTCTGTTTCTCGTTAACTGTCTCTTTTTCTCTCACTATGTATCTCAAACTCTCTTTCTCTCTCTCTTTATCTCTCTCTTTCTCTCTCTCTTTCTCTCTCTCTTTATCTCTCTATTTCTCTCTCTCTTTCTCTCTCTCTTTCTCTCTCTCTTTCTCTCTCTCTTTATCTCTCTCTTTCTCTCTCTCTTTCTCTCTCTCTTTATCTCTCTCGTTATCTCTCTCTTTATCTCTCTCTTTCTCTCTCTCTTTATCTCTCCCCATTTTTTTGAAACAAAAACAAGATTTGCGATCGCAGTATCTAATTAGTTCTTGTAAAACTACATCTATACCTAGGAAAAAGTAGATCATTTCTCTAACCATAATACTCTTTTTAATCACACCGCCCAAACACTTCGAGACAAGCCAAGGAACAGCGCTACTACATTTGCATACATGCAAATGACGCGGGTCAATCGTTTTGACCTCAAAAGCCTTTACACTTTCAAAAACAATCTTTAATTAATTATTTGGTTTGTATCTCGAACAAAGGAAAGCAATTGACATTCAAATTGTAATTGACTGAGGTGGTGGTATAGCTGAATTGGTCCCCTTTATAGGTCGCCACATTAAAGTAAGTTTGAAACAAACAATTCATAACCATTCAATCTTCTATTTTCATAGGTACCTCGCCAGCAGAATAGTTAGTATGTCGGCTTGAGCCATGAGCTCGAATTTAAGTTGCCCCCTCCCTTTTTGTAAATCCTTCCCCCCCCCCGCCCCCCCCCCCCCATTTTCCCAACTGGTCCAGATAGGATCCTAGCGTATTGAGAAAGCTAAAAGCATGAAATAGCGCTAAACAACAATTGGTAAAAAATATATCTAATCGCACAGATTTATTGTTGTTGGTTTAGATCTAGTACAAATTTAACTACATGACTTATTCAAACTAATTGATACAATTACACTTCGTATACGCGTTTTTTTAAAAGTATATTTTTTAATGTAATTCTTGTTCTTTTCCAGTCGCAAAGATTCGCCATTGCTAATTACGTCATAAGAGCGACTTCTTTTTTTTTTTTTTTTTTTTTGTTCCTCGAGGTCTGAGCGTCAGTCCGTCCATCCGTAAGTTCCCTCTCAGCACTGTCATTTTCATAGGGAGAGAACTCTTCCAAGGGAGGTAATTGCCTTGGGGGAAAAAAAAAACAAAGGTTATGAATAATATATAAGTCGGGCGACACGGGTATGAATGGATGTGTCGTCACAGTCGATGTGTGGGACAGATGTATTCGCTGAATGGAGGAAAAAAAATTGGTGGGGTGGGAGCAAGACGGTGGTTACAAATCAAGAATTGATGACGCCATTAAGAAAGCATTTTCCCTTCTTTCGGTTATATTTCTCTGTCACTGGTATCGACCCGTCCAGATACACAACTGAAACATTTATTATACATAATCAACTTTAATTCTAACAAGACGGCCAGTGACCTTGGTATTATAAGAGAATTTAAGGTCAAGGTCTTCATCCATGTCTTCTCTTATTTGGAACTATTCTTACTGTAACGTGTGTGATACTGCTGGAATAAAGCGCTTGACTTCAGAACCGTAGGATCAGGAGTTTGGATATGAAGAATGAGATTTTTAACCTCGGAATTTTCGCAGCATCACTGAATCCAATCAAATATATTCGGTACCTCACAGTGATGTACGCGTCAAGGCCCTAAGAGAAGTGTAAAAAGAAAGTTTATTTATTATACATTAGCTTCTCGTTTCCACACAGAAGAGTAAAATAATTAAAGGGAAACAATTCGTTTCTGGAACGAGTTCGTTCTTGAACTTTCGGCAGCAAAACCTACTCAGAGTAGAGAGTGGAGACGAGCTTATTACAGGCCTCAGTCTGTTTAGTTCATGAGTTTTATGGCTTTTCAATTTTTCGCATGAAAAATTATGCTTTTGAATGTGAATTATAAAGTGTTTTATTTAGTGTTTATTTTTTGGTTTGTTTTATATGTTTCAATTTGAATACTAAATTATTTTAATTCATATATTGAAATTCTTTCATTTTTTTTTTTTTTTCGCAAGCAAAGATATACGGAACACAAAATTGGTCATAACATTTAACATCTAAATATGAACAAAATAAAATTAACCAAAATATAACGCTCACAAGAATTAAGGAAAGTACATGTGCTTACTTAATGTTCTGCTGAAGTTCTTTACTTCATAAATATGTCTAGTTTACTTTCAAATGGTACACAGTTATGTTTAACTGTTTTACAATTCTTGGGAAACAAATAATTAAATGAAACATATAAACAGGGAGAGACTGAAAGATTTAAGGAAAGGGCGCTACACTTCAAGTAAACAAAGATTTTTTGTGCGAACGAAAACTAAATGATATGAATTAATGAAGAAAGAAATAGATTCAACGCAGAGGCGTACCTATGGTGGAGGAGATAGGGGGAGAAGTTAAAAATCCCTCCGGGCCTCCACTTGAGGGGGGCCACCAAATGAGTGTTTTTTTTAATTAAATATTAAATATTACGAAAAAATGCAGGGGCCCCCCAAATGATTGCCAATTCCTAGCTACGCCATTTTCTCTACTATTTACCAGGAAGTTCAAAAAATATCTTTAATGATATATTAAATACATCTCTGGCACGTCAATCGCCAAACAAACTTCCCCGCTATCCACCGACCACATCGGCGGAACAACACGGGCTAGTTAAATATTGAAACTCGCCAAAAGAGAAACTATTCGATAAATTAACGGTCCGGCATTAATGGAACATTGGAACTGACAGGGACATGACCTCGCTAGAACTGACAGGGGCATGACCTCGCTAGAACTGACAAGGCATGACCTCGCGTGGTGATGCCATCACAAGAGGGATCCTAATGACGATCCATATTTAATGAGGCGTAAATGTCAGTGGACTTACTCCGGAGTAGTTATCGCTGTTAACAGTGTAAGATTGCAGTCAAAAGAAAAACAGACAGAGATTGATGGATGGACGGTTGAATGAATGGATAGATGGATGGATGGATGGACGGATGAATGAATGAAAAAAAT
The DNA here is from genome assembly GCA_036873155.1 of Biomphalaria sudanica. NCBI lineage: Eukaryota > Metazoa > Mollusca > Gastropoda > Planorbidae > Biomphalaria > Biomphalaria sudanica. Next base: position 425,239 of record JAZGLO010005254.1, on the reverse strand, counting down.
AGATGAATTGATCAATGAATACATTGATGGGTGGATGGATTCCGGAATGGATGTATGGATGGATTCATTGATGGATGGGTGTTTAAATGAATGAATTGATAGGTGTATGGATTCCGGAATGGATGTATGGATGGATTCATTGATGGATGGGTGTTTAAATAAATAAATTGATGGATGGATGGATTCCTGAATGGATGTATGGATGGATTCATTGATGGAGAGCTTGATTGAAGGATGGGTGAATTGGTGGATTGAATGGATAAACGAATAGATCATAGGACAAATGTGCGGATGTATCATGTATGCATGTTAGAAAGATAGAAGGAGAGACAAAATAGACAGCAAAAGCCATATGACTTTTATTAATGGTTGTAAAAGAAAACAACACTAATTTTTTTTTAATTTTTTTTTTTGAATTAAGTTTCTATTTCTGTCTAGTGTAGAGAGATCATTGTCGAATTTTTTGTGACCAGCTCTTTAAGCACTTTTCATGACATCTTTTGGGATGTAATTTTTAGCCTCTATCAAAATGGAATAGAATAATATAAAATGATAACACAAATAATATTAAAGTCAAGCATTTCGAATCCGAGCCCAATGTAATAGGGCAGGATGTCATCTTTGTACACCGACTCAACTTTCTAAAATAAAATGATTTATTTTTTAGTGTTGTTTTTTTTTTATTCGAAATAGTAAAAAAAGAAAAAAAAAACATTAAGTCAAACAACTCAAAACAACAAGTTAAAAATTAAAATCACTATGTAATAAGCAAAATACATATTATCATTTTTGAATAAACAAAGATTATCTAAGGGGAAGAACTCCAAACTTTCAGCTACATCTCTCAAAAATGTAGTTATGTCTTTTATTCGATATCAAACAAAATAGTTCATTACCAATAATTAATTGCTCAACTGATTAATTTTTTGCTTGATTCATGTTTTGTTTGGTACAATGAATAGTTGTTTCAAGTTTCATCTTGATCAGAGAATCGGTGCGGGAGAAATAAAGTGGACAGTCATCTAAGAGGACCAAACCCTACATATTTAACCATTTGAATTAATTTCCCTTGTTAGTACCAAGCAATAAAAAATTAATTACCATTCATTAGCCAGCGAGTTAAATGATTTCTATTGTCGCTTCGACACGAAAGATTTTAATTATCTAAGACTCAAAGCCCTTGAGGATGTCAATGGTAACAACTGTTTAGAATTAGCGATTACTAAAGAGCAAGTTTGTAACATTTTCAAAAACGTCAACCCAATGAAAGCTGCTGGGCCTGATGGAATAAAAGGGCGACTCTTAAAAGAATGCGCTGAACAACTAGCTGAACCTTTCCAAGAGATTTTTTCTACTTCATTACTAAACCATGAGATACCACCTGTGTGGAAGTCATCTATCGTTGTACCTGTGCCAAAGGTTTCCAAACCGAAGGAAATGAATGACTATAGACCTGTTTCACTTATTTCCATTGTGTCTAAATGTTTAGAAAAATTGGTTCAAATGTTTCTTCTGAATGTTCTTTGTAATAAGTTATTATTATTATTATTATTTATTAATCGACTAATTTTATTTTTTTATTGACTCATGTCCTGTCTACAGTAATTGAATAATTGCTGAAAGTTTCAACTAGATCCGAGAATGGGTAGGGAGAAATAACTAGACTGACAGACAGACAGACTTGATATCAGCTTTGTATAAAAATTAAACGAATTACTTCGAGCAGAGATTTCGCGGAGCGTCGCGCTATTAGCTCGAATGTCGTTGGTACTATCCTAATACTGACCTAGGCTCTTCGACTTCGGAAACAAAAACAAAACAGAAAAAAACGACAAATCCTTCAATAACATCGACATAATGGTATCACAAACCAGAAGTCAACAAAAATCCACAAAGTCCCTTGTCACTTGATGAAGCATCCGTGGACAAACATCGGGAGTTTGGCTGTGCAAACAGCAAGACCTTCAGATAGGGAGAAACTCCTAGTCTTGTGGCTCTTAGGAACAGCGGAGCCGGAAACAGATCGCATCGTCAATGGTGGAATGGGAGAAGATGGAAGCTAGTGAGGAAAGGGGCGGAGTGGGTGTGTGTGTGTTCGTAATGAGTGGAGGGTAAAAGAGGGAGTAGAGAATAGTGGAAAGAGGAAAACTACAGTAGAATAAAATAGAAGAGAGAGGAACAGGAGGGAAGGAGAGAAAAAGACAAAAGAGAGAGAGAGAGAAGTAAAAAAAGATTGTCGTTTGGAGTAGTGACGTCATCAAAAAACTGCTGTTTTCTCACTCGCTCTCACTCTGCGAATAGTACCAGGGATATCGTAAAGGATGCCTTGAGTCTCTAGCGGTGGTATATCGATGAGGTTGGGGGGGGGGGGGAGCTCCTGACGAATGGCTGTCGTTAATCATAGGACAATAACATTCCGAAAACAAAACAAAATGGCCAACCAGCATGGCGACGATGAGCTGTTTGCTTTGTGTTGTTTTACTTGTGTACATATGAAAGATTCTATTTGTCGAGACCCTCTCCCTTCATTGACTTATTATTTATTTATTTTCGAGTGTATTTATTTCATTCGTTTTTTTCTTTTGCGTTCTTTGCAAGTTTATCAGTCTGTGTGTTTTATCTCTGCTTTTTTTTTTGGTCATTTCTCTATCACTTAGCCCTCCCTTTCTCTCTCTCTCTCTCTATCTCTAGCCCACACTTTCTCTCCCTCTCTGTGTCTCAATCACTCTTTACCTCTCTATTACTCTCTCATTATCTCTAGCTCTCACTTTCTCTCTCTCTCTTTCTCTGTGTCTCTTTCACTCTTTACCTCTTTATTACTCTATCTCTAGCTCTCACTTTCTCTCTCTCTCTTTCACTCTTTATCTCTCTATCTCTCTTTATCTCTCTCACTTTCTCTATCTCTCCGTGTCTCTTTCACTCTTTACATCTCTAGTTCTCTTTCTCTCTCTGTCTCTATCCCTCACTTTCTCTCTCTCTCGAGCTCTCTTTACTTCTTCTTTCTCTCTCTGTCTCTATCCCTCACTTTCTCTCTATCTCTAGCTCTCTTTACTTCTTCTTTCTCTCTCTGTCTCTATCCCTCACTTTCTCTCTATCTCTAGCTCTCTTTACTTCTTCTTTCTCTCTCTGTCTCTATCCCACACTTTCGCTCTATCTCTAGCTCTCTTTACTTCTTCTTTCTCTCTCTGTCTCTATCCCTCACTTTCTCTCTATCTCTAGCTCTCTTTACTTCTTCTTTCTCTCTCTGTCTCTATCCCTCACTTTCTCTCTCTCTCTAGCTCTCTTTACTTCTTCTTTCTCTCTCTGTCTCTATCCCTCACTTTCTCTCTATCTCTAGCTCTCTTTACTTCTTGTTTCTCTCTCTTGTCTTCTCATGTTCTCTCGCTTCCACTTTCTCTATCCTACTCTCTATTTCTCTGTATCTCTTTCTTTCTCTCCCCCTAAAATCACGCTATTTCTATTTTAGAATTTTTCAGAAAACCTTGCTTTATTCTTTTCCCTTTTATCTCTTTATTTTAAAAAATGCACCCCCCCCCCAAAATAAAACAGTTTTTAAAACACCGTCTCTGTAACCTAGGGAGAGAGAGAGAGAGAGAGAGAGAGATAGTAAGGGGCGGGGAGATAGATGAAGAGAGTAACGAAGAGGAAGAGATAGATTTGTTGAATTGTGAGTTTCATGCCAACTGACAAGGTCGCGACTGATCACGTGACCTCTCACTGGAACAGCCCAGAAGATTCTAGGTTGTACATTTAAGTTTTTGTGTATCATCGATTGCAGGGTTTCCCAAAAGTGGGGTACGCGTCCTCCCAGGGGTACCGGAAGACTTTGGAGGGGGTACGCGATGCACCTCATTAACTATGCTGATTATTTTTTAAATTCCCATTAATTATGTTCTGTTAATAAATTTAAAGGGGGGGGGGGCGAGGGGTACACTATATTACAAAAATTATAAAAGGGGTACACATAGGTCAAAATTTTGGGACACTTTCATATATTGGAATGATATTTCATCTTGAAAACTACATGTCGGAAGTTAACAGAACTTTGGGGCTTGAACTCAGACCACACGTTTCAAGATTAAACAATGAAACTAAACTTAATTTTATGCAGTATCTTATTACCATTTCCAAATTGATAATTATCATTATTTCAAGACGCTATAGTATCTAAAGTTGAGAGTGGTACCTACATAAAATGTCTAATTAGTTTATTTGTTTTCGTATTGTTGATGCTGTTTTTCAAAGAAATTATAAGATTTGAAGATCAACACAAAGCCAGACAGGTTTGAAAAGAACGAAATGTCACATTCTGCTATTTTACTAGAAGATTTTCAAAGAACTAACTGACATATTCTGCGATTTTACTAGAAGCATTTCAAAGAACTAACTGTCATATTCTGCAATTTTACTAGAAGAATTTCAAAGAAACAAATTGACATATTCTGCGATTTTACTAGAAGCATTTCAAAGAACTAACTGTCATATTCTGCGATTTTACTAGAAGAATTTTAAACAACTTACTGTCATATTCTGCAATTTTACTAGAAGAATTTCAGAGAACTAACTGACATATTCTGCGATTTTACTATAAGAATACTATAAGAATTTTATGTCCAATGTCATATTCTGCGATTTTACTAGAAGCATTTCAAAGAACTAACTGTCATATTCTGCAATTTTACTAGTAGAATTTCAAAGAAACAAATTGACATATTCTGCGATTTTACTAAAAGCATTTCAAACAACTAACTGTCATATTCTGCAATTTTACTAGAAGAATTTTAAACAACTTACTGTCATATTCTGCGATTTTACTAGAAGAATTTCAGAGAAATAACTGACATATTCTGCGATTTTACTATAAGAATACTATAAGAATTTTATGTCCAATGTCATATTCTGCGATTTTACTAGAAGCATTTCAAAGAACTAACTGTCATATTCTGCAATTTTACTAGAAGAATTTCAAAGAAACAAATTGACATATTCTGCGATTTTACTAAAAGCATTTCAAACAACTAACTGTCATATTCTGCAATATTACTAGAAGAATTTCGGAGAACTAACTGACATATTCTGCGATTTTACTATAAGAATACTATAAGAATTTTATGTCCAATGTCATATTCTGCGATTTTACTAGAAGAATTTCAGAGAACTAACTGACATATTCTGCGATATTTTATTAGAAGAATTTTATAGAACTAACTGACATATTCTACGATATTTTATTAGAAGAATTTTATAGAACTAACTGACATATTCTACGATATTTTATTAGAAGAATTTTATAGAACTAACTGACATATTCTACGATATTTTATTAGAAGAATTTTATAGAACTAACTGTCATATTCTATGATATTTTATTAGAAGAATTTTATAGAACTAACTGACATATTTTATAGAACTAACTGACATATTCTACGATATTTTATTAGAAGAATTTTATAGAACTAACTGTCATATTCTACGATATTTTATTAGAAGAATTTTATAGAACTATCTGACATATTTTATAGAACTGACATATTTTATAGAACTAACTGACATATTTTATAGAACTAACGGACATATTTTATAGAACTAACTGACATATTTTATAGAACTAACTGACATATTTTATGGAACTAACAGACATATTTTATAGAACTAACAGATATATTTTATAGAACTAACTGACATATTTTATAGTACTAACTGACATATTCTACGATATTTAATAGAAATCTTGTAAAGAAAAATATTTGTTTTCAAACACTTTATTTACCTTTTTTTTTCTTTTTCCTTCAGTTGCCAATCCCCCAGAGAGGTCAAAGGATGACTGCAATGTTGGCACTAGGAATGGACAATTGTCACGTGAGTCTCTTCTTTTGTCATTAATCTTATATCAACTCACTCTGTCTGGTTCAATTTTTGGAAACGTTTTTCTCCCACTTCCCATTCAAGAAAAAAAAAGGAAATTGTCCACAATTAATGCATTGTTCCTAACAAAACCTGAATCGATCCAGAAAAAAAAAAATTAGTCCAAGAAAAAGTGGTAATTAATTAATTTTGTTTGATATCGCATAAAGGAACTTAATCTTACAGTACTGAGAGCTATACCTTACAAATATGGAGTTATTCCCCTTAAATAAGCTTTGTTTTTTGTATAAAATATTGTTTGTAACTTTTGTTTTCGTAATACATCACTTGTAGAAGTATTAGTTAAATTAGTTTTCCGCGTTATAGAATAAGGGCCTACATTTCTATTTCAGTTATACAGAATAAGCTTTGTCTATAGTCTAGAACATGTGCCATCAGTTAGGTCAAAGATTAGAATGTTGTTTATGTATTTCAGCTATCGTTCAGTTCTTTCATACAACTGAAGTGAATTTCCCATGAGCCATTTCGCTCGATAGAAATCCGTGGACGTGTTATAAAAAAGAAATCTTTAATAACCATTGGGACGGCTGGTTGAGTGGTTAGACGTAAGACAAACAGTTCTAAGGCTTCCGGTTCGAGTCCTGCTAAAGGCATTGGGAATTTTACTTCGCATTGTGGGCACTTGGGCTGATATCACTGTATTCACTGAATTCCTTGTGAGCTGTTTTGGTCCTCTACTGGGAAATTAAATATTTATTTGATATCTTCGTCAAGCAATGAACATATCACCATATGCCTCAAACATTATTTCCCCTAATTGACCAGAAAAAGAGAGTCCTATAACAAATAATGGACCTGTAAGTACATTTAATTATTTCGCTTAGGCCTTCTTATCTAATGGCACTTGTTGTTGTTTTTGTGTGCATACAGTCTCACAAACCACGAATAGAAGTCGCAGCTTTCTTTAGTCGCTGGCTGATAGCACAGCGTGACCCTGGCGTTGTCAGCTTAATGTTCTATGGGTCGACCAAACCCTCAAACGTCGTTACTCTGGATCTACTTTACACTTCTTGTCATTCAACTTTTTTTTTTTTTTTTTTTTGGCCAGGAATACCTGTAATTTATTTTCATAAAAAGTTAGCTTTTTGGTGTATCCGGTGTACAGGATGAAGGTAGTGTTGATAAGCTCTATGTGTGTGTGTGGGGGGGAGGGGGTTTCTTCACTTTTGAGTACTTCATAATCACATTTTCTAATCTCTTCCATTCATATCATCTATTTAGGTGGCAACATTGAACTCTAATTTAGGGTCCTTGATATTGTTTAGTTTATCATGAGAATCTCAAATACATGAAAAAGCAACATTAGAAACGAAGCATTAATATTACTTCCGTGAACAAAAAAAAGTTGGCTAAGAAAAGGAAAAGAAACAATTAAAAAAAAAAGGAATATGTCAAAGTAAATCTTTTTTTTTTTAAATCTTTTTTTCCCCTCATTACATAGTTAGAAGCAAAGCATCATTTTTTTTCCGTTTTTTCTTTTTTTAGTCTTTTTTATTTTTGTGCTTCCTTGACAGAGCCCAAGTTGCCCTTTCCCATAATCGCATAAATGCCCAAATACACGCATGTGCACTCAAATCCTTGAACATCCACACGCAGCCCACACAAATAGTGACGCACACATACGTACCTCTACACAAATAAATTGGATAGCTTATATATGTGTGACGAGGATTTAGGATATTTAATAAAAGCGTTTTGTTTTTATTTCTGTATTTTTATCTTGTCTTTTTTTAGCGGCCCCCGAAAGGGGAAAAGACGCTATTAGTTTTGTGCGAAATGTCTGTCCGTCTGTCCCGTTTAGATCTCGTAAACTAGAAAAGATATTGAAAATGCGACATTACACTATTTTAGACCATTCAAAGTTCTGATGCAACGGCTACTTTTTTTTTTCTGAAAGCGAAAAATCTATTTTTTTAAATCAGTAATGCAAGCAGTTTTTTAAAGAGAAAAAGCTAATTAGTATGCATTATAAGTTAGACCTAGTTTAAAACGAATAGTGCCAGGTTAGGCGCAGTGGCTGAGCGGTAAAGCCGGATCCAAGGTTGATACCTGCATTTTTAACTGTGGAATCTTTGGTAGCCTCTAAGTTCACTCAGCTCTAATTGGTACCTGACATTAGTTCTGGAAAAGTAAAGGCGGTTGGTCGTTGTGCTGGCTACATGACACCCTCGTTAACCGTAGGCCACAAAAACAGATGAACTTTACATCATCTGCTCTATAGACCACAAGGTCTGAAAGGAGAACTAGTTAGGCCAGGTTCACATCTAACTTCACATTCACTTTCACCTATCCTTTGATCTGCGGGACCGTTGGGGCACTACACAAGATCTGTTAACCTTCTTTCTCCATTCTTATCTCTCATTTTTCTTTGATATAATTTTATTCGGATGTTCTTTCTGAAAATATGGAAGCCTGCCTGGGTGATTCACTTCGGGGGACGATTTTGAGTTTGTGTTTCCACACAAACTGTCTTTTGTAACCTTGTTTTTTTTTTTGTTATATATCTACAATTAGATTTTAATTATTATTTTATTAGGTTCAAACCCTGCCCGCTCCCATTCCCCGTCGTCCTGCGGGAGGTTTGGACTAGGAAGTAAACTATCTTCAACTCTGAAGGAACATCCGAAACATGTAAAACATTTTACAAACATTTTTTACAAGTCTAGCAGAAACATTCTCAGGATATAACTCTTTGTCCAGATTTTTTTACAGTTTTTGACCCACAAATGTAGAGTGTCTGCTTTTCTTATTAAAAAAAAATAGAAGAGACATTATAATTTAAAAACCTGAAGGCAGCCAAAGAGGCAAGTTGACTTTGGCTCAACATTGCGTGACACAGCCTTGGTCGGAACTCCAAAACCAAGAATGAGCTCCCCCGCCATCTTGGTGTACACCGGAAATAAAGTCGTGTCCATCTTCTTCTGCAAACGAATCTTTGCCAATATTGTTTTGTGTGTGTTTGTTTTAATTAGGAATGTGGTAAATATAAATATTTAATCTCTCTCGCGAAACCATTTTACATCGTTGGCCGCCCCCCCCCCTCTTCGCTTTATACCCCGGCAGCGATGTTAGTGCTAAATTGTCGATTTACCTGAGAAATGTTCGATTCTTAACCACGCCCATGACGCTAAAGTATAAGATCAATGTTGCCAAATAAATAATGAAATAAATTTGTGCTACAGTCGAAAGAGCCAGGGCCGGACAAAGACCATTGCAGCCTATGCGGTCGCAGTGGGCCCCGCACTTTCATAGACCCCGCACTATTTCTAGATGTAAATTATTCAATTAAGCCATTATAACTTATTTATAATAACAGGTTTCCGCGGCCTCTTGATTTTCTAGAACCTCATAGAAATCTCTTGTAATTGCAATATATATATATATCTATCTCTCTCTCTATATATATATATATATATAACAAAAGACCTGGAAATTATTAAAATCTGAAAATTCATAACATTGTAATTTTTGGTATCAATTCTAAGCGCGATAAAAAAAAACCATCATTGTCAGCTTTCATTTAATAAAAATTTATTGCAAGACGAATGTACTTTCTAATACAAAATCTTAATTTTGACATTATGCCTACCCAGACTGGGCCCCCGCGCATTCCTTTTCGGATAGGGCCCCGCAATTGTTTGGGCCGGCCCTGGAAAGAGCTTAGAATTTTACAGTGCTATAAGTAAAGCAAAGAAAGATGTCCCCTTTCAGACCTTGTGATCTATAATAAAGATGAAATGTAGCCTACGGTTGACGATGGTGTCATATGGTCAGTACAACGACCAACCGCTTTTACTTTTTTTTTGCCCACTAACGTCAGATACCCATTAGAGACGAGTGAACTCTAGAGATCCCGAATAAAAAATCCCAGTCTTGACCATTATTCAATCTTGGGATCTCTTAGTTCGGAAGCCAAGCGCGTTACCACTCAGCCATCACACCTCCTTTACAGTGCCATAAGGTGCACTTAATTTTTCGTCTATCTTCAGCATTACACAGCTGATCAATCTTTTCAATGTACAAGATACACCAAAAGTCCTAGTTATTTATTACACTCCGTCATATGTTAAAATCTTCAAAGTATTGCTTTTAAATTTGCGCACTGGATTGTTATTTATAGCAGGCACACGAGAGATAATTGTCTAATCAAAGATTCGCTATTTGGGAAAGCTATTATTAGATTCCGGAAGCATAAGTGTTTGGTATTAGAGAGCAATTTAAAAATAAAACTCTAGCCTCATTTTTATATCTAAATGGGCCTAGAAAGGTAAATTGTCTTAAATTTTATTTAAATTTCAAGATAAATAGAGTATTCATAAGTAGCCTATGGTTATGAAAGTTGATCGCTGAATGTTGTGGCTTAAAGTTGTTTGGAGTAAAAGCTACAGCTACCTACTGGGTATCAGATGTACCAATGCTCCTTCTTCCCTAGTGCTATTAGAGCATGAAATGGGTTGCCTGAGCCAGCCAGGAAAACCAGTGACTTGGCAGAATTTAAGTCATTGTTTGACATGCATGACTAAATGCATGACGCGTAGCACGTAATAAACTTCTTTTTTGAAGTAACGTCTGTATTTTAAAAGATAAGATAAGAAAAGCTACAGTGGACTACTGGGTATCAAATTTCAGGAAATTATGAAGAAACCGAATCAGTCGACTCTCTGAATTACTTCTATGGCCTCCTTCAGTCGCGACTATGGATCGTGTCATGGAAATGAGTTGAATGCCTGGGCATTAGCTATGGTCGGAACCATGACTCCCACACATTAGTTCCCCCCTCTCCACGCAGCTGATGTATCCAAAGGAATGGCAGTGTCGATACAGTTTGGGGTCAGTGGCGTCGCAGGTTCTGTCAGGCCAGCCAGCTCCTGTTAGTGAGAACAGTTCCGCCGGACTCAATATCTGAGCCACACGTGAAGGCCACTCTCTGAATGGAAAGCAGGAATATCTCAATGCCATGACGAGATGAAAACTGAACTCTTTCGTTCATAATGTGAGACACTACTCGCCGTCAAGGAAATTATTATGATGATAATACGTAGCAAGGTATCGAAGTGTTTAGCTCTGAAAACAGGCTGAATATGGGAAGTAAGATTTGAAGGGAGTTGCAAAGCAGCAAATAGTCTCAAATAGCTTCTGACAACCAGTTCAACTCCTAATCGTCATGAGTGGTTCATGGCCGGTAGAACCGTTACCACTGACAGGAGAAGGGGCTATGCGTGCAACTGGTGCCTAAACCAGTAAGCTTCTGGTAGGAGCGGCTCGTTGGCTACAAATCTAGGAGAAGGCAAACTCTGAATTCAAACCAACGCTGCCTTGTGGTTATACCAAAACACGGGAAAGGCTTCAGGAGACAACCTCGAGTAAAAATCAGGAGCTGTTGACCCTTAGGCAGATTGTGGCGCACTGTGCTAGAGCCTGGTAGAACTTGCGGTACTACTGGTCCCAAACTGGTTAGGATATTTAGTTCCTTTTGTCACATCAGCTGCGCGGAGAGGCTGAAACTGCTGTGTGGGCGACCATAAACAATGCCCAGGCTTTCATCCCGCTTGTTCTTTGAGATGAACCACAGTCGTTACGGCTGAAGGAGGCCAACAACAAAGCAGCAGAAGCACTAACAGGCAGTTGTTGTTACATGTTGAAGCTCTCGCTTCTAGCACGAACTAGATAGATCTAGGAGTAAAACTAAATATTAAATTCAGAGTTGATTTAAAACCAAACTAAGCAACTCGATTTGCCACTGTTTTTAACGTAATTTGTTTGGATGGTTTAGGACTAGAGTAACTGGTAGTGTAAAATAATATTAAGGGCTCCTTCAGTCGCGGAGCTGCCATAGATCATCTCTTCTCATGAGATGAATCCCTGGGCAATAACTATGGTTGGAAGGATGTTGCACATCCAGCATTCCCCCCCCTCCTCCTCCCCTCCTCCCACCCCTCCTCCTCCTCCCCTCCTCCTCCCCTCCCCCCTCCGCCTCCTCCTCTCCCCCTTCGACTACCTATGACTGCTTCCAATGACATGCTCCTCAAATAGCCTCTGTATAGTTAATTAACTCAATATTAGAATGTTTAATATCTATCATATATAAATGCTCTATGGATCGTATTATTATATAGACATATTAATGAACATTTTGGAATTAAACCCCGTATCCATTATCAACAGGTACCGGGTCACTCACGGTTCTCCGTCGGACTAACTCACGGAAAACCGGAAGTAGCAGTAGTCGCGCCAGCAGCATCAGCATGGAGAGTATTGATAGCTATGCCAGCGCTGATCTTGGTGTGGACAAACTGCCCCCGGTGGAGACTTCAGAAGCCTTGCACGCCTGCTCCCTCAGGTAAGAGTCGGCACCTCTGCGCGACACACTGTATGGTTCCCTTGTTCATATTCCTATTATTTCCTATGGCTTCTCTGAGAATCATTCACTAGAAAACTCAATCAATCTATCTATATATCTATCTATCTATCTATCTAATCAATCTATCTAATCAATCTATCTAATCAATCTATTTAATCAATCAATCTATCAATCTATCTAATCTATCTATCTATCTATCTATCTAATCAATCTATTTAATCAATCTATTTAATCTATCAATCTACCAATCTATCTAATCTATCTATCTATCTATCTATCTATCTATCTATCTATCTATCTATCAATCTATCAATTATCTATCTATCTATCTATCTATCTATCTATCTATCTATCTATCCATCTATCAATCTATCAATCTTTCTAAATCGACCCTGGGAAGGTACTGGGCTTTGTCCGGGAAGTGGGGTTGTCTACGAAGATCTGATCTATTAATTGTGAACATGTACTATTTACATAAGATTTTTACCAAATTATTAAATTTTTACTACCTTTACTGTTTTTACTGTGAATAGACCTTGATTTTAATGATTTAACTGTATAGAAGTTAGCCCTTGTTATGTAAAGGGAGAGAGAGCCTTAAAGGATTACGGGCACGACATAACCTAAATTGTGCCGATGTGGCTAAACTCAAACTCAAAACTCAAACTCAAACTCTATCTATCTATCTATCTATCTATCTATCTATCTATCTATCTATCTATATATATATATATATATATATATATATATATATATAAACATACATATATATATATATATAATATATATATATATATACATACTATATATATATATATATAATATTATATAATATATATTATATATATATATATAATTGCCTGTCTGTCTGTCCGTATTTCTTCAAACTAATATGTACTTGTTATATAGCTGAAGTCTCTAGATCTTGTCCTCTGTAATCTTTCGTCAAGTGTTCAAAGTCGTATCTGTGTATTATGTGAAAACTATAGTCCGAATCTTTCTTTTTATTTAGCCATGGTTTATTGTCTCAGTCTATATTTTAAACCACAATATTAAATATTGCTATGTGCACAACTAGAGGGGGAAAAAAACTCGCTTCTCTAAATGTCAACTCTTTACTCGAAAAAAAAAAAAACTGTAACTCGTTTCTTTTTTACAACTAAATTTACTTCTTTTTAAAATGGAGAAAAAAAAAAACACAAATCGAAAGGAAATTGAAGAAGCTATTTTCGACGTGGAGTACGATGCCATGAGCCGCCGGGCTAAGATATCGCCCCACATCCCTCGACCGCCACGTCCTCGCCGTTGCCCCCCACTCCTCTTTCTCTACCCTTCGCACACTCACTCCCGCCGCCTTTTGTTTCGCCCGTGTAGCGCAGTGGCTTCCCCTTGATTTCCTTCAGGCCGGCACGTGACCTACGGAGAGTTGCCTGCCTTTACATTTTTCATTGAGATTGGTTGGTTTTTTTTCTCTCTCTCTCTCTCTCTACTCTTTAAATACTTGTAAGAGCGGATACCATCCTCCGCTGCCCCCATAGTGCTAAGAGTGGACACTATCCTCCGCTGCCCCCCATAGTGCTAAGAGCGGACACCATCCTCTGCTGCCCCAATAGTGCTAAGAGCGGACACCATCCTCTGCTGCCCCCATAGTGCTAAGAGCGGACACCATCCTCCGCTGCCCTCATAGTGCTAAGAGTGGACACCATCCTCCGCTACTTCCAGAGTGCTATGAGCGGACATTATCCTTCGCTACCCCCCTGTAGTGCTAAGAGCGGACTCCCTAATCCGCTACCTCTCCGTAGTGTTAATTTCATCCTGTAGGATTCCAGCGGCGTAACACTTGGAGTACGAAGGGGACACAAGTTTTACGAAATCTAGAACGAAGTTTGTCATTTCAAACAACAAGAGCTCCCCTGTAGTCGACTCTTCATTATCTATGACATTCATTGCCCCTGTGTCACATTGCTGACTATGGTATTTATAATTTAGCCCTCCAAACTTATGGGTCCACATTCCAATTAGTCTTTTATTTATACAAAGCTTATTAAATATCAACTCACTCCGTCTCTTTTTCTGGTACAAATTTTGTACACGCTATTACTCCCACTTCAGATTAGGTTGAAAGAAAGAGAGCAAGAGAGAGAGAGAGAGACAAGAGAGAAAAAGAGAGATTTCTAGAGGCGCAGCATGAGGGTTATCTTTGTAATTATCAAATCCATTTCTGAAATTTAATAAATATCAATTTTCTTTTGTTTAGACCGATTTTAATATAAAACCCAATGTCTAGTGACACACAGTTAAAAATAGAAACATCCCACACACAAACAAACATATGAACACACAAACAAACATATGAACACACAAACAAACATATGAACACACAAACAAACATATGAACACACAAACAAACATATGAACACAGAAACAAACATATGAACACAGAAACAAACATATGAACACAGAAACAAACATATGAACACAGAAACAAACACAATACCCGAAACCATATTTTAAAATCAAGTTAAAACTTCAGGAAAAACAAAGTTTTTCAAACCACACACAAGTATCGATTCATTAAGAAATCGATACCCGCCTAGCGCGATAGACGGAAGAATCAAGCCAAGAAGGAATGTCACCGAGGAACACGTAAAACTCGGAACAAACCTATTCTTCATGACAAACAGAACCAGCAGAACAGAATGCATCATAATGGTGTAAGCCAGCGTCTCTAACACATGCTGTCAATACAGACGACAAGTAATTAAAAAAATAAGTGCATGTGCATTTCTTTTGGTTATGTTTCTGCGGATTCCCAATCCTTAGGTGGAGGGTCAGGCTAAACTATGCTTGTGTTCGATTTTTAAATATCCATCATTCTGCAAAAAAAAATATATATATTAAGGATCGTCTTTTAAATCTACAGAGACATTTCTAATTTGACCTTTCTTTGTAGACGGTTATCGTTTAATGTTTTGACGCAGCTTCTATCAACTCACTGTCTGTCTGTCTGTCTGTCTGGTGAAAAGTGTGTACACGTTATTTCTCCCAACATACATTCTCGGATCAAGTTGAAACTTCGCACAATTATTCATTGATTTAGACAAGGCATGAATCAATAACAAAAAGTAACCAAGTAGACTGGTAATCAATTATTTTGTTTAATAGCAACAAGAAAATCTAATACTCCGGTATTCACAAATAGGCTATGTCTAAATTTGTTGGGTTTAGTCTCCTTAAATTAACCCTTTTTCTCCCTCGCGCATTCTCTGATCAAGTTGAAACTTAAAACAATTGTTTATTTTGACTAATAAAACAGGAATCAATGAACAAAAATAATTGGTAATTAATTTTTTGTTTGATATCGAATGAGGGAAATAAGTGGTACATTATCGTTAGATATAGTTTTAAGGACAGATTTGTTCCCCTTTAGATAAGCTTTGTTTTTTGTCTAAAAAGTATTTTTTAAATGTTTCGCTTGCTTTTTTTTGTGTGTTTTTTTTTTTTTTTTTTTTAAGTTCCATTTCCCTTAATAGGATTAGAAGTTTAGATCCGCTCTAACACAGATGTGTCTATTTTTTTTTCGGGTTGGTAACGAATAAAATTCGTAAGAGTTACTGGCCGCGTCACAGCAAAAATTGTGGAAATCTTTCTTGTCTCTCTTTCTCTCTCTCTCTCTCTCTCTCTCTCTCTCTCTCTCTGGGTCTTTCTCTTTCTTTCTCTTAATCTCCCAAAGGCCTCCTTAACTCCGTTAACCCCGCCTCTACACTTCATTGTTCTCTCTCTTAACTTCTGTTCTCCCTCCTTCTCTCTTATTCTCTCCTTCCTTCTCTCTCTTATTCTCTCCCTCGTTCTCTCTCTTATTCTCTCCCTCGTTCTCTCTCTAATTCTCTCCCTCTTTGACTCAACTCTTCTGATTGTCACTCATTAAGAAAGCAACGTTTTCATTTGTTGGGATTTTGTTTTCACTGGCTGCCTCACTCTGCTTCTGTGTTTGTGCTGTGGTGCTCGCGTGCGTGTGTGCATGTTCGCGCGCGCGTGTGTGTGTGTGTTTTACTTTGTAATCTTTTTGTTGAAATGTTTTCCTTGTAAACAACCAACTTGTTATACATCTTTCTTGGGTAAACAACAGTGTCAATCTCTCTGTCTCTATCTCTCTCTCTATCTCTCTCTCTCTCTCTTGGATTCCTTATTTATCGATCCGGTCTCCCAAATCCTATCAGCGAAATTCTATTGTTTTTGTCTGGGCTTGTTCATTACTTTCTCTCACTCTGACTCTCCTTTTATTCCCCCCTTTAGCTCTGTCCCTCTCCGTCTCTCCCTTTAACTCTTTCTCTCTCTCTCTCTTTTAACTATATCACTCTCTTTCAATTCTATTAAGTTTAACTCTCTCCCTGTCCATTTAACTCTGTCCCTCTCCCCTAAATTCTCTTTTTTATCTTCATCTCTCTTTCTTTTCTTCTTTTAATCTTGATCCTAACTCATTTCTTTCTCTCTTTTGAACTCACTCTTTCTCCTTTTCTCTCCTTTTCTCTCCCTACTTTACTCTGTCTGTCTCTCTCTCTCCCACAGTCTCTCGTTATCTTATAAACGTCTTCATCTGCCACAAAAGGTCACAAGGTCTGAAAGTAGATAAATACTTTACTTCTTTCTACAAGGCTTGTATTAACTCTCTGTCTGTCTGTCTGTCTGTCTGTCTGTCAGAATTCTTTATCACTTTTTTTATTATTTCCCTCTTTCAGTTCTTGGATTTAATTGAAACTTTGCACAATTATTCATCGTCGATAACAACAACCAATTAACAATTAGTTAGTTAATTAGTGGTAAATAATACTTTTTTTTTTGTATAGACCAAGGCAAATATACATGGCAGTAAATGTGTAGTTCTTATATAAGCTTTGTTTTTTTTTAAAAGTATTTTTTAAAATTTTGATTGTTTATTTGGAGTTTGCTTTTCTATTATTTCTTGTTTATTTCGTCCATTATTGCAAGACGACTCATTGAGTCATTGAGCTCTGAGTCATTGTTACTGACACTGAATATCATATTAATTACTTCCTTTACAAAAAAAATGTTTACTTTTGTTTTTAAATAGAAAAAATCTATTTAATATGCATATAAGTGGAACTTAATTTAAAACAACAATTCATAAGTGGTTTTTTAAATTATCGCGTGAACTGCAGCGCTACACTACCACTACACAACACTGAGGCTTTGAATAAGAGATTGTCCCTTTACAAAACAATTAGATCAATAAGATACTCATATGAAATCAGTTAGGCTAGGTTCACATCTAACTTCTTCTTCACTTTCACCTATCACTTGGCCTGCTGGACCGCTGGGGCACCACACAAGATCTGTCAACCTTCTTTCTCCATTCTTCTCTGTCATTTGCCTTTGATAGAATTTCATTCTGATATTCTTTCTGAAAATATTGAAACCTGCCTTTTTACCTGCCTTGGTGGACCACTTCGGGGGCCGATTTTGAGTTTGTATTTCAACACACACTGTCTTTTGTAACCTTGTTTTATCTCGTGTACAATCAACTCAATCAACGATATCGCATACAGCAAACAGCCAACGTAAAGCTAAGAGCCTAGCAGAACTTTGAGCCAAAGAGCCCCTATGCTGGGTCTCTTATGCCTCGGCGTTCCTGTTTGTGGAAAAAATAGGTTCACGCTGACAAGACTTGCTCTCCCCCTCCCATTTCTTTTTGTTCTTCTTCTCTCTCTCTCTTTCTCTCTCTCTCTCTCTTTCTCTCTCCATCTCTTTACTATGGAACGAGTCAATGTCTGGCCAATGGGAATTTGTGTTCCTCTGCTTTCTTCTCACATTTCGTCACTGGCCCTCACCAATTTTCGGTTATCGGTTCGCCACCGGAGACGCATTTCACTCTTAGCATTCGAGTGTCCCGCCTTTGACGTGTTGATACCGAGTCCTGAATGGCCTTGTTAACTTCGGAGAAAAGGAGTGAAAAAAAAAAAGGTTTTCATCTGAAGTGAGACTCTCCGAATATGAACATTTAATATTTGAAATAAAGCATACTTCTAACTAGTTGCCCTAAGTGTCACATTGTGGAGTCTAATGTTTTCAATTATTTGCCCCTTTGTCGCAGTGTTGAGTCTCATCTTTTTGACTGTTGCCCCAGTGTCGGAATGTGGAGACTCATCTTTTCGACCAGTTGCCCCTGTGTCGGAATGTGGAGACTCATCTTTTCGACCAGTTGCCCCTGTGTCGGAATGTGGAGACTCATCTTTTCGACCAGTTTCCCCTGTGTCGGAATGTTGAGTCTCATCTTTTCGATCAGTTGCCCCTGTGTCGCAATGTGGAGTCTCATCTTTTCGACCACTTTCCCCTGTGGCACAATGTGGAGACTCATCTTTTCGACCAGTTTCCTCTGTGTCGCAATGTGGAGACTCATCTTTTCGACCAGTTTCCCCTGTGTCGCAATGTGGAGACTCATCTTTTCGACCAGTTTCCCCTGTGTCGCAATGTGGAGACTCATCTTTTCGACCAGTTTCCCCTGTGTCGCAATGTAGAGACTCATCTTTTCGACCAGTTTCCCCTGTGTCGCAATGTAGAGACTCATCTTTTCGACCAGTTTCCCCTGTGTCGACGAGTGAAGACGTTGAGTGGCGCACGAAAAAATTGTGAAAACAATACAAATCTGATTGTCATCGGCGTTGCCTGTGCGAGACGTTCGGAGGGTTACCATGGTGAACATGATGAACGCTTTGAGTTCTTTAAAATGAGTAGATGTGTGCGGTAGTGTGTGGGAGTGTTAGTGTGTGTGCGTGTGTGTGTGTGGGGTGAGTGTGTGGGAGTGTGTATGTGTGTGTGCATGTGGGTGTGTGTTGTAGTGTGAGGAAGTGTGTGTGGGTGGGTGTGTTGGGAGTTTGTGGGAGTGTTTGGGTGTGTGTTGGTGTTTAGAGAGAGAGAGAGAAAGAATCAGGTGTGGTTGTTTGTGCTGTGCGAATGTAGGTTGGGTACGTATGTATGGGGGCGGGTAGCCATAAGCAATATTTCAAGAGAATAAATATTGAAACGAGAAATTCTTAGAAATCTATTTTTACTTACATCTTCATCGATGCTCACCTGCCAACACCTGGTTGTGTTTTATTTAGCTGTTGTTGTTTTTGGGGTTTTAATTAATATAGACCTGCTTGCCTTTGCAATTTATAAGAGTGAGTTAGATAAATGTAAGTGGTTGTTGTTTTTTTTTTACAAAGCTTCTATCAACTCACTCTGTCTGTCTGGTAAAAAGTTTGTACGCGTTATTTCTCCAACACCCAATCTCAAATTAAGCTGAAATTTTGCGCAATTATTTCTTTTACCTGAGAACACAAGAATCAATTAAAAAAATAAACCAAATAGTTAATTAACTACTGGGAATTAATTATTTTGCTTGGTATTCTGAACAAGGGGAAGAAATCGTAATTGACAGGTGTTATGGTATAAGTTGAATTAGTTCCCTTGAGGAATCTTCAACCCTGCGTGACACATTTGTGTATGCATTTTAAAAAACAATCATGTAAACATTCACCAAGATACCCCCTTCTTTGCTACCCCTTTCACGACTGGTCCAGACAAGTGATAGGGTCATAGCGCATTGAGAAAGCTAAAGGCTAAACAAAAACGGTACGTAAAAATATTTCTAACACACAGATTTGTCATAACAAAGATGCAATATTTAAAAGTTGTAACTTATTATGCAACATTCTCAAATGTTTAACATTGTTTTTTTGTGTAGCGCTATTTTTTTAATGTTTATAGCATGCTAAGAGCATTGTGGTCCGATTTCCTCTACGGGCCAGTTGGGGGGATGGGATGCTAATGTGGGGCCAGTTGGGGGGATGGGATGCTAATGTGGGGCCAGTTGGGGGGATGGGATGCTAATGTGGGGCCAGTTGGGGGGATGGGATGCTAATGTGGGGCCAGTTGGGGGGATGGGATGCTAATGTGGGGCCAGTTGGGGTGATGGGATGCTAATGTGGGGCCAGTTGGGGGGATGGGATGCTAATGTGGGGCCAGTTGGGGGGATGGGATGCTAATGTGGGAGGCAGCTTCCGTTATGTCCTTTGACGCTCAGCAAGGGTCGGGGCGTGAGCTCAGGCCTCCTTGCTAAGTAGTCAGCAGGTTTCCGCCATAAAATCGACCTCTTGAGAAACGATGTGTGGAGTTTCATGTCGTGTTGGGGCTTTCTTCCATTCCCTCCAGCGCCAAGCACTCGGCCCTTAGGCACCTCAAAGAGAGTTCTCTCTTAACTCCCAATCGGCCTCTCTAGCATTCGCTTCCCCCCGAGCGCCACGTTGAGGCCGAGAAGAAGTGTCCGGGTTTGTTTTGTTACATTCAGCTATTTGTTTTATTTCCTTTTCTAAACCGACCATTTTGAAGATGTAATTGTAAACAATGGGTTAGCAAAGAATCCATCAGTACACGCCCCAAACCCAACTGGTAATTTACACTGGTGTTTCTCTGACAGCAGTTCCCACTATTTCACCAAGGCACACCCTTTCATCTCCTACAAGTCTTCGATAACAAAAAACAAAAGAAAAAAAGAATTGAGTGTCTACGCCGGCCACTTATCGATGCAAGCATATAGCAAGAACGCTACACGGCCTGGGAGAAGAGGGGCGGAACGAAGCAATCGCCCAGTAGCTTGGACGGGAAAAGCCTACCAGTTCCAATTTCCCCGACCAAAGAAATGACAATATAAATCTGAGTTCAACATGGTCTCACTTCCCGCCTACTGTAATAACAAAACTCCACTATTGACGCAGTCGTCTGCGTGAAGTTATTTCCCCTTTATCAAAGAAATTATTTCGTTCAGGTTTTTCCAAGTGCATTTTTTTAAACATTTTTTTTCTTATCTATTTTTCGGACTTTGTTTCATTTAGATAATGTTAAGATCTACACAATTTTACCGGTTAATTGATTCAAAGCATTCAAAACATGTTTGACGTTCCAAAATGGACAGAGGAATAATTTATCATGTAGAATATTTTAAAAGAGCAAAGTTGACTTTCCGAAATATTGAGCGTTTTATCAATAGGAAGCATCGGCATCGTTTAGCTATTCTTTTTACAAAGCTTATATCAACTCACTCTGTCAGTCTGTCTGTCTGTCACGTTATTTCTCCCACACCCGTCGGATCAAGTTGAAACTTTGCACAATTATTCAGTGCCGAAGACAGTATATGAATACACAAATTAACCAATTAGTCCATTAATTGATTATTTTTTTATACCAACAAGAGAAATTAATTCCTTTATCATTTGGGATTTTCCCCCTTACATAATTGTACACGTTATTTCTCTTAAACCCATTCTCGGATAAAGATGAATTTATGAAACTATCCACAATTATTTATGCTACCTAACAAAAAATGAATCCATTAAAATGTCAACCAATTAGTCAATTAATTAATAATAACGTATACACAATTGAGATATATAATGTAAGCGTGGAGTTATTTCCCTTAGATAAGTTTTGTGTTTTTTCTTAAGTATAGTTGTTGTTTTTTTACAAGTTAGGGAACTTTTTCATTTTATTACAAAGCCTATTACAAAGCGGTCTTAGGGGGTGGCAAACAGAGGTGACCTCCTAAGGACCGGCGCCTGAGAGGTCCAAGCGATAGAGTTAGTTTTAGTCTCCTTCAGTCAATAAACAATGCTGCTGGTCATCTGACACACAGTCTAACGTACTAAGCCTATCCGGTGAATACTGAAATACGGGGTGGTGGATTTTATCTCGTTATATCTTATCTTATTAAAAAGTAAAGTTCCACTTTTCGATCTATAGGGCAGATGATGTAAAGGTCATCTATTTCTGTGGCCAATGGTTAATGGGGGGGGGGGGGGTCCTGTGGCCAGTACAACGACCAAACGCCTTCACTTTTCCCCAACTATTGTCAGGTACCCATTAGAGCTGGCTGGACTCAGGGGCGCTCAAAGACCCCGAAATTTAAAATCCCAGTCTTCACCAGGATTCCATATGTTTTTCTAGTCATTGTTTTTTAGATTAGTCATTGTTTTTTCTGGCTGATTCAGGCAACCCGTCTTATTTTATAAGGGCATTGAGAAAGATGGTTTTAGTTGGAAGCAGTTCTTACCTTATCTAAACCAAGTACTTATCTCCTAACATGATATTTGGGTTAGACACCTCCCCCCCCCCGTTTTTTAACATTCAACCGAAACACCAACCCACTGCTAAGGCCGCCCCTGAATACCATTAAGGAGAAGACTTGAACAAACTCTTCTCGCAGGTCCTTGTGTATTGATGCTCTATGTCAGGGGTTCTCAACCTGAGGACTCGCGATCCCCTTGGGGTTCGATTGACGATTTGCCAAGGGGTCGCCTAAGACCATCAAAAATAAGGATTGTTATTGTCTATTCTGCAATTGCTGTGTGTGTCTATTGGGGGGGGGGGTCGCGGCAGAGTGGTATATTGTAAAATGGGGTCGCCAAGCTTAAAAGGTTGAGAACCGCTGCTCTATGTTGTGTGCTGTCAGGACTGGATTTAGTCTTACTAAAACTCTAACCAGTTTGAGAAATGGAGCCCCTTGTTCGTGATTCCATGGTGACCACTTCCTTTATCCAGGAGCTGCGGGCTTTGCACTGTGGTTTTGTGCCTCCTCGTGTGGCTGATGAGACCTGTGTGATCTCGGAATGTATGGCTTCACATTGGGCAGGTACTTCCAGCTGGAGCTAGTGTCATTTTCTTTGCCTTTTTTTTCCTCTGGGGCTTTTCTTCTGCCAGCGCTGTTCTCTTGTCCTCTGCAATTTTAGCGCCTATTTTCACAGTAGGACGCCATGATGCTCTATCATGTGCTTCCGTCTCCCAAGTGACAGGTCACTGCTGAAGGCTTTTGGAGACGCTTAGAGGTGCCCATGGAACGTTTTCTTTGTCAATCTTGTGACCGCTTCCCTTCCTTTTATTGACAATAAAGCAGCCTTCTAGAGATGTGGAAGATTTTAATTCAGCAGACGTTGCCTCCCCATTGCAATTAAAACTGCAACAGAATTGTGAGAAAGCTTTACAGGCCCGCGCTTCGGAGGATTTCAGTGTCAGGTAATTTCTACTTGCCTTCAAACAACCAGTGACTTCTAGAAGTGTGACATCTAAGACTGTGGCATCTAAGACTGTGACATATAGAATTTTGACATCTAGAACTGTGACATCTAGAACTTGGACATATAGAGCTATGACATCTAGAACAATGACATCTAGAACTGTGACATCCAGAATTGTGACATCTAGAGTTGTGACATCTAGAATTGTGACATCTAGAATTATGACATCTAGATCTTTGACATTTAGAACCTACATTTTTTATGGTGTTTAGAAAGTGACATTGAAATACGTGAATTAGATATCTAGAGCGGCTTGTTGTTGAGAAATGCCACGATGAATTTCTATTGCTGAAATTGTGACATCTAGAATTATGACGTTTGGTGCCGTGACATCTAAAACTGCGAGATCAACATGTGGGAGATTTAGAACTGTATCATTTAGACCTGTGACATCGAGATCTGTGACATCTAGAGCTTTGACATCTGGAACTGTGCCATTTAGAACTTTGACATCTCTCGGTGACTAGAAAAAGAAAACAGTGAAAAGTCGTAGATGTAGATGTAATGTTGCTACTGTTATATCAGAAGTTTGAAAGAGAGACCAAGAAAGCCGAAGACATTTAGCAAGGAAGAGAGAGACAGACAATCAGTGAGTGAGTGAGTGAGTGAGTGAGAGAGAGAGAGTGAGAGAGAGAGAGAGATTGGAGTCATAAAGGCATAGAGTTCACAATAGTATGACGTCACCATTATGGGAGAAAAAAATCAATACTTGTAGCTTCCATGACAACACTCGCCCCCCCCCCCTCTCTCTCTCTCTCTCTCTCTCTCTCACTCACTGATCTCTTTACTCACATTCCTGGAGTTGAAACTAAAAAAAAAAAAAAATAATAATTGTGGTATCCAGTGGGGTAGGTCGTACTGATGGGAGTAGACAAGTCACAAGAGGGTTTGTGGGGATAAAGTGGTGGGGGGAGAAGGGCCGGGCCGGGAGACAGCACGACTTAGCCCACATCTTCAAGTGTAGCGCATGAATGGCCCACAACATCTTCAAGTGTAGTGCATGAGTGGCCCACAACATCTTCGAGGGTGGTCTTTGAATGGCCCACAACATCTTCAAGTGTAGCGCATGAATGGCCCACAACATCTTCAAGTGTAGCGCATGAATGGCTCACAACATCTTCAAGTGTAGCGCATGAATGGCCCACAACATCTTCAAGTGTAGCGCATGAATGGCCCACAACATCTTCAAGTGTAGCGCATGAATGGCTCACAACATCTTCAAGTGTAGCGCATGAATGGCCCACAACATCTTCGAGGGTGGTCTTTGAATGGCTCACAACATCTTCGAGTGTGGTGCATGAATGGCCCACAACATCTTCGAGTGTGGTGTATCAATGACCGAAGTTGTCATTCCATCAAAGAGGCTCTCAGACCTCTCTCTCTCTCTCTCTCTCTCTCTCTCTCTACGCTGGTCTACATTTAATTTCTCAGAACTTTTTTCTCTGCCAACTCTCTTTTTGACCACGTCTTGTCTTTAAACAAAAATGGAGGGGGCAAAACTAATGTATTATACCCTCATCTTCCACTTCAAACATATGTCGTTAAAGTCAGTGTGGCGGAGGGTGTCACTGTTTCAGCTTCTCCCTCTCTCTCTCTCACTCCCCCTTTCTCGTTCCTTCCCCTATCGTGTTTTCACGTGTTCGGGGCGGAGCCTTTAATTAAGCGCCTACTTGTGTGTACAAGAGATGTTTGTTCAGAACTGGAGTGTGCCGTTAGACAGTTCTTCACAACAAAAAAAAGAGGCATTTCTTATTTACAGCAAATGTGCTAAATGGTCTATTTCTTATATGTCAACAAGAGTTTGATATCCATATTCCATTAAGGAGCTAAGTGCTTTGTGCTTGTACACAACTCTTTGAGCTTAATCGGGTTTGTTATAGGGAGGCGAATGAGATATCAATATTATCCTTTGTTTCTATTGATTGCAGTGTTGTGTTTCATTCAAAACAAAAACATTGTTCCGTATCATCGATTCCGTTCTCTGTTTTTGATTTACATTGACCAACAGATGTTGCAAGTTACTTGCGCTTGTAATTATCCTAGCTGGTTGGGTGGATGATAGATATAATTGTTGATTAATTAGCACTGTGGCGAAGTGGTAGACTGTTAGGCAGATGAGATAATACAAGCAATTAAAAACTAGACATTTGTTTCGCTAATCAAAGAAGTTTGACTAATTTTTTTAATAATATTTAAAACATACTAACAAACGGAAACTCAAGCAATTTATCTCCTTCTTGGCAGATGTAAAAGAAGTCTTACATACAAGATTTTTTTTAAAATAATGACCATTTCCGGCTATTTGTACAATTTTTTAGCTATTATAAAACTGTATATCAAAGCCACGTGAAGGCTTTCCATGGGGTCCAGGGATAGTCTGTTTTTACTAATCTGTTCATATTATTAAAAAGATATTGTGTATAGAAAATTCATTTTCGCATATCGATGGTTCTAGATTTATAAGATAAACAGATATACAAGAATAATACAAGAACTGCAAGGTTCAATATCTTCGATGTTAAATGCCAAGCTATAGCTAAAATTGTTAAAATGATTTGTAATTGCTTCTTAGGACAACAGCAGTACATATAAGACATTATATTTTGGCTAGCTAGCAGTACGCAAATATTTCATTTAGATTAGCTAGTGCAATAGCAATACTTATATATTCCATTTTGGCTAGCTAGTGCAATAGCAGTACATAAAATATTTGACTATGCCTATGAAAAGGTGGAGTTTCCCCGGTATGCTCTGCCTTTGGCCTCTCTTCTAGCCCAAGCGTCTTGGGATATGAGCCGTCGGTAATAAGGTTGTAAAAATGTATATCTGCTTGGATCTTTCCCAGACAGAAGTTTGTTCAGACAGGCAGATGGAGGGAGACAAGCTTCCATAGGCCTAGAGTTCAAGCAGTCTTAGACAATTCCGAAGTTAGCCAAAGGACAGTTTCGAAGATAGCCAAAGATCTAATATTCTTGAGAGAAGTCCTGACAAGGAACTAAATTATGATATTCTTCACACATTATTCAAGAGCCTTAAAACCTAAATATTTATCACATTTTAAGCATTTATATAAATTGAAAAACTCATAAAAAGGGCAGTGCACACTATCTATGTTCCGGAAACCTAACTTTTGAAGCGTTGGATAACTTAGTTAAAGAAGACTAGAGTAACACCTTTAGTAAAATCACTAAATTTAGAAAGCCTTCAGGACAGAAGACTCAAAAGTAAAGTAGCAATTATACATAAAACACTGAACCATATTCTTCAAATACAAAAACAAAATTTAATAAAATACCCTGAAAGACACAAAGATAAAGGTACATTCCTCATTCCATATGCTAGGACTTATTTGTACAAATACTCCTTCTTCCCTAGTGCTATTAGAGCATGGAATGGGTTGCCTGAGCTAGCCAGGAAAACCAGTGACTTGGCAGAATTTAAGTCATTGGTTAATATGCATGACTAAATGCATGACGCGTAGGACATAATCATCTTCTTTTTTGAAGTAACTTCTGTATTATATAAGATAAGATAAGATGATACAATTGGTTTCTTATAAGTTTGAGAATTTATGGTCTCACACGTGTGTCTGTCAGTCCGCTATTTTATTTATTGGACCGCTGACAAAGATGTAACATTTTCAGTGAACTTATTGACCGCTATGCATTTCGTTTACTTTTGACTTGGGACTTTTTTTCTGGGGCGCATCAATCTTAGACCTCGAACTCACTACAGCAAAGTGTTTGATGGTTGGGGGCGGAGAAAGTATTAATGGTGCTGGACGGTCGAAGATTTGGCGCCCTTTAATTTTGGAACTGATGGTTTGATTTTTATACTGTTGTGGATTGATGCAGGCCTGGGGTTAATTTAGCACAGACGTTTTCGAGACGAGTACTACATTTCCCCCCTTTAGACCTTGAAATCTTTGGGGGCATGTGATGTAAAAGTTCGTCTGGTTCCCTGGACCACGATAAACAATGGTGTCTTGTGGCCAGCACAACGACCAACCGCCTTGACTTTCCCCATCTTATGCCAGTTACCTTTTAGACGCATGGAATGGGTTGCCTGAGTCAGCCAGGAAAACAAGTGACTTGGCAGAGTTTAAGTCATTTGTTAATATGCATGACTGAATACATGACGCGTAGGACGTAATCATCTTCTTTTTTGAAGTAACGTCTGTATTATATCAGATAAGATAAGATAAGATAAGAATTCGGTGAACTAAAATAAAATCCCTAAATTCACAGAGATTCGGATCCAAGACTCTTTCGGGTCGGAAGTCAAGCGCTTTGCCACTCAGCAACTACGCAACGCCACCTTCCCAAGATGATATTACGTATATTTCAGCCCTAGTTTAGTCCAATATAAAATCCCGATTGAGGCTATAATTTATTTATTTTTAAATTGGAGTTTTGCCAGGCCAGTAAACACTGTTTCATTCTTACCCTTGTACTAACAAATATTCCTCCGTAATTGTTGCACAATGTTTGTTATGGCTGGGGGTAGTCACGACACATTTTAGACACAGTAATCTCTTCTTGGTTTAGTTGTTGATGTTTAACATCTTACATTATTTACGCAATAAAATACAACAACATTGAAGAAATAGGAGAGAAACCGATATTGTGAAATATGGGGGCGATGTAAGGTAACCTTAAGGAAAGCGAGGGGCCTCGCGCCTCTAAGGTTTATCCATCACTTACAAAAGTTACACAACCATTACTACTTTTAACTTCTCTTGAAAATAATAGACCATTCCACATAGATGTCAAAAACAGTGACAGATGTAGTGAATCTTTCTTCGTAAGATAAAATATAATCAGAGCGAATCTTTAACCAATTAACATTAATTACAATACTATAAAATTGGATTTCAATTAGGGTTACAAGAAGTAAACTTCTGTCTATTTGTTAAATACTTTTTTTTTATTTTCTTAAATTGGATTTTTTTTTACATTTAAATACGTTTTGTGTCCATTCTTCTAGAGTATATTTACTGTAATGATGTAAGCGTGGGTGAAATAAAGTTCACCTATTTCTACAGTAACTTGACTAGAACCCTAGATACCATATGCTAGGACAAATTTGTACAAATACTCCTTCTTCCCTAGTGCTATTAGAGCATGGAATGGGTTGCCTGAGCTAGCCAGAAAAACCAGTGACTGGGCAGAATTTAAGTCATTGGTTAATATGCATGACTAAATGCATGACGCGTAGGACGTAATCATCTTCTTTTTTGAAGTAACGTCTGTATTATATAAGATAAGATAAGATAAGTTATGGTGTTATTAGATTCCAGTATGAACATGAAAATAAATCCCCACAAAAAGTCAATACTGAATCATTAAGTCGAAAATGTTATAACACAATAAATATGTTTATTACAGAATGGGCCACAGTCGATCCCGTCAATATAATAATGTTATCCCTTCAAGAGTCTTAAAGAAACTAAAATAAAAGACTACATAAATATTCCTAAATTTAGGTCTAATCCACCACTGAACACCAAAGAAATTTAGTGTTATATCGTTTTTCGATATAGGTGTGAATCCTTAATAACCAAACTCTTGTATTAATAAATAAATTAATTATTATGGTTTTAATATCTTGAAATGTTCCAGCATCTTCATTATTATAATAAGCTAATCTGGGTTCGCCGTATAATTTTATTTTAAAGTAGCTAAATATAAGTTGTGACCGTCTTATTTCTAAGTTGTGACATGTCAAAGATTTAGGCTGTGACATACTCCAGCTACATATAAGCAGACGACACTATGTTCAGATTTCTGCTGTAGAAAACGTTTGATCTTTGTGTTAAGTGTTACGGAGGATAACAGAAAAGGGAAGAAAAAAAAAAGACATTCTATTTTTAGCTACCGGAAATGAGGACCTAAAACGTTTGGAAGCTTTACTTTCCGTTGTGAGGAGATAATCCATTGAAGGATATTTGGATAAAGTCTGGAGCTACCTCTGCCGTCGATGACGAACAAAAGAATGGTGTCCTTGTCTACCAGACGACAATGCTATTACATTAAAAACACGTAATGTCATCTTTTTATACTTTCTTTTTTTTTCTACACGTCAAACATTTCTTCATTGTTATTATCATCTTTTCCATGACTTTCATCGTAGGGGTGCTGTCAGCAGCTGTTAGCAATGATACCCTTATTTATGTATTACTTATCGGTGTGTTTGTGTGTGTCTGCGCATTTTCTTACAGGCTATGACTACCGAATGTGTGTGCGTGTGTGTGTGTGTTTTAATGTGAATTCAGTTATAAAACGTTTTTTTCCCTTTGGGTTTTTATTGTTTTCTACGGGTGTTGTTATAAAGAGCTGGGTGGACTCAGAGGCCCCCAAAGATCCCGAAATTAAAAATACCAGTCTTCACCGGGCCCCCCTTGGTTCGGAAGCAAAGCGCTTTGCCACTCAGCCACCGCGCCTCCTTGTTGTCCTGTTTCAAATCTATTTCCGCTGCTATTCTCAACCTCATCCTTTGCTATATATGTAAATGAAAACCAGGTCTGCAACACTCCATGGAATTCCTTAAAAGGAAAAGAATTTCGTCCCAATCTAGATGCAATGTTAATATTGGACGTAAGCTTACTAAATCTTTGGGTTGTCTAGCTGATTCGGAACACCCCGTTTCATGCTCTAAACACTCCAGTTTCTAAAATGTTTCGGATGTACCTTCAGAGCTGAAGATACTCCACTTCCTTGTCCTGCAGGACGATGGGGGATAGAAGCAGGCAGAGTATGAACCCGAGACTACCAAACGACAGTCAAGCGCACACAATTGCCGCACGACCAGGCAGCCAAGGAAGGAAATTCACCTTTATGAATTTGTTCCACAATATGATAAAGCATATGTATTTATATTGGGTTCCGATATCTACAGTATCGCCACATACTTCACCTTCTAACTTCACATTTCAGTTTTAAATATGGTTAAGCTTAATTACATATTTTACCAACGATGCTTTTCTAGTCAAATGTAGTTTTCAATTGCGATTAAACCAATGACTATTCTATGGGAATATTGTAGTATCTAATTGAGGACATTCTTTGATAAGTTCAGTGCCATAACTTCGCTTTAGACTGTAACTTAACTTAATCTCCTATTGATCCTAATGGCAAAGATTAATTTAACATTAAAATTTAAAAGCATTTTGTGATTATTCTTGCAGGAAGTCACAAAGCTAAGAAGGTGGGGGGGGGGGGGGAGGGGGAGTACTTTTCTCTTCCATGTTTTCTTTTCAAATACAGTCTTAATTGGAAACCCTGATATCAGACATGACTTATATAGTTGACTGTCCCCACGGCTCAAAGCTTGATTTTCATGTGTCGAAGTCCTTTCATTTACAGACTCGAAAGAGAGCCCAGGGCAAGAGTTGAACTTGATGTGACCTATCATTTATTTTGATATAGAATACACAGTAGCTTAGCTAGGGTGGGGAGAGGGAGGGTCCAAATTTGAAAATCCCCCCAGGTCATCCACAGTACATTAAATATTAAGCCAATGTCATGTTATCTTGCTAGTCATGTTGTTAAGTAAATTAGTGGCCATGTTGCATGTATTACACACATTAGACATATATATTTATTAGGTACATTATCTCATGCCATGATGTCGAATGTCAAAGTGCTGGGGCGCCCTAAAGAAGCCTAGCCCCCTGACCCCCAAATCCCTTGCTACACCACTAAAAATACAGATTAAAGATGGCGGTTGTTTTTTAGTTGATGTACCTGTACCCCATGTTGCTTAGACCTAAATCTCAGACATGAATGAAGACTGTCCAAAAAATAATAATAAAAGAACCATTCGTAGTTTGTAGTGAGTTTGCTTAAACCACAAGATTGGAAGGATTGAACTCCATTCATCAATGAAATAAAGCCAAAAAGAGTGGAGTGAAAACCGGGCATTTTTCACATTTTAGATCAATGCCAGCCTGCGGAGGATACGCCCCATAAAAAAGAGGACCTGTCCTTTTTTTTCGGGACGTCTGGTAACCCTACTTACATCACTGTAGGGTGACTATTGTTAGCCGCTTCCGCACAGTGTCTTGTGCAGATAGTTCTAAATGGAGGTAACACTCAAATGCATGTATTCCACACATTAGACATATATATTTATTAGTTTATTTTTTTTATTTTGGAAGTAACGTCTGTATTATATAAGATAAGATAAGACGACCAAATCAAATAAGAGGAAAGGCGAAAAATATAATTGTAATTGAAGCTGATGAAAAATGTCGAATAATAAGTCTACTACGTAATGAAGGGAAACCGTCGTATTATCTGAATATCTACTCCAGAAGCTAAAGCCGACCTCTCTTCGAAGCTGCCAAGAGTATTAGTGTTTTCTTTCGTTGCAACACGAATCCTAATTTTGTTTTCAACAGTTGATGAAACAAATAACTTTTTGCACCAAATCTCTAATCATGTCCTAACACTGCACATTCTCTCTCTCTCTCTCTCTCTCTCTCTCTCCTTCTTCGAGTCGATTATTCCATTTCCAATTTTTTAAATTTTCTTCTCTCTGTTTACTTGTGTATTTCATGCTACTTATTGAGTGAAACATATTATCTTTGTTTGTGTTTAAATCGTTGATATCAATATCCGGTATTCAATGTAAACTACTGGTTGCTAGGAAACCAAGCCACTAGCAAGATTATATGTTGTGTGATTGTCTAGGTTAGTGTTTGTTAACTCCCCCGCAAACACATGTGAATCGCAGACACGCAAATACACAGACATGTAGCTACATTTACAATAACATAGACAAACGTCAATAGGCCTGCACGTACACATAGACATAGTTAAATACATAAACTCAAACAGGTAAACGCACACATGGTAATCACAAGGTGACATATTTTAACACTTACAAACACACATAAAAACACACACACACACAAACAGGCACAAATAAATTCCCACGCAAGGAAGCACTTATACGCACAATAAATAAATACAATAACTAAATGAGAAGATAGATAGATAGATAGATAGATAGATAGATAGATAGATAGATAGATAGATAGATAGATAGATAGATACACACACGCACACAGACTCATAGACAGCTAAT
Organism: Biomphalaria sudanica; assembly: GCA_036873155.1. NCBI lineage: Eukaryota > Metazoa > Mollusca > Gastropoda > Planorbidae > Biomphalaria > Biomphalaria sudanica. Next base: position 392,734 of record JAZGLO010005254.1, on the reverse strand, counting down.
CTGCTGGAAAATTTTTAAAGAGGAAGACAACTCTTTGTCAAGAGTTGTGTCCCCGACATAAACTAAGTTACTCCGCCTTTTAGCCTCTTAAACCTTATTAGATACATCGAGAGTGAAAGAATGTAGAAATGATTGGTGGAACGACAGAACTGGGACTCAAAGGAACAATACTGCAAGATAGCGATAGCCGAAAAAGGACGGCTAGGGAATAGCTGGAAGGATATGAATCGCAGAAATTTAACTTTGGCTAGAGAACAAGTTCTAGATCCAACATAGGTTTTAAAAGGACTATCGCGTTCTTGAAAGGACTGTAGCATTCGGGAATTTCCGAATGTAAGACTTTATGGATTCAAGAGTTAAAGACATTAATTTTCAGGAAAATTGTCCGCATCATCTTCTTAGTCTAGATCTAAAGGCCTTTTCAACTCTTCAAACTATCTGGCGCTCTAAGTCATTATCTGTACACAACAAAATACGAATCTATAATACAAACGTTAAGTCTGTCCTTCTATACGGTTCAGAAATTTGGAGAGTCACTAAAACAAATATGGAAAAGCTCCAGACCTTTGTTAACAGATGCCTACGCCGGATATTACGAATTAGGTGGCCAGAAAAGATAACTACTATCGATTTGTGGGAGAGAACTAGACAAAAGCCCATAGCCCAAGACATCACAAAACGAAAATGGAGCTGGATAGGACACCCCCTGCGAAAACCAGCTACCAATGTTGCAGGCACTTGACTGGAACCCATAAGGAAAGAGGAAAGTGGGCAGACCCAAGCAAACCTGGAAGAGGTCAGTCATCAGTGAAGCCGAGGGTACTGGAATGACATGGGAGCAGATGAAGAAAGCTGCTCAGAACCGAGTTCGGTGGAGAGGTGTGGTTGCGGCCCTATGCTCCCCTGGTAGTGCACATGATTTTTTATTCAAAGGCCTGTCACTTAGGGGGCAAAGAGGGGGGGGAGGGAGAGGGCGGTGTCAAAATAATGTCTATTGTTTTTTCAATCTTACATTCATTAGAAGAGACAAACGATCACATTGTAGGCTGTATCAAAGAGATACTGCAGTGGCGTAACTAGGGAGGGGGAGGAGGGGGGGAAATCTGAAAAGACCCCCGGGCCCCCACGTGAGGATGGGCCCCCAAATGAATGTTCTTTTATATAAAAAATTAAATATTACGCAAAATGTAGGGCCCCCATGCAGGTCAAGCCTCTCCAGGGCCCCCAAACGATGTAAAATTCCTAGCAACGCCTCTGAAGTATTGTCTTTTTTATAAATAAATATTTGTAATGTTATTTTTGTTTGTTTTATAATTATTGAATATTAATTGGAAAAAAAATGCATTATATAGAGCTAGACAGTAAAGCTTTTTCCATCTTGAGAAGCAAAAGTTAAGTTCCCCCTTCAGACCTTGCGATCTATTAGGCATATGATGTAAAGGACATCTGTTTCTATAGCCCATGGTTAACGAGGGTGTCATGTAGCCAGCACAACGACCAACCGCCTTTACTTTCACCGAACTAATGTCAGGTACCCATTAGAGCTATGTGGACTCTTAGGCGTCCTAAGGATCCCGAAATTTAAAAATCCCAGTCTTCACCAGGATTGGAACCCGGGACCACTCATCCACCGCGCCTCCCATCCTTAACTCTTTCTCTCCTAGCTGACGATACCAACGTTCCTTCCACCAGAATGTGGTAAATAATTATGGAGAGAAAGAGTTAAAAGAGCAAATGTATTACATGCAAGCCGCAAATAAACATGTAAATGAATATAAAAACACACGCTAAACACTTTCTATTCCGCTAGGGACGGAAGAGCCAAAAACTACAATTTACACAATTTCAACATTTTTAAAGAGCCACAACATTTTTTATCTTCCAAACAATAAATAGTAGGCATACTCGCACTAATAAAGTTTTTAGATAAAAAAAAATGAATCTATTTTTTTGGTAAGAAAAAATATGAACTTACCTTTATATAAATAGTGTTTTACACAACAAATTAGATTATATATAGGCTATATGGTATTATTAGATAATTAGCTATTATTTAGATACGAAATTTAAACAATTCAACATTTACATACAACACTAACTTGTAATTCAATAACAAACAATTGAGAAAACAACTTCAATGGTAACTGTGGCTATTTGCATGGTTTTTAGTTTCAAACTCGACTATAAATTTTCATTTGTTTGTTGGCTTCTTACTTTACTTTTAATTATGTTCATCCAAGAGAACACTTGCTCGCACGAATAAGCCGATCCGACGATAGCCAGCCTTCCAAATGCCAACTTTTTCACCTGACTGTAGGAATCTGAAAGGCGATTCCATGCGTCGAATATAAGTTGATAATGTCGCGGCATTTCTTTTAAAGCTGTCCACTTGTGTTGCGTTACATGTATTTCTGGACCTTCAACTCTTTCAACTTGATTTTCAGCTCTGTAAATCTTAAACTCCACAAAGCTTTACTTTTTAAATCTATCTATTGCATATCTAGAGATCCAGTATAAGATCCTTTTGTTTTATTTCGACGTCGGTACTTTAAGTGTTGAGAAGATTTTATTTTATAAATGCTAGTATCCTTTTGTTGGTTTTGAATTGCTCAAATCTGTCCATAAATTCATCTTTAATTTTTCTTTCTAACTGTGCTGAATTAACTCATCTCAACAGTTTTACTGGTTTTATCGCAATATTGCTTTACAAATAAAAAGGAAGTAAATGACCGCTCTAAATAATTTCTGCAAAAAGATTTTTTTTTCTCTTTAAAACAAACTAATTCTTCTTCCAAAACATAGACTGGGCATCCCTTTCCTTGCAGTTTTAGATTCAGCTCATTTAATTTCACTGTTATATCCACCATAAAGTAAAATGCTTGCAACCATTTGTCGTTCTCTAATTCAGGGTGATTAATGCCTTTATGATTTAGGAATGTAGTTAATGTATTAAAAACAACACGCCTCCTTTGGAAAGCCATCTCACTTTATTATAAAGAAGTTTCTCGGAATACTGAGTCTCCATTTCGTTAAGAACTCTTTAAACTGACGATGGTAGGGTGCTTTTGGCACGATACTGTTAAAAATCAACTATTTCGACCGAAAATGTTTGGACACAAAGCGCTTCTTGATGTATTATGCAGTGAAACGTAAGAATTTCGTGGTTAATTTTGCGCCAAAGAGTCGTATTTGCCCCTTTTTTTTGTTCCTGTCATACTTCTGGCTCCATCAGTTGCTATTGAAACGATTTTATTTATATCGATTATATTGTCTTTAAAGTATTTTTGCACGACATTAACTGTATCTTCTCCTCTAGTTTGTCACGAGAGCGGTAGCAATCCTTCTTTTAGACCTTTGGGAAGACATCTATCTGACAAAAATGGTTAACTTGTGCAGTGTCTTTTATGTCGCAAGACATATATCGAGTGATAAGGCGGAAGAAAATTGAATATCTTCCACCTGCAAATATTTTACCTTCAAGACGAGGGGGTGCGCTGAAAAGCGAGTACAAGTGGCTGAGAGATAGAATGAATCAGAACATTTTTTAAATGTTTTTTTTTTCCCGATAAAATAAATAATATTTGCGCATGGAACTAAAGAGCCGCAGCTTGGCATCCAAAGAGCCGCATGTGGCTCGCAAGCGCAGGTTGCCGACCCTTGCGCTAGGGGATTGTCTATATTTTGGGGAATTGCATTTCGTTACATAATCTTGAATATTTATAACATCATCTCATGGATTTGTTTTTGTTTCCCTACTTTGTTGTTGTTGTTTTCTAGCAAGCAAAAGGCCAACGCTTATATTAACACATTTAATACTTTGCAATGTCAAGGACGCTAAAGTGAAGATCACTTTCGATAAGTAAAAAAAAAAGAAATGAGATATAATTTTAATGAAGTCTCAATACGTTGTTGTTTTCTTTATTTTTTCACTTTTGCTATATACTCTCTATCAAATCTTTCGTCATTACCCTAGTTGAGCAATTGTTTTAAAATAGGTTTTCAGTTCTAGAATAAAAGTCTAATCCTTTCTCCTTATGGAAATTATTTAGTGCCTTAAACAGAAGCGATGAAGACATTTAATTTTGCAGTGCTAGAAAGTGCAAAACAATCATATCCTTTGCCTTTTAAAAGCCCTAACTTATCAACGCTTCCTTCATTGTGTACACCGGATACACCAAAAAGGTAGCTATTTAAAGTTTTGTTCTGCCATGTAATAAATATCCAATTCCTGGACGTCTAAAATGTTAACACTAGAAGATTTGTTACTTGAGTTACATACAATCTCAAAGACTCTTTCTAATCCGTAACATTGTTGGGGCACCATCATTTCTTTTCCTTTTTACAAAGCTAATCACTCCGTCTGTCTGTCTGTCTGGGGGGGATTCTTTTTCACGGTTTTTCTCTCATTTCCCGTTCTCATATCAAGCTGAAGTTACACGCGATTGTTCGTAATTGAAGACGATTCATGAATCAATATTTTTAAAAAAAAGTATTTAATCAACTAGTGGTAATTAATCAAATTTGTTTTATATTTTAAAAAAATGGGAGATAAACCTTGCAGTATTGAGATATATTGCATAGACTGTACGGTGCTTTCCTTTAAAAAAATTTTTAGTTTTTTTTTCAAATATACATTTCACGACATCTGTCGTGGTTCTCTGTTTTCTCAACGTGCATAACAAGACAGCCTATCTTCTCCCTGATGCCATCCAACCATTTTTTTTCGCTATCTTCCTCCTGGTAATGTGCCATGCAGGAGTGATTTTGAAATTCTGTTTTATTTGGTCACGTGGCCCTATCGTCTAGATCTCATGTTTATTTTATGTCTCTTTCGAAGACCTCTGGATGCGCTGTATGCTACGCGTATATTTTAAGAAGTTTGCAACCCTAACCCTAAACTCTCAGATTCACTAACTCCTTGCTGTTTTTGTCTGACCCACAGATTACGTAACCTGGTGAGGCGGCTGGAGAAAGAGGACCTCAACAAGGAGGACATGAAGAAGAATCTGGAGTACGCAGCCAATGTCCTGGAGACAGTGTACATTGATGAAACTAGGTCAGTCTAAACAAAACCCTTTCTGGAACTTCCCTGCTCGATTTTAGTCTTATATTCCATTACATGTCATTCTCTTCTCTTTCAGAGGTTTACAAGACACGGAGAAGTGAGATATTTGTTTTCGGAGTTCATAAATTGTGTCAGGGGCGTAGCTAGGAATTTGCCATCATTTTGAGGGGCCAAGGGGGTGACCTCTTTGGGGGCCCCTTCATTTTGCGTAATGTTGAATATTTAATGTAAAAAAAAACACTCATTTGGACCCCTCCTGAAGTGGGGGCCCATGGGGGATTTTTCTAATTCTTCCCCTTCCCCTACCCTAGCTACGCCACTGCATTGTGTTCATCTAGTTTATGTTTGTTTGTATGTTTGTTAATTTTGTGTTGTTTACTTTTTTGGATTGGGGGAGATTGTTTGCCTTTTTTTTCTGAGTTTGTTTCTAGTTTCTGTGATTTATGGGTGGTGTAATTCTCCACAGATCTTGGGGGTTTGTACAATAATATAGTTTGTTTGGATATGGACGTGGCTATATTAACACTGCTACTCAACTCGATGTGGTAGTTATAAGCTAGGGTTGGACATAATTTATAAGACAAACAAAAACGTACACTAAATGTATTGTTAAAATTGGCTAAACAAGTTTTATGCTATATCTATACACTGAAACAAAGATGATTAGAAATGGATGTTTCAGGGGGATTGTTGCAGCGTACCCTAGCTTTTAGCATCAATCTCCATAAGGCACTAAAACTTGTGTCTCCAGCTGACTAACGAAGTGATTATAATTAGTGACATCATGTACTGACACATTAATCTGGCGAATATTAGGAATAGACTCTATTGATGCTTTTTAAAATATGCATAGTTTTAATGCACACGCACTCACACACAACACACTCTCTCTATCCTTATATTCCTCTCTTTATTCCTCTTTCCTTTTTTCATCTCTTCCTCATCTTTCTCTTTCTCTCTTCCTATCCCTCTGCTCTCTCCTCTTACCATCCCTCCATCTCTTTTTTTTCAGTCTCTTCCTCCCTCTTTCCTTCTCTATCTCTCTTTCCTTTTATCTCTCTCTGTCTCTCTCCTTCTCTCTCTATCTGTCTCTGTCTCTCTCCTTCTCTCTCTATCTGTCTCTGTCTCTCACCTTCTCTTTCTATCTCTCTCCTTCTCTCTCTTCTTCTCTATCTCTCTCTCCTTTTCTCCCTCTCTTCTTCTCTCTCTCCTTTTCTCTCTCTATCTCTCTCTTCTCTTCTCTCTATCTCTCTCTTCATTTCTCTCTCTCTCTCTCCTTCTCTCCCTCTCTTCTTCTCTATCTACTTTTCTCTCTCTATCTCTCTCTCCCATACTTTTTTCCTGTTCTTATTCCTGTGAGCCCCTATGGGAACAAAGGCCCGCAATCACACCTCTCCACACAGCTCGATTCTGAGCAGCTTGCTTCATCTGCTCCCATGTCATTCCAGTATCCTCAGCTTTACTGATGACTGACCTCATCCAGGTTTGCTTGGGTCTGCCCACTTTCCTCTTTCCTTGCGGGTTCCCATCAAGTGCCTGCCTTGCTACATTGGTTTCTGGTTTTCGAATGGTCTGTTCTATCTAGCTAAACTTTTAACATCTAGGGCTATGGGTTGTCTCTCACAGGTTGACTGTAGATAACTTTTCGGGCATCTGTATTTGGGGTAAATTGGCGAAAGTCTGGAGTCTTTTCAGTATTAGTTTTCGTGACTTCTTGCAACTTTACCCCTGTATTTATTTAGTATTCTTAAAAATAAATGTTTAACCTAAACTAAGTTTATTTTTAAGTATGTCATATTTTCAAATGCTCAAACGTGTAAAAAAAAAATATAAATATTCACGTACCTCCATACCTATTTCATTTTTTTTTTTAACCATGTAATCCTTAACCTTAATTTTGTGGTGAATTGCAATCTGATATTTTCTCACTAATAAAATAGAGAATATATCCATAAATGCATTGTACATAAAATGATATTGTCGTTCTTGAAATAAGCAGTGCACGAGAATAAAACCTATTAAAAGAATTCAAATTTTCTCTGATAACATTGATACTGTTTTTTCCCCCCTTTGGAAATATCATTTACGTCACTTTTTTTTTATTAATTCTATTAAAAGGATTTTTTTTTTTTTAAATCAGGTTTTGTCGTCACTGTGTCAATGTCATTTTTCTATGTCGGCTGGAATTTCGGTTTCGTATTTCTTATTATAATTTCACAATTTTTAAAATCTCATCAGAATAATTAGATTTATAAGTAACAATTCGGATGAGTTGGTTTTGTGTGTGTGTGTGGGGGGGGGGGTACTGACTAAAGATTTTCTTTGATCACTAACTTTTTCTTTTTTTTTTTTATATCAATAAAATGTAAACTATTTAGTTGTACGTTGTAGGCAAGTTTAATTTGTATTATTATTCGTTTCATACCCTTTTTTTAAATTAAGCTCATATTAATTCATTCCATCGGTCTGTGTGTCTGTCTGTCGGGGTGGATTTTTTGTTACACATTAGAGTTCCCACTTTCCATTCTCGGATCAAACTGAAATTTGCATAATTATTTATTGTCGATGACAACACATGAATCAATATAAAAAGATTAACCATTAGTTAATAAGTTAGTGGTAATTAATCAGTTTGTTTTTATGTATAAAAAGGGAGATACACTTTGCTAAATTGACGAAAATGGGTGATACGATAGGATTTTGTGAGAAACGCGTCTCTTGGAATCTCTTTGTCTGATGACCCAAACTTCACCGTATTGTCGAATATACTTATTTCAGTGAATAAACAGAATAGAAATCCTCTTTACAAAATAAAAAACACGCCTTATCCACCAACTGAAATCATGAAGATATTAAACACACACTATTATTTCATTTCAATGGTAGATTTACAAAAGTTGATCTAATAAGCTTATATAGTATTACTAGTGAATCCCTCTTTGTGTATTCCGCTTTTATATATAGCGCGCGGTTACACATTTTCTTGATCTAAAATCAGTCAACTTTTGTATGCCTAAATTTTATTTTGTTTATAATTTTTTTAGTGCGTTTATCTAGCGGGTCTTTTATGCAATGACATAAACACGGCGCTCTGGTCCAAGCTCTTGTGTGGACGTTTGGGAAGAGGGCTTATGAAGAAGAAAATGCTTTCCCTGCACCAGGATTCGATCTCCAGCTCCCTTGTTAAGTAGTCAAGTGCTTTCTGTCACTCAAAAAAAAAAATCTCACAAAATTGAACAGCTCTTAAAAAAATGAAGCAAAATATCAGAATAATTGGTTGCTATGGTTATATTAGTGAGTCCCATGTTTAACAACAAAACATCGTCGTCGTCATCTTTTTCTTGATGTGACAGCTCACGTAGCCAAATCTCTCCACTTTTCCCGGTCAGCGGCTGGTCTTAGCAAGTTATCAAGAGAGAGCCCCCGTCCATTCTTGTACGTTGTCCATCAAGCTTTTCTTTGGACGACCCTTTTTTTCTTGCTCTCTCCACTGTACAAAAGGCGACTTGTAATCTAATTTGACCCCATTGTTCGTCCCAGTAAAATATCAAAACGTGCCTTTCGACTATCATTGCTGATTAAATAGCGGGCCCGGAGGAGTCGACGACGAGTTTGTATGAACACAAACTCTTTTTTTTTTTCGCTATTTATTAATTAAATTTAATTAATACGTTTACGATGTTCTGTCAACACTCAAAGTTTGTTCTGTATAAGAAAGTTTAAGACTGCCACCTATGTTTTGTTTCGTAAATATCAACTGTCCTAATGTCAAATTTCGTTCAGTAAATGTTTGTTTAAACCCGGAATGTGGCAATGTGTTGGTTTACTTCCCAACCTTTGACAATGGCGTCATCTGCATCTGGGAAATTATACCCTTTTTTTTAAAAGGGAAGTCACTCATAATGTGAAAGACACAGAACAGACACAAAAATCGTTTGGGGAAAAGATTATTTTAAAATGTGGAGACGGAAAAAAAAAAACGAATAAAAATATAAATCGCGCTCCCCCTTCCCTGCATTGTATTGTAGTGAATAAAACTTCATGACACTTTAAAATGTAATATGGGTATCCTAAATTAGGCAAACAAGAAACCGATATGGTACATTCTTATTTTCACTATTTTATGGTTGTCGTATATTTGAATAAAGCGTTTGGCTTTCGAACCGATGGACTCAGGGTTCATATCTCGGTGAAGATTGGGATTTTTAATTTTGGAAGGGCGCTTCACCCATATCTAATGGGTAACTGACATTAGTTGGGGTGAAAAAAGCGGTTGGTCGTTGTGCTGAATGACACCGTCATTAACCGTCGGCTATAAAAACAGATGGCCTTCTTACCTATAGATAGAGCGCAAGGTCTAAACGGACAACTCAACTTTTTTTTTTCTTTATTGAGTCCAAAGAATCTTCTAAGGTACTTTATCCATATTTTTATAAGCAAATAGCATACCAAAAACAAAATCATGCAGATAAATTATCCTTATTTATATAAGTCACATTTGTACATTTAATTGAGGTTTTGTAATCAAAGTAACCCATCTCTAAAAAAACAAAAGTGTGCATTTTCTAACATATTGTTGGCCTACTACGTTTAACAACGTTCGTTTTAATTGTCTAATTGTTTCGTATTCCAGAATGCCCTCTTGCTCTGTTTTTAACTATAGTCTTGTTCTTCTTCCAGTCCACTATTTACCCTATCCATCTATACACACGAAGAGTTTCCGGGTCACGAGTAGACCAAATCCTAGACGTCACTTCCGCTAAGTACGTCTGCTTCATTGCGGGCCATGTTTCCGACCCAATCCGGTGCAGTGGCTCCCTCCCAGGAATTAGATTGGGCAGAGAAACGGAAGGAGGAAGAAGAGAATTTAAACTAAAAAAAAAAAAAAAGAACAAGATGGCAATCAATCAATGATTCCAACAAAATGAATGGAATTCTGAAGGATGAAATGGACAGGGACTGTCCATTGCATGTTGAGACTTTGTGTTACTCTTGCTATGAAAATTGAAATATTGCATCGTGTGCACTCAAGAATAGGTATTACAGTAGATTTCAAAGAAATATGGCCCTTTAGCACTGGACGTAATATGGCTCCATTGTATTAGTCATTAGGGATGCTTTAAAATGTTAGCCCAATGTATCGATTTTGTTTTACATGGAGTCGTGGGTGGTCTAGGTGCAAGTGATTGCCCTTGTGCAGTGAGGGATGTGAAGTTCGAATCCTAGTCACAACAGTCAATTTTTAATGCGGTAATTTTAAAACGTCTCTGTCATTGTGAATAAAAATCAGCACTGACATATAATCCCGTCTTCGAAGTTAAAAGAAAAAGAAAATTTTAGGCTCAGTACGAATGTTAGATATTATGGAAATATGTCGTTACAGTAACTCAGTAACGAATGTTAGATCCCAGTAACATTGGGCTTACATGGCTATTGGATCATTCGTACCAACAGCGCGTTCGTAGTTTTTTCTTTTCTTTGGCCATCTCCTGTTCTAAGCTTGTATTAGTTGTTGCCTGTGCTAGCACAGAGCTGTACTTAAAACTGAGAACAGTGGCGACGATAGGGTCGGAGCGAGAGCAATCGCCATAGAAGCCCTGAACACTGACCTACAGCGTCACGGCCTGTGGGCAGTTTAGACCAATGTCGTGTTACCGAGTCCCAGGCCTGTACAAACGTGGTAACACGACATTGGTCTCCACAGCCCACAGGTTGCGACGTCACAAGTTAGTGGTGAGGTCTTCTCTGACGAATAGTCTCGGTCGGAGTCACAGTGTGCTTTTATTGACTGAGACCTTTGATAGTAACCTCTTCCAGTCTCCCATAAACACACATGAAGAAGACTACACACATTTTAATGTTTGTAATATTTTTTATGATCAAAACATTTCAAGCTATTTTGATCTATTTCTATTTAATTTTTTATTTTATTTCAAAGGTCTACTTTTTTTCTAAAAGGTATTTGATTTTTGTACCTCTAGAATTCTAGATTTTAGTTTCAATGAAGTCTTTTAGAAATCATATTTTTATTGGCAATTTATGGCATCTACGGTTTCTGTAAGTAGCTTCCGTTGAAATGTTTACTGATAAATTTAGGTACTTTTTTTTTAATGCGGATGTTTCTTTAAAAAACTTCTGTTATGCGTTTTCCCAAAACAGATAAATTGCTGGAGTAGTGATCTTACGTTGATCTATCTCATTCGACCTAAAGAAGTGACTATTGTACTTTAAGTCGCTTCTTGTCCAGAGGCTGTCATTAACAGTGGGCCTAGAGAACAAAATAGACACTTAGAAGATCTATAAATCGAGGCCTACACACAAAAAACAGTGAAAATAACCCGTAGAACGAAAAAAAAAATCTATTAACAAATAGCTTAGGATTGGCCACACCTACATCACGCACTCTTTTGTGCTGAAGAAAGAAGAGCCCCCACTTTGTGAGTATTGTGACTCTCGCCTCACCGTGGAACATATCCTCCTCGACTGCCCCAAATACCAGGATGTCAGGGAGAAATATTTTAGAGCCACTAATTTAAAAACACTATTCAATAATGTCGACCCTGGGAAGGTACTGGGCTTTATCCGGGAAGTGGGGTTGTCTACGAAGATCTGATTTATGAATTTGTAAACATGTACTATTTACATTCGATTTTTACCAAATTATTAAATTTTTACTACCTCTACTATTTTAACTGTGAATAGACCTTGATTTTAATGATTTGACTGTATGGAATTTGGCCCTTGTTGTGTGGAGGGAGAGTGGCCCTTGAGGGACTGCAGGCACGACATGGCCTAAATTGTGCCGATGTGCCCAAAATCAAAATCAAAATCAAATCAAAACTATTAACAAATAGTCATGACCCTGACCTTGACCGATCGTCTGAGCCCAATGTCTGAGCGTAATGAGTTCTTACATCTCTCCAGGCGGTGACAGTCGGGCATCATTAGCGTCACAACATTTTGACACGAGCGAGACTCTAGGACATGGTCCATGTCATCAGTGGTATCCAAAAGCAGTGGGGGTTTTATTTTTAGCACACTGTGAGTTACGGCTTTTCTCTAACTTTGTTTTCTCTAGATCCCCCTCCTGTGTACTCTCTAGTGCCCCTGTGTTCTCTCTAGGCCCTCTGTATTCTCTCTAGGCCCTCTATGCTCTCTAGGCCCCCTGTGTTCTCTCTAGGCCCCCTGTATTCTCTCTAGGCCCTCTGTGTTCTCTCTAGGCCCTCTATGCTCTCTAGGCCCCCTGTGTTCTCTCTAGGCCCCCTGTGTTCTCTCTAGGCCTTCTGTGTTCTCTCTAGGCCCCCTGTGTTCTCTCTATGCCCCATGTGTTCTCTCTAGCCCTCCTGTATTCTCTCTAGGCCCCCCCATGTTTTCTCTATGCCCCCTGTGTTCTCTCTAGGCCCTCTGTATTCTCTCTAGGCCCTCTGTGTTCTCTCTAGGCCCTCTATGCTCTCTAGGCCCCCTGTGTTCTCTCTAGGCTCCCTGTGTTCTCTCTAGGCCTTCTGTGTTCTCTCTAGGCCTCCTGTATTCTCTCTAGGCCGCCCCCCCCCCATGTTTTCTCTAGGCCCCCTGTGTTCTCTCTAGGCCCGTTTTTTTTAGCCCTCCCCTATGTTCTCTCCAGGCCCTCTGTGTTCTCTCTAGGCCCCCTGTATTCTCTATAGGCCCCCCGTGTTCTGTTTTGGCCCCCCGTGTTCTCTCTAGGCCCATTTTTTTCCTAAGGCACAATGTTTAGGCATTATATTACTAAACGATATGACGCACGCAATCGTAATTAATCGCAAAGCTTTGCCCGGTATTATTTGTAAATATATTATAGATTATATGATCTTGCGGGGAGTCAAGAGAACATTGTATAGGCAAGTGAGAATGGCGTAATGCTAATAGCCGATTTTCGCTCAGGCGACAAGACGAAATTTAATAATGGCGGCTGAAAATGTAACGTTCGATTTTTATACATAGAGGCAAATCATAAATAGCAAGCTTTTTGGTGTATCCGGTGTACAGAATACGGAAGTATTGATAAAGTAGTTGTTGTTTTTTTTACTTGTAGATTTAATATCTGTGTATTTTTAGCATTGTAGCATCAAATTCTTTATCTCTTTTGGAAGTAGCTGTAAGGGTTTAGTCATAGGTTTTATTTTATGTCTATGGTAGTATGGGTATAGTTTAGTATAGAGAGTATATTTGTGTTCACAACTGTACATAAATATTGCGCTTTGTATTCAAAAGTAAAAGTAGCGAGAAAATTCAAGACCATTCTATTAGGAAAATTATTGTGAACAAAATATACTTAATTAAAGAAACAAAGCTTATATTTTAAGCGTAGTTTTGTAATTACTCATTGGCCTAGACAAGACATGAATCAATCAAATAAAAAGTAACAAATTTGTCAATTAATTACTTGTAATTCATTATTTGTTTATACCAACAAGGGAAACTCATCTTTCAGTATTCACAGATATGGCTAAATATGTTACGTTTAGTACCTATAAATAATTTCTGCCTCACGCATTCTGCGATCAAGTTGATACTTTAAACAATTATTGTATGTAACAAAAAATGAATCAATAAAAGAAAATACCCAATTAGTCAATTAGTTATTGGTAATTTTTTTTTTATATCGAGTAAGTGAAATAACCTGTACATTATTGATAGATATAGTTTAAATGGCGGAACTCTTCCCCTATAGATTTTTTTTATTGTTGTGGAAATTGATTTATTATTGTGAAAGGTTTAACAGGCGATAGGATACATTGGTTTTGGTGACTTGATCTATTAGTCGTTGTAAAAAGTTGTTTTTTTTTTTTACTGAAGTCTTGATAATGACTTTAGTATATTACACTCGAGTTCCATTATGAATACAATATTGCAGGAACAGCTACGGGTTAGGGTTATTTACTGAAGAGAGGGTGGTCGTCTGAGTCCAACCGAGACCAATCGTCATAGAAGGCCTGAACGCTGGCATGCAACGTCACAACCTGTGGGCAGTTTAGACCAATAGCTCGTTGCCACGTCATATCACTAATGGATACAACTATTCTTGATATTAGCTTTTTTAAAACTATTTTTATATCTTATATATTTATATATATATATATATACTATATTTACATATTGTATAATATGGAATGCAGACATCTTTGTTGAAAGCGTTCAAGGAGTCTTAGGCTCTCTCATAGTTTCTGTATAGTGTCCATGTCTCAGATCCATATAGAAAGGACGAGAGAACCACTGCTTGGTAGACACTAATAATAAATGAATTATTCTCTAAACTTTATCCAGATAGACAAAATCAAGTTGTGTCTTTTTTTCAAGTAATTTATTAACAAGATCGTTAATCTAAAAATAACTCTTGTTGCCCTAAAAACTAAAGTGTTAGCTATGAGCGTCCAGACTGAAAACAAAAAAATAATGTGCTGGTCTTATTGATTCCACTATGGTCCATCTTATAACACTATTTGAAGCTGTATAATCTAGTTACCGAGAAGAAAAAAAAAAGGGGGGGGGGTGGCGATGATGGTCAGCAACGATTGGAGATTAACCCTGGATTAGGTGTCTGATGGACCCTTTGGTTATTTTGTCCCCCCCCCCATCCCCTTCCTACTCGGAACCACGTCTGCTGTTTTTGATTTTTTTTGTTGCGTGTATGAAGAGTGGACGGGGTAAGAACTCTCCTTTGAACTATTGATTAGCCTCTTTCTCGGCAATGAGTAATGGCCTTTAGTGGCCATTCGAGCTGAAGGGGGGGAGGTAAGGGCCAGTCTATCATTAGTGACTGGATATAATCGACTCTTGTTTCTTAAAAGTCGACATTTATTGGCCGTAAATTTAAATTTCCCGCCAATAAATATGTGTCTACATTTTTTTTTTATTCTGTCCAGACTTTTCTCAGCAAGGTCGGGCTGGCAATATGGGCATTCGGAGAAATTTCCGGTGGGCTGGTACCCGATTGATCGGTAGGGTCACGCATAGTAAAGCAAAGTAAAAGTTCCCCTTTCAGACCTTGTGGTCTATAGGGCACATGATGTAAAGGTCATCTTTTTTTTTTGTGGCCTACGGTTTACGAGGGTGTCATGTGGCCAACACAACGAACAACCGCCTTTACTTTTCCCCAACTAATGCTAGGTACCCATTAGAGCTGGTTGGACTCAGAGGCGCCCAAAGATCCCGAAATAAAAATTCCAGTCTTCACCAGGAAGCCGAGCGCTCTATCGCTCAGCCACCGTGCCTTCTAGGGCCACGCATGATTGCTAGTAAATTGTTTGAGATTTTATAATATTCTCTTTAAAAACAAAACTACTACACTTTAAAACTTTAAAGTCTACTACTAATCTAAAGTATTGTCTTAAATACCCTACATCCGTATATAGTTCTTCTAGTAGACGTCAGTTTCTAATACACCCTAAAAGATGAACAACAAACGTAACACCTACTTATAGAGATCAATGTTAGCGTGAATCTATTCGGATGAATCTGTAAAGAGACCAACAACAACGCCCCAGGTCCATAAGACGACATGTCGAGTCATATACAAAAGCATGGCGTTGAGCCTTTTCCTTCATAAATGCTGTCATCTTAAGTCCATATGAGTGACTGAGAAAAATAGCGAGGAGAGAAGCAGAATCATAAACAATATGTTCATTTATGGAGGATCTTCAGATACCTTGAATGTGAATGTCAAGTTAATGTTAATGTATATGGTTGCAGGAATATTTGCACATAATGGGATTGCCCTTTTTCAAGTGTTATACTTTATTCGTTTAGTAATAGAGCTTATCTGATAGTTTCAAAATCATCTAATAAATTATTCATAAAGCTAATATTAAACTTTACACAATGCTTTTGAGGACATGTATGATTGGAAGCCCTTCATATGGCATACAATTTGTGAGCCTGGTTGTATAGAAATGCCAAGGCCAATTTCGACACGCAGTCCTTCCCCTGCTCTCCTGATTTTCGTACGATGTCACAGAGAGAAAATTATTTTACGGACGATTACTAAAGGAGCAGTGGCTGAGTGTTAAAGCGCTTGGCTTCTGAACCGGAGGTCCAGGGCTCGAATCCTGGGTAGGACTGGGATTTTTTATTTCGGGGTCTTTAGGGCGCCTCTGGGTCCACCCAACTCAATAGGGTACCTGACATTAGTTGGGGAAAAAGTAAAGGCGGTCGGTCGTTGTGCTGGCCACACGACACCCTCGTTAACAGTAGGCCAAAGAAACAGATGATCTTCACATTATCTGGCCTATAGACCTTTACTTTACGTTGTATGTAATCTTTCACAAAGTTAACATACAATAAACATACACTTTTTCACATGGCAGCCAAAGGCCTTTGAAAGAGACAGCTGGTGGATTTAGTTTTACACAATTGCTGCAATGCTGCAGAAATTTAAATTCAGAGTTCTCCTTCTACTAGCTGGGTAGCCATTCATGGCTAACGAGCCTCTCCTGCTTCAAGCGTACTGGTTTAGGCGTCAGTTACTCGCTTTTGCTTACTCTCCTGTTAGCGATAAGCATCAGTTCCGCCGACCCACATGTGCATACAAGGAATCGGATTGTCTGAGTCTATTTGAGATACATGCCAATGCAAGCATGTATTTAATTCAATAAGATATAGCTACATCTATATACCAAAGATCGTTCGACAATTATACACACATTCCTAACTGTTACACTTCCAGCAGATGTGGCCGACGCCAGAGGACGTTACCATTGTTCAACGTATGCACGAAATGAAGCGGCCAATGCGCATGCGCGTTATGTAATACAATTTTTCCCGCGTACACATCCGTCGGTTTAAAAACTCTTATGGTTTCATTTCATCCTTCCTGTCCAATGTTTATTCGCCTGTCTGTTGATAAGTTGATAAGATAGCCGCCATCTTCTCCGATCCGGCTTTTTTTTTTTTTATCGCATTTTCTAGGAGGCATTCTCGATCGTAAAGTAGAGACTATGTTTCTTGCGCGCAATGCTGTATAGCTCGAGTTCTTTCCTGCTTTTAGAATGTCTGCCAATCTAGATTGGAATTTTAGACTCGCATTTTTTTTTTGGCTTGATTTTATTACATTTTCCGCCGGATATGTTTGAATCGCAGTTTTGTTGTTGTTTGGATGTGTTTGTGTTGTTTTGTTTTTTGTTGTTTGGATGTGTTTGTGTTGTTTTGTTTGTTGTTGCTGCTAGCTGATGCTTTCATTGTAGCGTCCTCTGTTGCATGTTGTTGTTTTTTTAAATTCAGCTGGGATGTGTGTAATCTGGGAGCTCACGTTAGAAAGAATGTATTACTTGCTTAAAAAAGAGAGAGAGAGACAGACAAACAAGAGGAGAGAGAGAGACAAAGCGAGAGAGACAGAGAGACAGACAAAGGGAGAGAGAAACATAGAGATAGACAAAGGGAGAGCGAAACAAAGAGAGAGACAGAGAGGCAGACAAAGGGAGAGAGAGACAAAGAGAGAGACAGAGAGGCAGACAAAGGGAGAGAGAGACAAAGAGAGAGACAGAGAGGCAGACAAAGGGAGAGAGAGACAAAGAGAGAGACAGAGAGGCAGACAAAGGGAGAGAGAGACAAAGAGAGAGACAGAGAGGCAGACAAAGGGAGAGAGAGACAAAGAGAGAGACAGAGAGGCAGACAAAGGGAGAGAGATGCAAAGAGAGAGACAGAGAGGCAGACAAAGGGAGAGAGATGCAAAGAGAGAAAAAGGCAGAGGGAAATAGAGAGACAAAGAAAGAGACAGAGAGATGCAAAGTGAGAGATAAAGAGAGACACAAGGAGGAAGGAAAAGAGGGAGAGACAAAAAGAGTGAGAGAGAAAAAGAGAGACGATGAGAGAGGGAAAGCTAGAGACAGATAGACAGAGAGAGAGACAAAGAGTCAGAGAAAGAGAGTGAGAAAAGATAGAAATTTAGAGACAGCGAGAGACATAGAAAAACAGAGAGAGAGAAAGACAGAGGCAGGGAGAGACAAGGCGAGATGCAGAAAAGCAGAGAGAGATAGGGGAACAAAGAGAAACAAATGAAGAGAGACAGAAAGAAGGAAACAGAGAGAGACAAATCAAAACACAAAAAGAGACAAAGAGAGAGAGAGAGAGAGAGAGAGAGACAAATCAAGACACAAAGAGAGACAAGAAAGGAAGAGACACTGAAAGAAGAGAAGAGAGAGAGAGAGACCGACGGATAAGTAAGAAGGACATACAGAGACTGAGAGATAGATACAGAAACATTTTAGTTGTATTTTGGAAAGAGACTGATGATGTTGATTCATGGTACTATTTTCAAAAGACCACTTGTAGTGACTAAACATTTGAAGCACAAATAATTTGCTGATGAGATCGGTTGTTCAATAGCTCTTCTAGGTTTTCAAAGTTAAATATGCACTGACCTAGACGGACAGACAGGCAACAAAAAAACAACAACAATATCGACTTTGTAAAATGTAGCTTCTAAAAAATTGCCTAGCACTTTAGCTAAAAATAAGATCTCAATATAACATACTCGAGTTATTTGAAGGCAACATATAACATAAATATTGATGTGTACGGTGACAAATTAATATGGTATGGGACATACCTATTATAATCTATTATTTCTTTCAAATTCTTTCTATATGTTTTTCGGCCCTTTTTTTTGTGTGTGTTTTTCTTTTATTTGTGCTTTATCTTCTTATATTCTGGGTGCGGTGGCTGAGTGGTTTAAGTGCTGGGGTCCTGGGTTCAAATCTCGGTGAAGACTGGAATATTTTTGAATTTCGGGATTTTTAGGGCACCCCTGAGTCTACCCAACTCTAATGGATACCTGACTTAAGTTGGAGAAAGTAAAGGCGGATTGTCGATTTTGTGATGGTCAGATGACACCCTGTTAGCCCTTGAAACAGATGACCTTAACATCATCTGCCCTATAGATCGTAAGGTCTGAAAACTTTACTTCTAATTTTTTTTTCTCTCTTTATCGCTCTCTTTATCTCTCTATCACTTTATCTCTCTTTTTATCTCTTTCTCCCTCTTTATCTCTCTCTATCTTTATATTTATATATATATATATATATATATATGTATATATATATATATATATATATATATATATATATATATATATATATATCCCTTTTTCTCTCTCTCTTTATCTCTCTCTCTCTAGCTCTCTCTTTATCTGTCTCTATCTCCTTTTATCTCTATCTTTCTCGCTCTCTTTCTCTCTCTGTCTCTCTTTTAGCCAAGAAGTCCATTCTGTTGTGAGCTTCACCATGACACACACACACACCACATTTGTACGTGCGTCCAGCCTTTTGTTCACTTCGTGACTTCCTAACGTTCCAGATTTCATCCTTTGCACAAAATAAAACGGGAGGAGGGGTGACTTAGGGAGGGGGGGAGGTGGAGTAGATCTAAGAGTATGTCCACTGTGTTCAAAACTCGCAACGGGGTGAGGTGGGGGGGGGGGGGTTACAAGCTACGATGCTTTTGTGGCCAGGAATGGGGGGGGGGCGACGGAGTCATACCGGGTCTAAATGAAAGCCCCCAAAGTGACGCAGTTGTTAACAATAGGGACCATGTAAAAAAAAAAAGGGCAGAACTGGCGGAAGATAGCAGAAGTGGACGACGACATCACGGTGCGGAGATTATATTACAAAAACCCAATGTCAGATACGTCACAAGAATCTTGGACTTGTTCTGTTGCCAGATTTTTTTATTCCCGTCTGCTATTTCAAATTCAAAAGACGGCCACTTAGGACAAGCTTCTAGAAACTAGATTGGACTGAATATTCTAAGTGTATTCCAAAATTCTGAAGTTCCATGTTTTACATTCAATTATACAATAAGTTGTGTAACCAATGCAAAAGAAAATGAACTTTTTACTGACACCTTCTGTCAATTTGCTATGTCTACTTCGTAACAACTTCGTAAAAAAATTAAAGTGCCAATTTGGCAAAGTATCCTACCTATAAATAAATCTGAAAGAATCGCTGAATAGCGTTGTCTTTGCTAGACAGGAACACATTTGCATTATATCTATTGTTCATTCGTCAGTAATTATATATATATATATATATATATATATATATATATATATATATATATATATAAATAAATAAATAACTATATATATATATATATATATTATATATATATATATATATGTGTATCATGGGCGTAGCAAGGGGGGGGGGGGTTGGGATTCAACCCCCCCCGAAATGAAATCCCCCCCCCCCGAAATGAACCCCTCCAGATGGTTTTGAGTTTAAGATCCCCCTTACAGAGCATTTTGAGGTGGAAAACCCCCAGCAGATGATTTTGACGATAAAACTTCTCTTTTCGATATAAAATCTAAAGCAAACTACAGTCACTTAATTCCGAGAGCGTATTCAAGAGAGGTTACACATTTTTACCAGTGGCAGGGCTCCCTTAATAAACTGCAGTGAATAGTCATCTGCCGAAATTGAAAAACACTAAATGTGGCTCAACAAAGATGGCTAAGACAGATTTTAGGAGTCAGTTATAGAGATCGGGTCTAAATCAAGGAAATCCTATGACGAACTGGAAGTCGACCCTTTAGTAAGATTGTGAGAGAACGACAGGTTTGCGGGACATGTTCTCCGACAAAATGAATTACGCATAAGAAGAGTTGCAATGATATCCTAGTACAAGTTGACGCCACTCATTCATTGAGGTCCTCATGGCAGGTGGGAAGAGGCTTCAGACATTACCAGTGACAGATTTTTATGGAAACAGCTTGACGTCAAATAATCCGAACGGCGCGGGAGGGTCTAAGTCAGTAAGAATAGCACATTAGGTTTTTGAAATAAAAGTTTTTAAAAGCAGGAAAATGCACTGTACATACCTCAGAATATGCTTCTGTTGGCTTTCAATATCAGAAATAGTGCTTGGCGGCGGGGCCCCCTTTGCTAATAATGGCGGGGAATCTACAATTTTCCCACTAACTCATGAAGGAACCTATTCTAGGGCACAATAAACGTCTTCCGAAAGAATGAAGGGTCAGAATGCAATAGAGATTATGTACACACACACACACACATAAATACATATAAAAACAAATTCGCCGGGGGGGGGGGGTCGGGGGGGTAGAAAAAAATCCCCCCCCAAAATAAAAATCCTGGCTACACCCATGATATATATATATATATATATATATATATATATATATATATATATATATATATATATATATATATATATATATATATATATATATATATATATATATATATATATATATATTAAATGATTCATGTATTATTAGTTACAATATATTTTTGTCTTAAATTTCAACTAGATCTAAAAATGGGGTGTGGGAGAAATAACGTGTACAATAAAAAATTGTATCAGACTGACAGTGTGAGTGGATATAAGCTTTCTAAAGGGGGGAAAGAAACGTAGGCAAAGTGAGCCGAGTCGATACACAAAATATAACATCATAGAATGGCAACCAACTAGACACAAAAAAAAAAGAAAGCTTACCAAAGTAATCGATACTTTCACTGGGTTATCGTTTGTAAAAAAACGGAGGCAATATATTAAGGGGTATTTGCTTTCTGTTCTAAATTAGGGTTATCAACCTACAGCCCGAGGCCCGAATCTGGACTTTATGCTCTCAAATCAGCGTACAAAGTTGTGAGCGAGAAAACAAGTTTGCGCGCGTGCGTGTGTTTGTGAGATTGTGAGTGTGTGTGAACTTGAGAGCAGCGTGTGGTGAGGTGGTCCCCCGATGATGACCGTGGTTTAATAGTCCGTTGTAAATAATTCATCGACTTTCTCTGAAGCTGAACACTAGAAGCAATGAAAGTAGCAGAGAAAGTCAGCAGACGTGAACACAGCGCTAGTCTCTTTAAGCCATTACACATAGATTGAGATACATACCTAGATCTAGGTCTTCCACTTTTGATTACATTTTAAAAGTCTTCAATATTGATCCAGGTTTTTTACCTAGATTTAGATCTGTGTGTTTTTTTTTTGTTTTTTTTTTACAGAGAAGTAATATAATTTACAAAGGATATTGGGGAAAAATAAAGTTATGTCTTTATCTTTGTATTATGAATCCTAGATTTTATTATATATTGCAGACTTTTTCCTCAGGTTGAAATTTGCATTTGGGAAAGGAGAATGGCACAATGGCACATTAGTTAAGGATATGTTAAAAATATTATTCACTTGCTTAGGCAATTAAATTATCCATTTATTATTTAAAGAAAGTGTGCCATTTATTTGAAAAATTTTGCTCACAAATTCCATTGTAGTTAGGGTCTTTAGGTGGCTTGGTCTCTGAGGGGTAAAGTGCTTTTCTTCCGAAACAGGGGTCCAGGTTCGAATTCCAGGTGAAGCCTGGGAATTTTAATTTCGGGATCCTTGGGCGCTGTAATGGGTACCTGACATCAGTCGGGGGAAAAAGTAAAGGCGGTTGGTCATTGTGCGGGCCACATGACACCCTCGCTAACCGTGGGGCCACAGAAACTTATGTCCATTGCCTCGTCTGTCCTGTAGATCACAAGGTCTGAAAGAGGAAACATTCTTAAAGATACCCCCTCCACCCCCCCCCCCAACTAATTGATTGTTCACTGAATATAAGCTTTTATTATTAATTTTTTTTTTGACTTTAAATGTTGTAAGTCTCATCCCTTTTACTATCACGTTGTTCTTACTTTGCGTTGTATCCGTATATCATTGGTCTGTTGCCGCTGTCCACTGATTACATTGCTTCTATCCTCATTTGTAGGATAATGCAAAGGCTTTATTATGGGGGGTGGGGGGGCAAACGGGTGAACGCCTAAGGCGTCTTGCTTTCGATATAGGACTATACATGTAAACTCTGTTTTCGAATCGGACTATAGGCCTACATGTAGACTCTGTATTCAAATACGACTATACATGTAAACTCTATATTCCAATAGGACTATACATGTAGACTCTATATTCGAATAGGACTATACATGTAGACTCTATATTCCAATAGGCCTATACATGTAGACTCTATATTCGAATACAATTTATCATTTTGAAGTAAAATGAAAATAACGGTATTAATTTTTAACAGTAATCGATAAGCCACGTGCTTTGTGTGTGCTACCGAAGCAGTGGCGTAGCTAAGAATTTGCCATCATTTTGGGACCCGGGGGGGGGGTTGACCTCTTTTGGGGCCCCTTGCATTTTTTTCGTAATATTTAACATTTAATGTGGAAAAAAATT
This sequence comes from Biomphalaria sudanica, assembly GCA_036873155.1. Classification (NCBI taxonomy): domain Eukaryota; kingdom Metazoa; phylum Mollusca; class Gastropoda; family Planorbidae; genus Biomphalaria; species Biomphalaria sudanica. The sequence goes on along the minus strand of JAZGLO010005254.1, from coordinate 369,480 downwards.
CAAACACTCATTTGGGCCTCCCCCCCCCCTTTCAAATTTTCAAATTCTCCCCCTCCCCCATCCAAGCTACGCCACTGTACCGAAGTGAAGAATATGTCCCGTGCCCTCCCATATACTCCACGCCTAACACCCTTCTAGCGCCGCCTTTGGATAGTGCTTTTAGAAATATGCTTTATTAGTGTAGTTTAAAGGGGGAAAAAAAATCAACAGATTTGGCAGCATTTTGCTTCTCATCTTCAATTAGTTAGAGTTGTCTGCCCGTGTTACTGTACGTGATAGCAACCAGCTGTTTCCCCCTCGCTTTCAGTACCGCGGCCTGTATTTGGTTGTTATGTCCAGTCTGGTTTATAATGTTGGAGTTGATTATTATTTTATAACCTTACTCCCCCCCCCTTTTTATGTGTCCGACCCAATACTCGCATAGGGGTCACTCCAGGGATTAGGTTACGTCTCTTGATTTGTGCCTGGTCAGAGATGCTGCTTCGGAAATACATTGCCAGTAGTCAGTGAACACAATCTCTGGCTGATGGGAAGATGGAGATAGAAAATAACTCCACATTTACCCCAAAACCATCTTCCAAAAAAAAAAAAAGGGGGGGGGGTTGTGCTAGCCAGCATATCACGGCTAGATGTTATTGATACACTAAGGTATTGGTTGGAATGGATATTTGATAGGTCTGTGCAACTTGGCTAGCCTTCAAGTTCATATAGGCTTACAACCTTCAGACTGATGGAGGTTTTAGCGGGGGTCCAGATATCAAGTTATCTAAGCGGTGGTCCAGATATCAAGTTATCTAAGCGGTGATCCAGATATCAAGTTATCTAAGCGGTGGTCCAGATATCAAGTTATCTAAGCGGTGGTCCAGATATCAAGTTATCTAAGCGGTGGTCCGGATATCAATTTATCTAAACGGTGGTCCGGATATCAAGTTAGTAAGCGGTGGTCCAGATATCAAGTTATCTAAGTGGTGGTGCAGATATCAATTTATCTAAGCGGTGGTCCAGATATCAAGTTATCTAAGCGGTGGTCCAGATATCAAGTTATCTAAGCGGTGGTCCAGATATCAAGTTATCTAAGTGGTGGTCCAGATATCAAGTTATCTAAGCGGTGGTCCAGATATCAATTTATCTAAGTGGTGGTCCAGTTATCAATTTTTCTAACTGGAGTTATACATTTTTTTAAGCCGTTGTCCAGTTATCAAATTTTCTAAGGGTGGTCCAGTTATCAATTTTTCTAAGTGGATGTCTGTCAGTGCGTAGGTTATGGTATTCTAGCACCAATGTTTATTAAGTGCACAATTTTCGAACGCACTTTCTTGGTTGCCTGGCTTGTAAGTTTATGGAGTGGTTTTGTTATGCTGGTGTAACGTTTGTTGAGACTTTAGGGGAGTTTGTATGGGATAGGAAGCCTACACTGGAGACTACAGTCAGCAGTGTGTTGTGTTGGGGTTGTGAACATTAATGTGTACGCACTTCATAACATTTATGGATTTTGTTTTCGTATCCTAGTTCCAACTCTTTACCTTACATTCTCTTCAAAGAGAGAAAACAAAGAAAGAAAACAAAGAGAGAAAAGAAAAACTTGCTCAAAAGTTGAAAGTCTGGAAACTCTGGCAGTGGATAGAGCGTCGAGCTTATAACGCTAATGACTAGGGTTCAATTTTTTTGTTTTAATTTTTATTACATCTATTTAGGAGGACTCTGAATGCTGTGTACTTGTGCCTGCTTTGCAATATTCTGTACATATTAAACTCGTTTTCAATAAATAAAAAGAAAGAATATTCAATCTGATAAAATGGTGGCCGTTTCGTTTCAGCCAATTACATTATGAGTGTTGACTTCAGATCTAGGAGACTTAAGGAGTCCAATACTGCTGAATGATCTTTAGAGACTGCAAGGGAGGGGGGTGGCCTTTGTTTGTGCGTATGTGAGTACGAGTGGTGTGGTTTAGTGGTTTAGACGCAGGATTGGATGTAGGATTTAAAAGATTAATATCACTTAAGTTTCCCCCAGCTAGCAGAAGACGATGTTTTTTTTAGGTTTACGGCTTGTCCAATCTGTCAAGAGTAATGTGAGATCCAAGAAAGAGGTTCAGTGAGAGAGAGAGAGAGAGATAAACAGACAGAGAGAGACAAAGAGAGACAGAGGAGAGAAAGAAAGAGAGAGAGAGAGACTGAAAGAGACACAGAGAGAGAGAGAAAAAAAGAGACAGGGAGAGACCAAGAGAGAGAAAAAAAGAGACAGAGAGACACTGAGAGAGAAAGAGACACGGATAGAGACAGAAATAGAGAGAGAAAAAGAAACAGAGATACAAAGGTGATATGAATAGGAGACAGACGAACAGGCAGAGAAAGACAAAGAGAGACAGAAAGAAAGAAAGAAAGAGAGAGAGAGAGAAAGAGACTGAGAGATACAGAGTGAGAGAGAGACAGAAAGAGAGAAAAAAAGAGAGAGAGACAGAAAGAGAGAGAGACAGATAAAGAGATGTGATTGAATAGGACAAAAATTAAAAATGTAACCTGTTTGCTTCATCTCTACTATAAATCTGATGTAAAAAATAGGCTACGAATATAAGAAAACCAAGGTTACAAAGAAAGTTTGTGTGGAAACACAAACTCAAAATCGGTCCCCAAAGTGGTCCGCCTCAGTCAGGTAAAAAGGCAGGTTTGAAAAATTTCAGAAAAATTATCTCCGTCGATGAAAAAAGAAGAGACGTGCTAGTGTCGAAAGTGTTGCCGATACTGTTGTATTGATATATCGACTAACGATTTGTACCACAGGATACGTCGATTTATTAATGTTGTTATTATATATTCATATGTATTGAATGAACTGAAAGTTATGGAGATTTAGTTCAATATAAACCTGGCTATACCTCCTTTATACAATTTATAAAGCGTTTACTTTGCTCTTAATAACTAATGACTGTAAGACTTAAAAGATTTTTTTTTTAAATTTCAACGATATTTACTCTGCCCCATTTCCCCGTTCCGTAGTGCTAAAAAAGGCACACACATTTTTATATACCCTTTAAAAAAAAACTTATTAACACTTCCGTTATTTTTGTACACCGGATACACCCAAAAGCTAGCTATTTATAGTTATTTTTTCCGCCATGAATGAAAATCTCAAATAGACTAAGTAAGAAGCTCTAGAACTTATTGGTACGAATGTTGTTTTTTTCTCTCTTTTCAAAGATTTTGCATTTCTGAATGTCGTCATTAATTCCTTTTTGCATATTTGGTGAGAAAAATAATAGATGGAGGTGAGAATTATGTCACAATGTGTATAGTCTTATAGGCCCATCCTTAAATCGTTGACAGATTATGCAGATTTAGGCGTGTCCATTCCGAATTTGCCTTTTCTCTTTTTTTATCTCTCTCTCACTCTTTCCCTCACACACAAATTCTCTCTCTGTCTCTCTCTCTCTCATTCCAAACGCAGAACAAGTCTCACCTCTCCTCCTATCAAGTCCCCCCCCCTTTTCAAGATTTCCCTTACAGTTTTTACCACCAGGGACAAAGTATTCAGGGCGCTGTTTTCCTCTCCCATAAGTCTGGCCTCGCGGAATCGTGTAATCTTAATTTAGGGCTCTCAAACTGACATCAGCTGGTCCCCCCCACAACTGGTCCCGCTAGCAAATTATCTTGGATATCTAAATGTCACGCATTTGTTTGCCGATGACGTCTGGATGACATCTGATAGTCTCGCTTGCTTGGAATGTGTACGCTTCTTTTTTTTCCCTCTCGCTCTCTCTTCGTCTCTATGCCTGTCTCTCTTTCTCGCTCAATTCTCTTATTTACACAAAGAGAAGGCGCGTCTCTTATGTGCATGTGTAACTATGTTGTTTGGGAAAGAGAGGGGGGGGGTGAGGGGGTGAAATCATGGCTCCCAATGGTCAGACTGTGGGAGATTTATGTCCATTGAACTGGAGTTTAATTATAGCTCGCCCCCTTTCTGGTATTATCGGGCCGCGTTGCATATTTGGTGAAATTTCCCTGTTTGATAGTCTTTGTAATAGAGTAATTGGACACTATGATGTAATCGCTTAGTTTTAAGTAACGTCTATTACAAATTTTGTGTAACAATGATATATCTGCTGTATCGATCAGCCCCTTGTTTCTTATTCTTAAATATAAATTTAGTTTGAATCATTCTAGGTACAGATGAAAATGTTTATTGATTTTCTATTCAGTTATTCAATTTATTATCTTGAAATGTTTGTTATTGCTCAATACTTTTTGAAGTTGGTTCGCCTTTTAGGATTATTTGATAATTGTGCTTTTGTTTCGCTTACATAAGCTTTAGTTTTTAAAAAATATATCGGTTGTTTACACTTCTCTTTGTTTCTTTTGTTATATAATGTTTCTCTTTGCTTTCTTATGTTTCTCTTTGCTCTCTTTTTTTTTCTTCTCTTTCTTTTTTATGTTTTTTTTAATTCTTTGTTTCATTCGCTTTGTTGTTTCTTTTTTTTTTCTTCTCTTTGCATAGTCATGTTTCCATTTGCTATTTCTCTTTGTTTTCTCTTTGCTATATTATGTTTCTATTTGTATTTGCTTTGTTGCTTATTTATAGTTACCTACCTTATCTTTATCTATCCCTTAGTCTATTGGACCATTGGGACTCCATGCAAAGCCTCGTTGGCGTCTTTCTCCAATCCTCTCTGTCTTTTGCCTTAGTTAGAACCTCTTTCAATGGCATATACACTCTTTTATGTTGTCTTCCCATCGCTTTCTCTGTCTGCCTCGTCTTCTTTTTCCTGGTACTGTTCCCTAAAAGGAAGGTCTTTGTCACAATGTGAGCCGTAAAGATCTTGTAATATGACCACAGATTTTAAGCTTGCATTTTGTACGATAGTTGGCTGGTCATTTATATTAACAGTCAGAAAACAAACAAACAACAAAACAATGGAGAAATAGAAAACAGAAACGATAAACAAAGAAAAGAAAGGACATTAAATGAATGAAAGAAAGGGAGAGTACAAGCAAGGAAAAAAAAAAAGCCAATCGTCTGGCTCTCATCATAATTTTAGAATTGCGCCCCTTCCCATGTTGCCCTCTCTCCGTTCTATTTTAATCGCAAGCGTTTCCCCCGAGGAAATCCCCCTTTGCCATTTAGGGACCTCGAGCAGCCGTTCAAGCGTGTAAGTAAGAAGGACAGAAGAAATATTGCTTCTTTGGGGGGGGGGGGGTAGATAGAGTGAGCGGGTGGGGTGGGGGGAATTGGGTGACCGGCGGGGATAAGGAGCTTGACATATGTTGAGACAAGCACGCGCACATACACACACACGTGCGCGAGCGGTAACTCGGTTGTATTGGCTAGTGATCTATTCCGTCGTTTGACACTGTTAAAAATGTCCCCCTTTTTTTAATATTATGAAACAAAAAAGTTTGTAATTTTGCAAGGTGAAAGAAATCTGCATGTTATTTTGAAATACTGTGGCAAGCTGTAATGTAATGGAAGCGAAGAAAACAGCGTCAGACAAAAAAATAAAAAATAAGACAAGAGTTCTGTATAAGAAATATTTCACACGTAGTTCTCCAGCCATATTCTTTTGGGAGAGGCTTGCAATATGGACCACTTTTTTTGTACCCTTCATAAAAAAAAGTTTTTGGTCCTACAAACTGTGTACATAGAGGCTATCATTCTCTACGCAATACTGCCTAGCTATGGTGTACAGATGCTTAATAAAAAAAATAATTAAATTTGAGATTTTAAAAATGGTCCATATTGATTTTTTTTTCAATATGGACCACATAAGGTTGCAATATGGACCACATAAGGCTGCAATATGGACCAAAAGAAATGATTTTTTTTTATCATTAGAATTTATTCAAACATTGAGTTTTTTAAGACATTGCTGCTTGAAAATAGTCATAGCTGAATCAAACATAATAACTTTATAGCCTGGACAATGTAGATGTATTATAACGCTAAGTCACCTCATCTAAGAAATATGATAGAGTACTTGATACAAAGTATTTTAACACCCTATCGTTTACTCAAGATAATTAATGATATATATTTACTTCATTACTTTTTTTTTTTGGGGGGGGGGGGGGTCTCCATTTGTGTCGCTTTAACTTCCTTTTTTTTTTGGTCCTTCTTTGGGCATTAAAGATGGTGGTAACCAAAGATAGGCCTATCATTGAACTTAACAATAACTATTTACTATACCATACCCGTAGATAGAGCCTAGATCTAGATTATCTACTATATTTAGAGTGATATAGAAATATTGAGATCCATTTATTATGAATTAGTTAGTCACTGTACTACCTAATTAGCCAAATATAATAATTTCACTTTGACTGCTAGATTTCTACAAGCTACGTAGCATGGTTTGAACAGCAGCAGTCTTTTCTGTTTTTCAATAGATCTTTTATTTTTAGCTTTCAGATTTGTTTTCATGTTTTTTCTTGTCATTTTTATGTGTTTTTTTTTAAAATCTGTTTTTAAAAAGTTTAACTACATCTCAATCTATTATGTTGGTCTATTCATTGCCATGTTATAGCCAAAACTCCTTCTTGTTTTCTTAATATATTCAGAGAAAAAGGGTCATCATCCATTTCGTCATCAGCGTCTCTGTCCGCTACAGCGAGGTAGGATGGCAAGCCAATCACATTTGCACTTGCCTGTGTACATATATATCTATAGTAGAGCAGTTCATGTTTTGGCTTCTTCGCTTTCATCTTTAGTTTGATAATCAGCATATTTAGAAATTCTTTTATTTAGGCTTTTTTTTTCCCCCACACAGCATTTATGTATATCTACTGATAAAACATTAGATTCACATATAGATCTATAGCCATTTTATGTCTTTTTGAAACATGTTTTTTTTTCTTGTATTGCATTATGATTACTCTTATGTATAATCAATGTGATACTAAGAAGTCAATGTTTAGTCAACTAACAATATAGAGATGATGTTTTGGTGTATTCACTTTTTTTTTTGTTCTTTCACTTTTCAACAGCATCTTTGGAGCTGATATTTATATCTTTTCATATTTTTTAAAGTTAGCATAAAAAAAAACATCATTGCATTGTATTATGAAAGCTTAAATACAAATTGCAAGATATGATATAAATACAGTTACTACATTTGAGACTGTACAGTATAGAAACACAATGATAACCGATAAACTAAGAGGGACTTATTTGACAAATATTCTTTGTAAAACTCTGTCAAACAATGGGGTTTATTTAAGACTTTAGACATGGAGAAAAGCTTTCTAAAAGGTATCTTTGTAAATAGTGTTAATTTAGAAAAAACTACATGGCTGATATATAGCTCCAGTTTGTTTAATAATTAGTTGCTGTTTACAGGACTGGGTTTAAGGGAGGGCAGGTGGAGCTTATGCCAGGGGGTCTTCAAAAAAAGGGACCCCACAAGAGAGAGAAAATCTGTATTTTTCCTTTTTACCGACAATACTTAAAATCTTACAGTGTCAACACTGTGAAGTTTAAAAAGTGTTTCATTATAGTCTGCTTGTACTGTACTCCAGATTTACCACATAAACACTAATTTACATTTTTTGTTACTAAAATATGCATATTAAATATAATTTTTTTTTTTATATGAAGGAAATTGGAATTTAACTTACTTACTCTCTTGTACAATACAGCATGCTTTTAGATATTAGTGTTATTATTAAAAAGTGAAATATTATTAAAGCTTTGGGAAAGTGTTGTGGGCTCACTAAAATTCTGATGTGGCGCCCCCACTTACTTAAATCCTGCCCTGACTGTTGATATGAATTGAACACATAATCTTGAAATCCAGAAGTATTTAAAACCTATAACTTGAGAATACACTTTTCATATTTTGGACTTGTGTCAACTCCATCCATTTATTAATTTGACCAACATTAAACTGTTGATAAAAGTAAATGGCTTTTAAGAGATACAATTAAAAATGCTTGTAAATTAAAAATGATATAATGTATTGATGAGAGAGCAATCAAAGGGAGATAACCCTTTTCACGGAAGACTTGCTCAGGTTTCTGTGTTATGATTACTTTATATTTACATTTGTACTCATCAGAATTTGCTGCATCATGATTCCTGAAATATTCTGTATGCTATAAAATAACATAACATTCTCACACACCCTTATTTTTATTAGATACCTTCACTCTTACATTGTAAATTACATCTCTCACAACCAGGTAACCACCACTTTATTATCATCTTATCTCTATGTCACCTTGTAGCAATCACATTACCAAAAAATAAAATTTAAAAAAATCACACTATTGCAATCACATTATCATAATCTAGTCATTGCAATGAAATTATCACTATCACATTGCTTATGATCTAAATGATGTCTGAAAAGTTGCATCCTGATTTTGAATTATTAATTTTTTTACTTTTGTTTGTTTATTTATTTTTACTGAGTGCATTTTGTTTGTGATTTTTATTTTAGAAATCTTGGGTTTATAAGTTGAAATAATTGAATTCTGACATGTGAAAATAAAACCATCCATCCCAGTAGTGCTACAGCCCATGGAGGGCTCTGGTCTGATTCAGCACATCCTTCCATTCAGATTTCTGTTGAGATTTTCATCTCCACGCTCAAACTCTAAATTGTTGTAGATCTGCCTCAACATTGTCAATCCATCTTATATGGTGTCTAGAAATTTGAAAGTTAACAGTTCTATTTAAAACAACTCTATCATCTGAAAAGAAAATGATTCTAACAAGGTGTTTAATAGGTCATGAAGGGAATAGTCAAATGTTTCTAAGTTAAATATCTACTTCAGAAACTAAAGCCGAGCTCCCTCTAAATATGCCAAGAGTGGTCTGTGTTTACTTTTGTTACATTTTAAATCCTGGTCTTGTTTTTAATAGTCTCTGAGGAAAACTTTAACCTTTTGATGAAACAAATGACTTCTCACCCCAAATTCTGAATCATATCCTAACAATCCTACTCTTTTTTTCCTAGTTAAATATAAAAAAGACCTTTGATTTCACAATTGTATTTGTGTTTTATCAAAGATTGAAATGAAGTTAATGAATGTTTTTCTGTTTATGTCCTAGACATCTTGTTATTTGCTTACTCAATACATTTTTGTCATGATTAACTTTATTTCAGTGTGCAATGCCATATCTGATCTCTAAATACATACATTTATTGTAGTCACTTGGTTGTACATCTATGAAAGTTAAGTCATACTTATTGCAGCTTTACTACAGATTTGAGTAGACCTCTTGGTTTTTAAGTTGTTTTACCTTAAATTCAATGTATTTTTCTATCTGTTCATTCACATTTAATTGTGCATCTACAGGTTTGAGAATGAGAAATTTTATTGTATTTTTGTTAAATGTGAGAAAGCATTTATCCCAGAGTCTGATTTCTCATCTTTTTCTTTTAAACTGAGTGTACTTTGTGCTATTCTTTCAGTGATGACACACGAAAATATCGAGCTTTGCTACCTCGGTAAAGTAACTTGAGCCAACATGGCATATTATTCAATTTTGTTTTTTGGCTTACCCAGTGATTGATGACAAGTAACTAGTTAAAACAATTCTGCTTTATTTATGTGATGTGGTTATTACTATTATTATCATTAACTTATTTATCTATCGGTAGCCAAAATAGCCAATTATGAATATTTGTGTTTGATGATTATAAATGTACATTTAACATTAAATATATGCAAAACTGAAACAAAAGAGAATCCACCAAGAGATTGTTTTGAGAAACTGTAAAGTTTTCTAGAAATTTAAATTTGTACAGAAATATTTCAAGTTGCTTTTGAGCAGACAACAACAAGGTTATATCCCCTTCTCCTATCTCAGGACCATCCCTATTACCAAAATAAATGATACTTGAATTAGACTAATGGATTTAATTGAGCCATGGAGATGCTATATATAATGAGAATAATTGTGCTCAATTTAACACTATCCAGATCTTATTGTTGGCAACCAAAAAAAGATTTAACTCTAATCATTCATGCAAACCTGTTAGTTTTAGTGGTTTGGGTTATACCTTTAGAAAAAATGGTAAGAATCCTTCATTAGCACTCAAGGCTTCTAAGTAGTAGTATTTTTTAGAGGTGTTTGTTTCATTCATAACTAACATTAGTATTAGATATCCACTAAAAGCACGTTATTTTTCTTTTGTTTTCTTTTTTTATTTATACTTTTTAGATTTTTTTAGTGCTTGGAATAGATCAAAATCTATATACAGTATTTTATGGTAGTCATTTTTATTTTAGAACTAACCTTAGGCCTAAAATTAAATATGTACTCTGTCTACTAACTATTAATAATAATCATCATATCCTTAAAAGTAAATATTTATCCTTTTTTTGAAAGACTAAAAGCTATTTAGAATTCAATATTAATATTAAAGTACATGTTAACTTTCATTTGGGCTAGTTAGTCTAGTTTATATTATTTATAGTAATACTATTTTTAATTTTACTAGACTAGAGAACAATCTAGACTAGATTCTAGTATCTCATGACAAAAATGACAAATGAAAAGAAAATTATTATTCTGAAATTAAAAGAATAAAGTAAAAAATATTGGAGATTTTTATATATGGTGGGAAAATTAAAAATAGCAAAGCTTTTTTGGTGTATCCGGTGTACAGAATACAGGAAGTGTTGACAAGCTATGTTTTTTTTTAAACTCTGATTTTATGTGGTTTTTCTTTGGCACTGCAGAATCAGGGTTTGTAAGCTCTCCTGTTTGTAGAACACAAACAATGCCATTTAGTGAAGCCTCAGACTTTCACTCTATAACTTAAAGATATTTAGAAACAATTGTTGAACAAACTACTAATTAAACTAGGGATAAAGGTGTATTGATATGAAGATGAACTATCACACAGTGAGATATTGTTTAAAATTAGTGTTCAATTTTGTTTTCCATTTAGTTGGCAACAAAGAAGTTCAATGTTCTGTCCTTGACATTGTTTTAGTTTATCAGATTTAAATTGGTAGACATTCAAGCAAAACTGGCTAATTAATATATACTTGGTTCAGAGTAGAATTCATACATGTGTTGTTATTGTTGGGTGATATGTTAACGTTGACACCGTTTTAATATTACCTGGTATCTTATATTTGAAAAAAAAAAGATGGTTGGATCTATAATAGAGATGGGAACCCTTTAAACATATTCATTAGGGCCCCATGACCATTTTAATTAGGGATACTTGTGTACATAAGGGCAAAATGGAAAGTTTTATATATATATATAGTTTATCCATTGTGGTTCGATGATGACCACTTTTGTCATTCAGGGGGCTAAGGGCTTTGCACTAGGGTTTAGTGCCTCCTTATGTGGCTGGTGAGACCTATGTGACCCCGGAATGTTCAGCTGCACACTGGGCAGGTTATTCCAGCTGGAGCTAGTGTCATAGGCCTTGCTTTTCTTTCTTTGATGCTTTTCTTCTGCCAGCATTGTTCTCTTGTCCTTTTCAGCTTGTGCCCCAGTTTTCACAGCATGACACCCATGATGCTCTATCATGTGTTTCCATCTCTGATAGAAAGTTTTTAGAATGGTGAAGTATTTGATAGGGTAAATTTGTATTAAAAAAATGGCTACACCATATAGTATAGCTAGAAAAATCTTTCAAAAAACTGTTTTGTTGCAAGACTGGCATGTTTAAATGTTTGAAGTGGACATTTTTTTAACAGTTCATAATTTTGTTCAAAAAGTACCTTTCACAAACTTTATATAGTTAATAAAAAAATATATTTTCTAATGCTAGATCCTTATTATGTTGGATCTTATTATAGCTTTAACAAATTAAATTATGAACACAATTTTGAACAAGTCATTGCAGCACCCTTCTACCGTAATGAAAAATAAATCACAACAGCATTGTGCCTTGTATTTTGAGATATATATTATTTGTAGACCCTTTAATTTACTGTCTACCCTCAATTTGAATCTATGGGTTGTCTGTAACAAATACCTATGTACATTAGGAAGATAGATCAAATTTCCTTATTTTGGGTAATATATGTTTGCTATACATCAAACTCATTGAGAGATATCGGTTTATGTCCTTGACATTATAAATACCTGGTATACTTAAAAGTTTGTGTGATAAATGACTTTTTTTTTTGTTCAGTTTCATTTATTTTTTACATATTATCATTATATAACAATGCACATTAAGTTAATGCAATAATTTTTCGAAATTTTTCTGTTGATGGGCTTGAATATGAGATACTGTAATGTCTTATGCCATTCCACTTAAAGTTATGAACTCTAAAAAGTGTTTTGACACATTCAAAATGAATTTTTTTTTAATTATAAGATAGTTTCCATACTGACCTAGGGATAAATGGTGCAGTTGATTTCCAGCTCATCTAAGTAACCTTTTAGAGCTCATGGGACTCGGAGATGTGCTAAAATTAAGTTCTTTGGTCTTCTAATTATTTGTTTCTTGCCTATTCTATGAGAATAAGTTATAATTTTATAATAACTGTATGCAAAATGCAGTAGCTTTGATGTTGAGTTGGTATTACTCTACATTACTTCAAACTGCAGACAGTAATTTAACAAAAGAGATTGAGTGATCAACAGATAATGTTATAGTCAGTGAATCTCAGTTATCCAAGATTAGATGCTCTGTTGCAGACTTTGTTATACCTGTACATGTATTAGGTGTGTTAAAACATTTAGTGAAAATTTAACGAAATTGATGGGGCAATATTTTCTTGGCTCTATAGATAATGGGAATCTCAGTTATCCTAAATGCTCTGTTTTTATTATTTTCAAGTTTGCTTTTTTTTTATACTTGAATTATATATGTCAGACGTTTCATGGGAAATCAGATATTTTCTTTACTTTGGAAACCCATTAAGAGCCAAAACTATTTTCAAAGATGGACATGATGCACTAAAGCCCATTTCAATAGGCCTTTGTAGAGAAGGATCACTTTACAAAATATTTGATGAAAGAATCAAATAATTAGGGTTAACTAGCCTAACAGTGAACTCATGTTTCAACCCTATCTGGCACTTTTGAAACATTATCCTACTACAGATAATTCTGTACTTTTGTTTTTACATTTAATTAAAAATAATCATGACACAATGTTATTTGATTTAGTGCTATTACAAATTAAACCTCCCTTTAATTGTCAACAAAAAATATTTTTATTTTCAAAAGGGTAACGTGTATCTGAATATTTTATCAGACATGATGCAAAGAAGCTTGTTTCTGCTCAATGTTTTTTTCACATGTATAACTATTATCTAAAGCATTCAAATAAGCATTGCTATTTCACCCTTACATTGGAAGGTTCCAGACTTTGGTTACTAAAAGTGTGGTATCTTGATAGTATTGAAGGATGACACTATCTATACCTGCCAGTTTTTCTATAAACTTGCTGTATTATGCAAAAAAGGTCTATGTACCCTGCAAACACTGTCAATGCAGTGGCTGATACAATGTAATCTAAATATTGATAATTGATCTTTTTATGATTCTTGATTTAACTTGTTATTTCTTGTCTCTTAAAGGAGATTATGCGAAGAGGATGATGAGCTTAGTGAAGTTGAGCCAGACGCAGTCCCAACAGAAGTGCGGGATTGGTTAGCCCTAACGTTTACTAGGTCCATGTCCAACATGAAACGAAGAGGCGAAGACAAGCCCCGCTTTAGAAGTGTTGCCCACGCTATAAGGGCTGGAATAATGGTAGACAGGTAAAATCATTTTGTTCCTGGCACATCAATTTAACTTTCTGATGGTCATATGCAGCATTTCTGGCATGTGTCAAAGGGACGCATCACCCCCCAAAACAAAAAAAAAATGAAACCTAACTTCTGCGACATCATTTTGCATCCTTGGAACTAGTTTTGAGGGTCCAGTTAGCATTGTGTCATGAGCCATAAGTTGGGCATCATTGAGTTAGTAGAATTGGTGTGATGTCATTTTGACAGAAGTAATGTACCGAGTAGGTTGGAGATACTGTGTGAAGCTAGAGTTGAGTGATAAATGCAATTCTATCTAGAGTACTAAACACTAGCTGTCAGGGACAGACTGGCTATATGGGCATTCGGGCAAATGCCCAGTGGGCCGGTACCCAAATGGGCTGGCAGGACCATAGTAATCATCTTTTTTTGAATGACGTCTGTATTTACAAGGTAAGGGCGGCATGGATGTCAGTAAGCTAAGGCGCATATTAAATTGTTAAAGCTTTTATAGTATTCTCTTACAAAAGGGTGACGTATTTAGGGCCTATATTCACAGCAATCGATACATTATCAAACCTAACAATGATTTTGAGGACAGGTAGACCTAGAATTGGATGTCCATCTTATAATATACAATTTGGCCAGTTTGCCCTTGCTAGGTGTAGAGATTCCACATCTAAGCCTAGCTGGGGAATTCACAATAGTTATGAGCCAACAGATAATCTAGAAATCATAAAATCACACAATATTTCAAGTTATAATTCAATTAAAAACAAATTCCTCTAAAATAGATTCAATGTCAAACTTAAACTTATGGATGATACCAGGTTAAAATGTTTGAAATTCTTGCTCCTTATAAACCTTCTCTAGTTTTCTTGATTAGCTTATTGTTTAATTTGATTAAATTATTATTTCCCCCTTAACTAGTAGTCTTGATAAATTTTATTACTTGACATGCTAAATACTGTGTCTGTTGTTGATGCAACAGATAGTTGAATTTTGGCAACAGGCCATTATGTAAACATTAGTTAATATCATGGGCTAGTTACAGGAAAGGTCACCCAATACTGCTGCTGTTCAAGCAGGAATTTTATACTGCTTAATTGTGGGCTACTTAGTACATAGGTTCTAGTACAAGTTGAAACAAGAGCTAGAAATGGTATTAACATTCTTGGTCTCTAAAAGAAACATCTATAATATTTAGAACACTAACCTTAATACACTGGCTTTGCCTGACACTTTGATCCAGATATATATTCCATTGATGTAGAGAATATTCAGGAAGATATTATTGGGCTATAGAGGTATTGAAAGGGGCAATAACATCTATGAATAAACATAGTAGTTTTATGGTTATTGTTATTTATCTCTGCTTCCTTCCCCTTTTCCTCCCATAGAGGCAGAACATGATTAGCATGTATGTATAAAGATAGATTTATATATAGATTTATAAGGTGATCATTGTAAGAAACTTTTGTTTTTACAGAATTTACAGAAGAATGTCCAGCTCCGTTGGTCTTCATGTACCACCGCATGTTCTCATGTTATTGAAGGTTGGTCAGTTGTTGACAAAATGGACTCTTTAATTGTAAATAACCCAAACTAGTCCTCCTAAAAGAAGAGCATTAGATATGGGGATTTATTATTTGTTTGGATGTCTGTTTTAATTAAAAAATTCATTTCAGGAATCTTCAAAAATATTATTTCTGTTACATCCATATTTTAAAACTTAATTGAAAAAAAAAAACTAACATATTTCTAATGAACCCATTAATTAAAAATAAAGTGAAATGAAACCCGCCCTCCCACACACACACACACACACAATGAAGAAGGAAAATTAAAATAGACAACTAATCGTAATAGATTGTAAACAACTTCTTGAATACACTGAAGCAATGTACTTTGTCTTTGGTCCACACACTGAGAAAGCCTGCAATCTGTTACTTTTGAGCTTCAAATAGTCTTGAGATTTTTTTCAGGTTCTTAAATAAAATATTTGGTATTTAGACTGAGGAAGTCTATCAGCATAACACATTTTAATAGTTCAACATTATAGTGTTTGTGCGTGGCAAATAAATGATTGAAGAAATATGATACAGCAAAAAACAACAACAATTAATTGAACTCTCTCAAATCCAATAGAAAATGGATAACAAGGTTGCCACATTTTGTCATCATTGCATCTACAACAAAGAAATGCCCTTGTACCTAAGTGAACTGATCAATTCATATATCCCTAGAGAGCCCTGGACTCAATGTGATTCTAGTGCCACATTTTTTCGCTCAAAATTTACAGTTTGCATGCCAATGATCTCAGACAAACAACATGCTCCAGTACATTCAAGAAGAACATTAAGACCTACTTGTTCAAAACTTATTTAGATTAGTTTGCCGTCTTAAATTTTCTTTGTTCGTTTTTTAACAGTGGTACCGGAATATAAATTAAATTATTACTATTATTTTTTTTTAATTTTTTTTTTTTAAATCTTGTTTAATATTTTGTTTTAAATGTGTATTTCCCATGGCAACAAAAGAACTTAGATGACTGGTCCTTTAATGTTTTTGCTGTAAATGAAGCCGCAGATGGACACAGCCTCAAATTTGTTGGCTATGAACTTCTACAGAAATATGACCTCATTACAAAATTTAAGATCAACACTCAGGTGAGAATTCTATATTCTGACTTGTGTATTGGCTAACATGGAGACTTCACTGTGGGTTATCCCAAGTAAACTGAAGCATCTTTATGTCTCATCCAGCATCAATAGTTAACACGAGACATTTTAACGAAAGTTAACGAATTGGTCAGCATTTAGACTTCTGTGTCCAAATACTAGTTTTTTTTGTCTTTTGTGGCTTCAACTGTGGTAGCACCAATGTTAGAGAACTTTGTTGGATTGGTTTACTTTCAGGCTCAATTTTGCTAAGATGGATCCTATAGCATTTTTTCGAGAATTTTCAGAGTGTTTTTTTTTTTTTTGGGGTGGGGGGAGAATATTTTAGTAAGCAACACTTTTGTATTGCTGTCTTTAATTATGATGGTTTCTTCTTTACTCTTTATTATTTCAGTTCTGTCATTGTCAACCATGTGGTGTCCCTTTTTTTCCATGATTACCCTGTGGCTGGTTTTCAGTTAGGGGCTTTCATTGTATGTTTTAAATTTCTACAGCTCACAAAAATCCCTCTAATCAAAGGCAACCTTTCTCAAATGTATAATTTTTTAGCCAAATTTGTTTGAACTCAACTTTATTCTAATTTTTCCCCATCAGGCTGGATATTATCCTTCTTTAAATAAAGTCTAAATTTAGTATTAATAAAAAGTCTATTTCTTGATGTAATATACCAACATTTTATTTATCAGCAGTGTCTAATCTAAATGACATTGTATCTATTCAGATTTGGGTGTGGTGGCTGAGTGGTGAAGAGCTAGGCTTCTTGGTTCAAATCTCAGTGAAGGCTGGGATTTTGAATCTTGAAATTTTTAGGATATCCTTTGAGTCTGCCCAACCTGACAATTGTTGGGAAAGTAAGGGGGGGGGGGGTTAGTCATTGTGCTGTCCTCATGACACCTTTGTTAACCATCAGCCATAGTCAAAAGAGATGCATCATCTGCCCTATAGATAGCAAGGTCTGAAAGGGGTACTTTTTCATCTATACATAGGTCTACTATTTATGTGCTGTATCAAAAAAAGAAATATATATTTTTTAACCTTAAAACTATTACATTTTTCATTTTCAAAGTTTTTTTTTTATTTAGTTAAGTTGTTTTTTTTAATTTTCAGATGCTGGAGAGCTTCCTCTTTGCCCTGGAAAATGGTTACAGTAAATACAAAAATCCTTATCACAATTTGATGCATGGAGCAGATATTGCTCAAACAGTACATTATGTTTTGTCTCAGAGTCGGCTGGCAGTAAGTAATCTAAAAACTTAGTCTTTTAATGTTCATGGCACACTTATTTCCCAACCATTCTTTTATTTGATAATTTGAATACTTAGTTTTAATTTTGCTTTGGGTTTATTTTTTGTGTTGTTTATTTACCAAACAGATAACAATAGTCACAGACATAGCTATTTTAAAGTGGGGGCTCTTAATTTTTGTTTGTTTTTTATTCTCAAATTAGTTCCCCTGCAAACGATTATAAATGCTTGCTTATTATGGTTCTTTAAGCTTGCTTAAAAAGCACGCACAATAACCGATTCTATGTTACTTCCATATATACCAGTAGGCCCAATGCTGTTAGATTTTCCTAGAGCCCTAGAGGGATCTCATGGCTATATTAGCTGAGCACACTCATATCCTTCTTGGTAAAATAAAATTTAGGGTGGTGAGTGGGGGGGGGGGAGGGCATCATGGCCTCCAGTCAAACAGCCACTAAAAGAAAGCTCCTACTCATTCACCTACTGTTTCTTCTCTGTACAGCCTGCCATCAGACATCACTATCAGTGGTTCTCAACTAGTGGACTTAAGGACAATCACTTATGCTTTTTAACATTTCATACAAAAGCTCCATACAAGTGCCATTAAAGAATGGAATGGGTTGCATGAATCAGCCTGGAAAACCAACTACTTAGCAGAGTTTAAGTCATTGATTAACATACATGACTAGCTTGGCATATGAAATGCGTAGGGCGTAACTACCTTCTTATTTGAATATATAAAATAGAATATTTGCATGTGTTAAAAAATAATGCGTAAGTGCAATAACCATCAAAGAACTTAGATAAAACAGAAAACTCTCTTTTCCTAAAATATATAATTTTTTCTGATGATTAAAAAAAAGGACTGTTGTAATGGAAATGAGAAATACAGGATAGCTCTCAGATGGTTTTATTTAGTTTGTTTTTTTTAAACTCTAATTGATTTCAAATTCAGGACTACATAATTCTATAATTTATTTCAATTCCCAAGGTCAAAATAAAACATTATAAAATTATGAATCACCACGTAACATAATTTGAAGGAGTGTCAAGTAATTATTAACAACAAAATCATCAATCTTTCTAAATTGTCATTCATGATTCCAGGGATAACATCGCCTTATCCATCAGAGTGATTTAATGCACTCTTGAGTTGCTGCTTGTTTTTCTTGATTCTGTGGATAAGGAGCTCTCTAATGTATTCTTGTGCTATTGTTTTTGTTGTGTGCTGCGTTAAGATATCTGTGCCTGGATTGTCGAAAAATTACATTAAATTGTTATGTTTTTTTTATAAACTAAAAAACTTGAAATGACCCATTTTTTAGTGTGTGTTATAGGACTATATTTATCTGAGACTGTCTTGTGCATAATAACTCTGTTACCTATAGATAAATAACCTGGCCTTAATTTGGTATCTATTTCAAAGATGATGAAGACCTCTATTATTATTATATGTTAAGAAATGTAAATCTTAACAATGAGCCCATTGGCCTGATTTTCATGGCTACTGTCATGTTGTTTCATTTGGTTCTAATTATGTGAGTGAGCTATATCTGGTTTAGCTTAGGCATTGTGCTAACTAAATATAAACTTTATTAAAGATTTAGTCACAACAATAAGTTCTATGTCATCTTTGAAGAAACCACAATGTCACTTAGAGGAAATTTGATCAATTTATAGTTACTAACTATTTTCCAAACTTAAAAATTATATAATATTTTACATCTATTTTTTTTAAATTGTTAAATATTAGCCTTTTCTGTTAAGCCACTGACAATTTTTTTTTCCCATTCACTTCTTGACTAGTTTTGGGTGTTCTAAATTGGTAACTAGAACTTCTCTATGGATTCCAATTGGAAACAGAAGGTTTGAGTTCTTTGTGTGTCTTCTATTGCAGCAACTGCTAACAGATTTAGAAGTGTTTGCTACTTTGATAGCCGCATTAATACACGACTACGAGCATACGGGCACCACAAACAATTTTCACATAAATACTTGGTAAGTTATGTTCTTCCATTTAGTCATACTTAGACACTTGGTAAGCTCTTTTATTCCGTTTAGTCACACTCAAACACTTGGTAAGCTCTGTTGTTCCATTTAGTCTCACCTAAATATCTGGTAATCTCTGTTGTTTTATTGTAGGAAGCGTGGTCGAGAAGGGGGCTCAAGGTTCGACATCCGACTCGGGCAGAGTTGTGTTTACTGAGCGCCTAAAGGCAGCACGGAAAACCAACTCCTAGATACCCCATCCCCCCCACTGGTCCACTAATGAGATTGAACCACAGGGCTCTGAGCATGCTATAAGCATAAAAGTAGCGCTATATAAAAGCTATAATAATAATATTTAGTCACACTTAAATACCTGGTAAGCTCTGTTGTTCCATTTGGTCACACTTAAACACTTTTGTCATGCTCAATTAAAGCCATGTTATCCTAATCTTATTTCAGACATAAATTCTGTATTTGTGTTATTTATATTATTTATATGGGTGCTACATTTTTCTTCTCTTCTTTATGACATTGCTAATATGTCATTCCACACCTTTACTTACGGACACTATATTTTCTTTCTTGTGTTATCCTAATTAAACCAGTTCCATATATATTTTTTCTTAATGCTTACTTTTTATATACATAGTTTTCACTATCTTTTCCTGTACACGTCAAAGGCTAGTAAAAAATTTATCATGATGATATTTTAGTGTTTTTGTTTTTCCATTTCTTTCCTAGTTCTGATGTTGCTTTGTTATATAATGACAGAGCAGTCTTAGAGAATCACCATATAAGTGCAGCATTTAGATTGATAAGGGAGGAGGAACACAATATTTTATGCAATCTTAGCAAAGAGGAGTACAGGTGAGCTAAGTGATAGTTCAGAATGAATGGGAAAGTTTGTTCATGTTGGTTGTACACACAGTTGAAGAATTATGTTTGAAGACCGAGAGCCTGGTGAAAGAAAAGCTCACCAGTTTTCAACAGCAGCCTACTTTGGTATCATATGACTGGACTGTCATTCTGGACTGTCGTTAAATGGTCAGGGCTTGAACCCCACCTGCTGCCATCCCCCGGTGTCCTGCTGTAGGTTTGGTCTACAATGTAAAAAAGGTAGTAAAGTTTCCCTTTCAGAGTTTGTTCAGATCTATAGGGCACATGATGTAAGGGTCATCTTTTTCTGTGGCTTGTGGTTAACAAGGGTGTCATGTGGCCAGGACAACGACCAACCCACTTTACTTTTCTCCAACTATTGTCAGGTACACATTAAAGCTGGGGGGATTCAGAGACGCCCTAAAGATCCCAAAATAAAAAATCCCAGTCTTCACCAGGATTCAAACCTGAGACCCATGGTCCAGAAGCCAAGCGCTCTACCCCTCAAACATGTAAAACAAATGGGCAGCAAACTTCCCCCAGCACACACACACATTTAAGGCTATGGAAATCATTTGAGATGTCTAAACTCTGGAGCTTCTATCTTGACTAGAGTATTTAAAAAAAAAAAACATCATACAACTCAGACACATATTGATCCCCAGGCCTGCACTTTATTAAATAGCTCATTTAGTCATAGAATGCTCCCTTAATCCCTGTTGTTTTTTTGGTGTGAACCTCTAGGCATAAAAGTTTTGAGGGTCTCCTTGAACATTGTAGCTAACAAAAAAACAACATAACCTACAGGAAACTGAGTCAACCCTTTTTTTATTAACATAACCTTTTTACAAAAAGTAAAAGAATATATATATTCTTGGATTTTATTTATAGCTTGTTGAACAAATTCAGAATTTTGAAAAGTTAATATTTATGGTATACAATCAATTGTTTGTGTAAAAGCATAAGTTTCCAACAGCAGGGGAGGCATATGGCTTTCAAAGATTAATGTTAGAAATCCTTTATGAATTGTTACAATAGTTGTCTTAATCTGTGTGAAAAGAATATTTTTTTATATGTTTTGTAAAATTTAAATTTATAAACTTTTAAATGGTTATTGGATTACCTCTGCAGGGATTTCCGGTCACTAGTGATAGATATGGTCCTGGCCACCGATATGTCTTTCCACTTTCAACAGATAAAAAACATGAAGAGTTTGCTCGGAATGCCTGAGAAGTAAGTCTCATATCAGATAAATGGTGTCCTTAAATTACTTTTTTTTTTGGTTGTATTTTAGAAAAGAATATAGGCTAGTGCTCATTTAAGATAGAAAATTACCTTGGTGGACTTTTGAGTGTCCAGTGTTATGACACCTAACTCAAAGATTAGTTTATTGTACAGTATAGTTAGCAATGGATGATAATGCATGGGATTCAAACCCAGTACTGCTATGCTATGCACTGGCAGTTTAGATAAAGGTGAGAGGAAGACAGTGAACATTTGAGGAAACCCTATTCTTGCATTAAGTTTCCAAGTACTAAAATTCTGATACCTATGTTCTACTAATGGATTAAAAATGCATAAACAATGCTTTACCTAAGTCTGTACACACTGTCACAAGATCTTTTACAGAAACTTAGTGAAACTTGTAGTACCCCCTGTAACAATTATGCCTGGTAAAAACTTAATTAACTTAGGGAAACTTATTATGCACATACTGTAAGACTTCTGTGCCTTCAAGGAATTCAAGGAATAGGAAACCCTATTCTTGCATTAAGTTTCCAAGTACTAAAATTCTGATACCTATGTTCTACTAATGGATTAAAAATGCATAAACAATGCTTTACCTAAGTCTGTACACACTGTCACAAGATCTTTTACAGAAACTTAGTGAAACTTGTAGTACCCCCTGTAACAATTATGCCTGGTAAAAACTTAATTAACTTAGGGAAACTTATTATGCACATACTGTAAGACTTCTGTGCCTTCAAGGAATTCAGTCAGCCTTAAGCCAATAGATATGTTCACTTAGAGTCTTACAGTGATGTTCAAATCTGGTTCATTTCTTTGTTTTCTTGTGCAGATCAAACACCAACCTTGTAAAGCTTCAATGAAAAAACTTTGTTCAGGATATTTGATTTTATCTGATTTTTGTAACGCTAGTCTTTTTGACTTTTTTTTTTTTTTGGTTTTGTATTTTTGTTTTTACTTTAGGTAATTTTTTTTCTTATGATGATTGAATACTTGAGTTTTATCCTGATTTTAATTGAAAGACTTGTTTCTAAATTATATTTTTAAAAATTAAATTTAGTCACCATCTTTATTTTATTTTTTAAAATTACTTTTGTATAGCGAAGCTTTCTTGCATGGTCAGTGTACTCTGGTCCAATCTCACTTGTAGACCATGTAGGGAAGGGGGGTATCTTAAAATAAGTTTTCGGTGCAGCTTTAAGATATTCAGCAAACACGACTCAGCTTAACTCAGGACTTGAACTCAAGCCCCCTTGATAGCCAACTTAGCTGTATGTGCCACTCAACCTCCCATATTTTCTTGAAGTTTGGTGAAGACTTTGAAGCTGTCATATAGATGGGGGAAAAAAATCAGAAACACAGTCACAAGTGTTTTATAAGGGGCTGAGCTTCACATGTCTTGACAAAGTGGAAAAGGAAGATGCAATCATCTGCATCTACCTCTTGCTGGAACTAATTTATTAACATAACCACTTCATAACATAGAGAATTATGCCTGCTATACTAATCTGAATATCATTTTGGCATAGACATAAGTGCATAATACAAAAGGTTAAGTAAATTATGTGATATACTTGTATTGCTTTCTAATGTATTGCAATAACCTATTCAAAATAAATAAATAATTACCATAAATTAATTATTTATAATCTTTGACTTAATAATATATCTATGGACTTTGTTGTTTTTTTTTTCAAACTCCAGTATTGAAAAGTCCAAAGTTTTATCCCTGGTCTTGCATTGTGCTGACATCAGTCACCCTGCTAAAGATTGGGAACTTCATGAAAAATGGACAGGCTTCTTATTAGAGGAATTCTTCAGACAGGTGGATGCATATTCCATTGTTATGCTAAATTTATAGTTTAGTATTAAAAAGTCCTTTGTGGACACCACAGGCACCAGAACATCAAAGGAACACTAAACATGTGCAATGATAACCCAATGTCGCGAGAAAGATGGCCAAAGTCAGAGCAAAAAAAATGAGAAAGAATTAAGTTCTGTGGTCTAACTTTCCAGCTGCTGTAGTTTACAGTTCATATCCAACATGCTCAATAGCAGCACCAACTATGTTTACACCATCTGCAAATGCATACTGATCATGTTCAAGAAAAAGCCTTGATAGATTATTTGCATATAAAGTAAAGACTTAGGCTACTACAGATTTATATAAATAATGTTGTATACTGTAAAATAAAGTAAAGCCACAGCAACCCTCAATGTATACTGTAGTACATATTTTTTAGAATATAGTTAGATTTATATTGTAATTTAGTTCAGTACTTGAAAGCCGAAATCATGTTTTGTATGTACATTCTACTTTTTAGTCTATTGTTTATTTTATACCTTAAAAAGTCTTAAGAAAATATCTTATTACATAGTAAATAAATATAGAATTTTCTAGACATTTGGGGTTAAAATCTTTTAAGTTCAGATAACCTTTGTAAATCCAATGTTTTTGATTACCCCACACCACCCCAGCCCCATAACTATTGCTTGTCAAGAATCATCTGAACTAAATACAATCTACAAAAAACTCCAGTTATCTGAGAAATAATAGATTTTATATTGAAAAGAACACATTGACCTATAACCTTTCACTCCAAGAAACCAACTAGCTCTTCACCACTCCCTAAAGTACCCTTCTATTACAACAAATCCTAACATTTCAGTCCCACATAATGTGCAAAGTATGGGCACATCCAAACCCTCCGAACATAGAAACAAAGGGATCAAACTCTTTCATACCTAAAAAACTGCAAGAATTTCATATTGCATGCATAAAATTCCTTTATCCCACTTTTGGTCAGAGTGTTGCAAGATCAGCTGTCGTCAGTACATAGAAGTCAAGTTCATAAAGCGCTGGTTGTGTATGTGTTTCGTGTGTGAATGTTGTTCGAATTTTTCATCTATACTGTTATTGTACAGTAGTTATGCTGATATTGTCAATTGTAGTCAAACTGAATTTCCATTTGATTGGATCAATAAAATTATCTATCTTATCTACAGACCTTTCCTACATGTCTTACATTTGAAAAACACAAAACCAAATGTATTTACCATTACATTATAACAGACATCTGCTTATCTTATTCCAATCAGCAGGCCGCTAAAATTAAGTGGCTAAGGGAGATTTTGCAGTAGTTTATAGTGAACATTTGATTTTGTTTAAATTTTGCTGACTGCCATTTGCTTTTAGCAGCAATCAGCAGGCCGCTAAAATTAAGTGGCTAAGGGAGATTTTGCAGTAGTTTATAGTGAACATTTGATTTTGTTTAAATTTTGCTGACTGCCATTTGCTTTTAGCAGCATCCAAGGCAAGAGTTCTTGTGTGATGTTTGCAATTTATTTTTTTTTATCATCCCAGGGAGATAGAGAACAAGAACTGGGTTTGCCGTTCTCACCCCTCTGTGATAGAAAAAATACACTAGTTGCTGAAAGCCAAATAGGTAAGTATTGAAGATGGTCATATAAAAATGGTAGGATGATGCAATGAGTTGTCTCAGGACTGAAGGTGTCGCAGGTTCCTGGTGCTATACTGAAACACAGGCAATTAGTTGTGACTTGATGTTGATGATACTTAACTCTTTCTCTCCTAATCGACAATCCTATCATTGATTTGACCTCATTAAATCAACTTAAAATTTAATTTTATAAACTTGACTTTGTGTTATATAAAAAGACCATGCATTTCCCTTTAATTCTATACCAAATACAACATTTTCTGTTAACAAACAACAAAGCTATTGAAGCTTAATCATAACAGGATAGTGAAATAGTAATGAACTAAAAGAACTCCTTCGAATAGTGAAAAATAATAACGGAGAGAAAGAGTTAAACACCATGCACCATGCCATTAGTACCAGCTATTCTATGTACAACACTATACAGTCTTAAAACAAGATTGAAATATCTGAGAGTACATAAGCTAAAACCAATGTCTACATAGGCTTTACATGGCTCTTTTTCTCATTTTATGTTTCACTGTTTAAGTCTTACAAACAATTGATCTGACCTTCATAATAGTTTTTTTTTCCCAAAACTTAGCTCCTTGACCTCATTCCAGTACTTTAACAGAGAGCAGCTTGACTTGTGGGTGCTGAACAACATAGTCTAGGCTAGTATGCATGATGCAGGTTTCAGGGAACCTTAATCATGGCTGTAATATAGGATGAGGAAGATTGATTGAGGTTCTTCTTAAGGATCTAACAGTTTGTGGGGCACATGATAAATGTATGTTTCTATGACAACAGTTAATGTGTTCATGGATCCCTCTTAAAAATATATGATACCCATAATAATTTCCAGTGACCATTTAACAACTTTAAAGCTTGATTAAGAATGGAAAAAAAAAAAAACTACATCACACTCTCTTCAAAAGGTGTAATTAAGTTTATCTTATTGACTATACTTACTTAGACTTACACTTAAGTAGTAGTTTATCTTATTGACTATACATTATCTTATTAACAAACTCCATCTGGGTGCATACTAAGGATTTCCTGTACATTTTGTGTTTGTTTTTCCTTTGTGCAGGTTTTATAGACTTTATTGTAGATCCGAGCTTCCAGGTGATGGGGGACATGCTGGAGAAAGTAATGTCTCCCTTGCACCAACAGGGTTCAAACCCAGGACTTAGCATAAGGAATATTGATGAGGCCATCTCAGAAGAGGTGTTTGAGAATAAAGAAAAGAGAGACAAGTCTACGAGTACCTCCAGTTTGTGTAGTAGGCCAGGCACACCCAAATCCCCAGCCTCTCCATGTAAGTTCTTCTCTGTATGTTCTTCTGTGTAAGTTCTTCTCTGCATGTTCTTCTATGTAAGTTCTTCTCTGTATGTTCTTCTCTGTATGTTCTTCTGTGTAAGTTCTTCTCTGTATGTTCTTCTGTGTAAGTTCTTCTCTGTATGTTCTTCTCTGTAAGGTCTTCTCTGTATGTTCTTCTGTGTATGTTTTTTTATGACCTTTTTGTAACTCACTTCAGACAAGGTAATGTATTTCAGTCAAGTTTCAAAATTTATTGACTGGTAAGTTTCTAAATGAGAAGTGGAGATGGATTGGTCACACCATAAGAAAAGATACCAACAACAGAGCTAGATATGCCTTAGAGTGGAGACCCCAGGGCACAAGATGAAGAGGAAGGCCTTCACAGTGTACTAGATGGAGCCAAGAGGACAAGAAAGAGCTGGGAAGTCATTAAAAAACTAGCAAGAGACATTGCAGAGTGTCAGGTTTTTAATGAGTCCATATGAGGAACGCAAAGGAATTGATGATGATGATAATAAAAACTAAAACATTTACAAATTGTAAAAAAAAGTTTGTTTTGGTTAATAAATTCCTTGATTTAGTTTTAAATAAACAGCAGACTTTTACTCTTCTGGTAGATTTCATTTTTATTTCACTTATTGGTGATGTCTAGTAGTAAATGCTTCAATGGACTAAATCTGAACACAATCACCAAGTCATTCTAGGGGGGTTCAGACATTGTATTAAGAACTAAACTCTTTGCCAGCAAACCTAAAAAAAAATATCAGAGAAACTAGGCGTGACAAATACTAACTTATTACATTTTGAGATATGAACATTAGTAAGTTTTAGATATTCCTTCGGAATTTAAGATTATTTTGTCATTGCCCAGTTTAGGACTGATGTAAAATCATTCTGAATTGCATACCATCTGAAACTTCTAAATTTAAAATTAGAAAATTAGTCAATAAGTCTAGCAAGGCAATTTTTTTTCTACCATCAGCATGATCAAACTTCATTTGAGTGAAGGCTTGAGAGGTTCAAATTCTCTCTAATGAGAGCCCTGGACAGAAACCCTGCTGTTTAGCATAGTGCATGTATGTCAACATACAGGTCGCAAATTTGTTTCCCAGACCTGTTGTGATGTAGATCTGCAGTCCAACAGAATATGAGAGACAGTTTTCTCTTCTTCCCTGTAATGTAAAATTTGATTTATAGAATCTGGTTGTAAGATTAGACAAACTTTATGTTTATTTGTTGTGATTTCATTGGTTTGTTAGTGTGGAGTTATTGTCCTTGAGACAAGGTTTGTTTTTTATAGAGGCCTGAGAGTTAGAATCTATAGTAAGATTCAGTTTTCTAATTAGTTGTGATACTTCAGCCTTTGATTGTTTTGCTACAGTGTATTTACAGTTTACATTGATTGCCTTAATATGTATTTTTTCTAGTTGATCAATCGCTGGTGTTTCTTTAATGATACTTTAATCATTGATAGACACAAGTCTTGTTTGTCCATAAAGTCTATGTCCTTTGTTCACAACACCCATTTTTAATTATATTTTTATTTCAATTAAATGAATGCTTTTTTGTCTTCAGATGGACGGTTTGAATTGAAACGCCCCTGGGTTGAGTGTCTGACACAGAACAAGAGCCTTTGGAAATTACGAGCTCAAAAAGGTTGTACACTTAAAATCAAATTAGATTTGTGCTGAGTGATGTTTACCTTCTTTTATGTACAGTGATATTTTCTGTTTTAGTGGCCCAGAAAGGGAGAAAGCCACTAAGTATATATAATCTGTTCATCTGTATCTATTGGTAAAACTTGAAGAGTTGATAAAAAAATTCAATTTCACCATATCTCTTAGAGGGCTTAAATTAGATGTTCTGTAAGTTTATTATTTTACATAATAATTATATTAAAATTATTGTACAAGTCGAGTGACACTGGAGACACTTTCCGCCCTCAGCTATTGAAGCTGGGGACACATACAAGATATTTACCTCTGTGTCCCCTGACTTCGGCATTGGCTATAGTGGAATTAGTTTGACCACAATATTGCAAAAAAAAAAAAGCATGCACATATAGAGCAGTGTCCTGTGCTGTACTGCGCTAAAATCGATTGCTTTAGCCTATTTAACTGCCACCAGCCACCAAGTGGTCGTTTTCATTCTGAGCATATTTTGCCAGATGCTTAGGGCCTAAAGAATTCACAAAGAATTCAACCATTTCTCATGCATCCTTAATCAAATTATACTATGCCTTTTGATCTGCATTGCCTATTAAACAGTGGCCCATATGGGCCGCCTATGAGTTTGTGTAATATTAATGGGTTTTTTTTTGGTCATTCATATTATTTTTGTCTCATGACAGATGCTGAAGAAAGAGAAAAAGCAAAGCAATGTGCCTCTAGGGATGAAAACCAGAACATGGGAGAGGATGCTGGTGACCAGCTTGGCACCAATAATTCAGCCACAGCGGCCACTGTTCAGTCCACATCGTCCATCGCCACATCAGCCTCATCCCCGTCATCGTCATTTTCTTCCACCTCCTCTGTGACGCCCAAGCCCAAGCTTTCCCCTAAGCCTGTGTTCCCTCCCCTGAAAGCGCCCTCCCACAGCGGCACCATGGGAAGCCATGGCCATGGGGGGAAACACAACATATCCAAGGATGCAACTATTAGAAATACCTCAGTGGAGTCGAAAGGTAAGGAATAGGGCACTTGTCACCCCCTGTTATCCCTACCATCCCCCATCACACCATCCAAGAGGTCAGCACTTTTTATTTATAAATGTCAAGGGGGTCAACTCTGTTGTAACTTTTATCTTACTTGTAAATTCTCTGTATATCGTACTATGTATATATAATCTATAACTCTCTAACATCTAACACTGTGATTTGAACCATCTGTCCATTCAGCAATATCTTCTGCGTTTCCTCTCCTAGTCAATCTTTCTTTTCTTTATTTATTGACTGTAACACCTAAACTCAAAATGGTCTAGTTTGTCAATATATATATTTATAAATGTTCTAGCTAACATTGAAATTTGAAAACTGCTATAATACTCATTATAAGTAAGTACATTATTACATTATTTGTAATATCATATTGTCACTTGGAAAGGCTGTAGATGCAGTAAGGTTCATAGAATCTTTACAAATAAATATCCACAATGAGGATTTACTGGCTTTTATTTTTATTTTTTTTTCAAAGCTTGACTTGACGAAAATGTACTTTATCTGTTTTTGTTCCATATTAAAGGTGATAATGAATCTGTAATAAATTAAAATGTAAATAGATTGTAATAAATACCATGGACTTATTAATAAATACCATACATTTGTGCTAGCCATTTTAAAGTGTGACTATTTTTGTTCTGTTTTTTCTTCCATCTTGGTTTTTCAAACTAATTCATATGTTTGTGCCAGCTTTTTTATTTAAATGTGTAATGTCTGGATTTATTTATTTATTTTTGGTTTGCATTGTCATTTTTTTTTTTTTAGTAATAATTAAAAATAGTTCACCCTGAAATTTTTTCCCTGACCAGCTGGAGATGTTGTCTTCTTGGATTCACTGAAACGCTTTCCCCATTTATGACTGAACGTCTCTAAAAATAAATTTTCTTCATTGTTATACAAATACTTTTTTAATGTGCTCCTGTTTTGTTTTTTTTCTTTCCATTCTTTTGAATCTAACACTTGCTTATGTATGCGTCCTTTTTTTTTGGTTTAATTTGAAAATAATATGCCATTGTTGAGAAAACCTAGAGTTGTTTTATTGGTTCTGTCCAATGTTGTATCTTCTGCTTTTCTTTTCTGCACATTTTATGTTCATTTTTTGTTCTTTCTTGTACTGGAAGAGTTTAAAAGTTATTTAGTGGGAAGCGTGGTCGAGAGGCTAAGTACACTTGAACTCTTGAACTTGGCATGTCTTGGCTACCTATGAAGGGGGCTCGAGGTTCAACACCCAACTCGGGCAGATTTGTGTTTATTGAGCGCCTAAAAACAGCACGGAAAACCTTCTCCCAGATACCCCCTCCTGCCCAACTGGTCCACAAATGAGATTGGACCATAGTGCTCTGAGCATGCTATAAGCATGAAAGTAGCACTATATAAAAGCTATATTTTTTTTTTTTTTAGTCAAGTGCTATGTCTGCCCAGGGAAATGGTGTACAGACTCTTTTATAATGGCAACTGTTATTTCTGTGTATTTTCCAACAAGTTAGTTGACAATTAAAAAAAAAAATATTTATTTAATTGACATTTGTTTTCTTGCTTTGTTTTATTTTTTAAATTGTTTTTTTTTTTTTTTAATTTTTGTGTATATTGAAGAGTCAGTCTGTATTGCAGGAATGTTAAACTTAATAGTACAATATGTTGTACATTATGTGCTAGTAAGATATACATACACTTGTCCATATATTTTTAATACATCCTAATTTAAATATACAGTCCAACTAACAAGATCAAGTGGGTGCCACATCCGCTGAATTCTTATCAAGTTGGCACTTATAGATAGTCTAGTTTAAGCTCAGTATTGCTGTCACCTTGAAGATGAAGAATTTTATTTTTTGAATTCAAGGCTTAGAATTTTTTTTTAAAAAATGTAACTTTGAAATTCTGATTCAAGTTTTTATGCTTCATGAATGAATTACAAAAAAAAAAAAAAAAAAAAAAGCAAATACAAAATTTAACACGACCTGCAATATTTTTTTGTGTTTCGATAAGATTTCTTTGAAACAATTAATAAGAAATAATGTTTTACGGGAAAGATGCTCAAGCCATGAAATAATAGCATGCTCTAACGATAGAAAGATATAGATTGCGAGGACTGAAAGGGGAATTTACTACTTAACTTTACTTACAACATGACAGCAAATATTGGTCAAATTATTGAGTATGATGCTCTTGTGATATGAAAGCTTGGTGAGGCTATTAGATATGTTGATATGTTAACAACAGATGAGAAATTCTCTCTATCAGTACTTAAAGTCAGATTGCTTGTCCTCATTTGATATGTGTGTTAAAGTTGTTTTTTTACACTCGTTTTGTTATTCGTAAGTAGATGTAATATATTGGCACTTCTTTTTGGTAGATAATACTGCTAACCTGCGGTGTATGTTGGTTCTCCCCCTATCATGCCAAAAAAAAATAAAATGTTTGACAGAAAGAATCAAGTGTGTATACTTCTTAGTCTCCATGTTGCTAAAAGTTTGCCTTGTTTCAATTCCTTGGCTAGAAGTGTCAATATTTATTGAAAGGAGAGAGAAAAGAGACTGTATACAGAACTTAGAAAATAACACAAGAAGGCAGACAGGAAGATTATTAAGAGAAACTAGAAATCATTATTAGCATCTGTCATTGATATGTTTTGCCAACTGGAAATGATTTAAATTTAGGTTTTATTTATAACTTTTTCACCATTTCAGCTACCATACTTTCATAGACCACAAGCTAAAAGTGATATGCCCTACTGTCCTCTCCATAATGTTCTTTTATTGCAAACAAAAACCTAAATATAGTACTCAGTCTAGTTCAATAATGGAATCATGCATAAGTATGCTTAGAAAATACCCAATTAGCCAAAACATTTAACAGGGCCGGCCTTAGCCATAGGCAAGCTAGGCAGCAGCCTAGGGCCTTCTATTTTTAGGGGGCCTCCACAGGACTAAAAAAATAATTTAGAGAAAAAAATGCAAAACTAGGATCATATCTTAGAAATGGTAGAGCACTATGGCAATGCTTACTACTCTAACTCTGTCTCTACTATGGAAATTGTGATTTGTGAATTTCAGGTTTTTAATTGATTGCAGAATTTGATTTTTTTGCTTTCATTTTTTTTAAATTTCATTTGGGGCCACCAAATTCACTTCACCTAGGGCCTCCCATTATCCAAGGCCGGCCCTGCCCAATGCACTTCTAACAGAAACTAGTTAATATCTATGTTTATGTGTTGTCGTTTTCTTTTGGCATTCACATTTATCTCTGGAGATTGCTGGTACCTAAGAAGATGAAGTTCCCAGAACAGATTAATTATTAATCCCCTTCTAAAATGAGAAAAAGTTGATAATGTAAAATCATTTGTTTGCTATGTACAATTGTACAAGTAGAGGCAACATAAGTATGTTTTATGTGTGCATATAAAGCTCTCGTTTTGTTTGTTGTTCTGATGCAGTATTGAGTTGACAACATCTTGTGATAACTTTGAAATTCAGTGAATATCATTTGTATTATGTGCGGTACAACTGCATGTGAATCTGTTGCTCCCTTTTAAAGGTACACCAGCCTTATATCTGAATATATGTCGGGCTTATTATGTAAATATCTTATTGTGATGTATGTGGAAAAACAAAAACAAAAAGAAGTCGAAATATTAGGTAATAGTGTTTCTTTTGTTATAGTTCTTATTGATGGTTTTTCTGGGCCTGATTCTTATATATAAAGTTGCAATATGATCATGATTAATAACGAGATCACTTGACAGATTAGCATAATGCCAATATGTTTATCTCTTTTTTTTATACTAATTGTAGTGAGTTGAATTTGTTTTATATCATATAGTATTTAAAGGAAATTCAACATTATTATTTGTTAGGCAATGTTGTTCATTTGTTTAAAAATGCAGCGAATTAAAACTTAAGGTTAAATGAGACCTCCATTTTGTTTATATTTAAAACTAGATCACATTTTAATCAAGTGGGGAGAATCTATTCAATAAGTCTTTTTTTTAAAGTGTAAACTAAGTGCTCAAGATCTGTGCTCTTATCCTGGTGTGGTTTGGACACCCTAGTGAAACTGACCCCTTCTATCTGCTGAGCCCCTTATTTGAATAGAACTTCTTAGCTCTGCGTTTCTCAGAATATAATAATTTTTTATTATTAAGTTGAAAGATAGTTGAAGCTAATTGATCAGGCTCCTTGAAAATAATAATAAAATAACAGTAGTAAATATCATTACCTGTATATTTCAAATGTAAATGTTAAACTCATGTAAAATTTTCTTTCGTTTGATTTTAGATGCATCTTTTTAATATATAATAGTTTTCCTTGATAAAAATGTTTTGGATATTCTACAAAAAATATACATAATTCTATACATATTATAAATATTTTAAAACCATTTTTTGAACATTTTTATTCTATTGTTTGTTGTTTTTCTTTTTGGACTATATTACCATGTTTGTTTGTTTGTTTGTTTGTTTTTTTGTTTTGTTTTTTTTTTCCATTAAATTTTGATGAAAGGAGCAAAACCAACTCTTTTTTATTTTTTTATTTTTGGCTTGTGTACACTTTGTCTCTTTGTTTCAAGTTTTTGATGTTGTTGAGTTATGGTTTCCATTGTTGGGTTTTGTTTCCTTTGTTGTGCTTGGTTTTATTTCCTTTGTTGTCTTGTTGCTCAGTTTAGTTTATGAGTTCTACTGTTCTTTTTTTTTTCTATCAAATTTAATAGTAAACAATACATCTTAGCCTAGCTATCCTACAAGTTATTACTGGTGGAAAAAATATGACTGAACTGTTAGGTATACACTTAGTAATTAGTTCAGGTCTAGACCAATGTTGCCCAACTTGTTTTTACCAACATCCTACATGGGTGTCTGCTGTAACAATACTTCTGACACAATCAAAAATAAAATAGTAAGAAAAGATTTCTAGTCAAAACTATTCAGGAGTATCCATCTGTAGAGTTTAAGTACATCTGTTAGATCATTTCTGGTGTTTAATCTCAGACCTTTGGTTTCAGTTGATGTCATGCACTTAATCAATTTTAGGACAGTAAATTTGTATCTCATTTAATTTTTAGGTTAACTTACATTTTAATACTTATAAGTCATACTAGAGATGTATAAAGTTAAGACTAAGACTTTTATCTTTTTTTTTTTTTGCTTTTGAGTTCAAGGTCTCCTAATTCTGAAAGCAAAAGATGTGTGGTTGATTGGAGTAAACTTTTTGACAGCTTATTATGGGGCTCAAGTTCGAATCCTGATCGAAGCTGAGCTTGTGTTACTGAGGGCTTAAGTGGAGCATGCATTCACAAATGAAATTAGACACTAATGCACTGATCAATGCTTCAAATAGTCGCAGTGCAAAAGCAAATTTATAAAAATAAAAAATTATACTTTGGTTTGACCTACTTATTAACTCAGTTTTGAAAGTAGGTCGAAATAGTCTCTTGGTCACCATGTGGAATCTTTTAATTATTTTGCATTCCTGTGCTTGAAAAAGTGCATACATTTTCTTGCAGGACAATAAGAATCGAAAGATGCAGCGTTTTTCAAAGATTGCTTTTCAAAAGACTTTACAAAAGGATCACTTTATGATACATTTTACAAACCAAAACAAAATAATAAAAATTCAAGTAAAAAAAAAGATAATAAGATTTTGATTCATAAAGAGAATGTAAAGAGCAAACATTTCCCAACAAAAATTACACCTGATCCTCAATTAAATATCAATTGTTCTCATGTGGGGCACACTGGTTATAACAAGGAGAGAAATTGGATTGTGGCCATGAATCCTGCACAAAATGACTATTTAAAAGATTTATTGAGGATACTGATACACTATTGGTCTGAACTCTGAACTAATAACCTCTGACATACCAAGAACTGAAATACAAATT
This sequence comes from Biomphalaria sudanica, assembly GCA_036873155.1. Taxonomy (NCBI): domain Eukaryota; kingdom Metazoa; phylum Mollusca; class Gastropoda; family Planorbidae; genus Biomphalaria; species Biomphalaria sudanica. The sequence continues at coordinate 334,416 of JAZGLO010005254.1, read as the reverse complement.
CTTAATATGTTTTTAGAAAATATAAATCTAACACAATTAGCAATGACGTTTTATTTAACAATAAACTAAAGTTTCTAGTGCTTAGAACCAACAGTAGGATTTAAAAGTTTTTGTGTTCATAAGTGAATGGTCTTAATCAGGGGACACAACTATAGAAATAACATTTGTAACTTTTTGCATTACTTAATCGTCTCCCTTTCATGACATCCTGTTGTATAAACTGTTGTTGATTTAAAATAATAATCTTATGAGATTATTTAAATAAAAGCATTGTCATGTGAAAAAGCATGCAGACAAGAGCCAACCAATTCTAAACTGTCGGAACCTAAAACTAAGTTTACTTTCAAATTTCTTAAATAAACAACCATACGCAAATTAATAATACAACAATAGAAACATTTTATAATATAGGAAATCAACAATATTTAGCTCTTCAAACTTCAAAATATAACAAAAAAAGAAAATATGTTAATTTCACCAACCAATTTGTCATCACTGCCTGGTCGTTGTTAATGTGTCATTCCAATATTTTTTTTTTTGGTAAAGAGAGACCACTGGCAAAATGTTTCAGAAAATTGCTAGAAAGGGAAGATAACTCCCACACTTTCTGAGCTGCTTATCCATGCATTGAATCTCACGATAACAATTCTGCTAACAGAAAAGTTCCCCTTTCAGACCAAGCGATCCATGGGGCAGATTATGTGAAGGTCATCTGCTTCTTTGGCCAACGGTTAACGAGCAGGGTGTCATGTGGCCAGCACAACGACCAACCGCCTTTACTTTCCCCAACTAAAGTCAGGTACCCATTAGAGTTGGGTGGGCTCAGGGGCGCCCTAAAAATCCCGAAATCCAAAATGCCAGCTTCACCAAGATATCGAACCCAGGACCCCAGGTTCGGAAGCCAAGCGCTTAACCACTCAACCACCGCGTCCCCAAGGTTAACTGAGGACTCCCGAATGAGTGTTTTTTTTTTACATTAAATATTTCGCAAAATGCAGGGGTCCCCAAAGAGGTCAAGCCCCCCCCCCCTGCCCCTAAATGATGGCAAATTACGTCCCACGCATTTCGTATATTCGTATTTTTAAACAAGAGTTGCTTTTTTTTTCACTACGCTGTATGTTTCTTTCATGTTTGGATTTTTGCAATAGATTTTCCGTCCATTTCTTCTCACCCAATTCGCAATACAATCTCAATCTCGATGAAAACACATGAATCAATATATGTAAACAATAAAACTACACACCTGAGTGACTTCCCTTGGCCAATGATAAAGCCAAAGTGTGACTTATAGAAGCTCAATGTTTGGATCACAAACCTTCTTTCTGGCTGTTTCGTTGTCGAAAATAATTGCACAAGTTTAACACTAATAAGGCAATAATTAAAATAAAAAAAAGAAAAGAAAAAATAATTAAACAACTCTGACATTTAAACGCACTAAAAACTAGAAAATAAATGTATACATATTTTTTTTAAAAAGGGGGGATAATGTGAAATTCACCAAAGCGAAGAAACCGATGATGCTATAAAACATAAAATAGCAGCGCTCTAAATTTTTTTTTTAGAGTAACATAAATTAAACTTTCAAAAAAAAAAGTAAAACAAAAACTTTAAAAAAAAAAGATTATATACTATATGAAAAGAACCGCACAATTAGACCTATTGTCATATTTCTCAACACTGAAAGATCTATGTCCCTTTTACAATATAAATCACAATTATTTGTTTCCCACTCATTAATTACCTAATTGATTAAGTTTTCGATTGATTAATGTATTGTCTTCCACAATAAATAATTCCTCACTGTTTCAACTTGATCCGAGAATAAGGAGTGGGGAAAAAAATAACGTGTACACGATTTGTACTAAACAGACAAAATGACAGACAAAGCGGTTTGATAAAATAAGCTTTATAATATGATGCGAATAGGACCACGGATCACTAGCTAGTCAACAATCAGACGTGAAATATCTAAGACGACAGTCCCAATGACGTTAATGCGAAATCCGCCGCACTGGTGTCCCATAGTTTGTTCAACTCTACATGAGTCTTGACCAACTGCTTCTGGCCTACAGCTCGACACGCATGTCACTTGACACATCTCCACAAAAAGGTCGTCGAACCCAATGGAACTGAACCTCTGCCGTTTGGGAGAGAGTTTTGATGGGGCGAGGTGGCTGAGCGGTAAAGCGCTTGGCTTCCGAAACGAGATCCCAGGTTCAAGTCTCAATGAAGACTGATTTTTTAAAAATTTCGTACGCGCATGAGTCCACCTAACACTAATGGGTACCTGGCATTAGTTGGGGACAGTAAAGGTGATTGGTCATTCTTTTAGCCGTATGGCACCCTTTGTCATCTGCCTTATTGATCACAAGGTCTGAAAGGGGCTATTTACTACTCGAAGGGCCGGATAGGACCCGTGGGACATAATTTGGACATCGCTAGATTTTAGATTATTATTTATCTCTATTTTACAATCCGCAATGATACTCTGAAGAAGAAATGAAAATAGGCCTCGGAAGCTAATTTTCTTAGAATGACAACATATAAGCAGTCACAAATCTTTAAAAGGAATTAAAAAATGTAGCTTTTGGGGATGATATTTTGCGTCTCTTCAAAAATAAAACACTGAAAATGAGGGCTTAATCAGCTTTAACTCTTTCTCTCCTAACTGACGATATCAGCGTTGATTCCACCAGAATTTGGTAAATAATTACGGAGAGAAAGAGTTAATGATACAAAAATGTGAAGTTGTTTAAATAGACTAGGCAGGCATTAAGAAAAACAAATGAAACTTCAGTTTGACCACGATTGCCGACCTCGACATTACCGCTACAGCAATAAAGGTGTAGCTGCCAATACAACAGCAATTTACAATAGACATTTAAAAATTTAAAACTGTAAGGACTTGGAATTTTGTTGTACAGACAAAATCTTGTTTAGGCTACAATAAAATTAATCATTGATTTTTTTTTTTTTAATGCCTATTTCATTTAGTGTTTTTAAACTTCTGATTACGTGATTTGAGTACGTCTTTGACTATATAATGTCTGAATGTAGATGAAGCATTTTGTAAGATTTGGTCATTTATATTTTCAGTTCATGCTCACGTCCACCGTCAGACGTCCACTACTGGTCTACTAACTCCACTACGTCTTGGGTCAGTGGAAGAACGGAAGAAAAAACCTACAAGCCACACGGACAAGAGTCCAGACAGAACTGGCGAGACGCAAGACGATGAGGTCTTCAAACCTAGCAGAAGCCCTAACACGGACAGCAGAAAAAGCACCTTTGACCTTTCCTCGGAGTCAAGGTTTCACGGCACGCGCTTGGAGAACTTACCGGAAGCAGCCTCGTTTTCAATCTCAGACGAGCAGGAGAATCAAAACAATGATCAGACGTCGACAACATAAAAGATATTTCTGTTATGAAGAGAGAGAGTTTGCATGTTTAGGAATGAGAGAAGATTAAGCTTGGAATTTGAATATCTGAATCGAAGTATTGAAAAGCCCTAAAAGCTGGTTTGTGTGCTGTTCGTATAAATCTTTCCTTTCTTTTAAGGTTGAAAATTGTCATGAATAATTTACTACATAATTACTGTATATCTTGTACATAATTAACCGTTTTATTTATTATTCAATTAACCTCTTACTACCGGAAACCAGTGTGTTTCAACCAATCGTAACTTTCGCCAAGACAATCACGTGATATTTTTAACTTTGTTTTTAACTTAAATGACTTTTTTAAAAACAGAGCCTGAAGTTTTAGAGAATATTGCGGACCGTTTCAAGTGTGAAAGAGTAACTCATTGTGATTGAACTTTTTAGGAGTCACTAGGTTTAAGATTTGTAACCCTTTATTATACATTCATTAAACAAAAAAAACCTACTCATGTTTTATAGCTGAAAATATATGCTAATTAGATCAAACATTGACTTAAATGCTTGGGTCTTGTGTAAATTGTCAACAAAAGACCCATACCTGCGAACATGGGCTTAGCCGGTAGGGGTTCACCCCCTTTCCCCGGAAATAAAATATACCCCCCGGAAATATTTTACACAAAGATGTTTTCCTGCCAGACGCTAAAGTAATAAAGTAATTTTACAAGAATTCAAGCAACAGCCGGAGAAAAACTAAAGCAAATCTACAGTCACCTAATTTCTGGGGGGAAAGGGCTAATGGTACAACCCATGAAACGATAAAGCAAAACTACAGTCACCTAATTTCTGGCGGGAAAGGGTTAATGGTACAACCCATAAAACGATAAAGCAAATCTACAGTCACCTAATTTCTGGAGGGAAAGGGTTAATGGTACAACCCATAAAACGATAAAAGCAAAACTACAGTCACCTAATTTCTGGCGGGAAAGGGTTAATGGTACAACCCATAAAACGATAAAGCAAATCTACAGTCACCTAATTTCTGGCGGGAAAGGGTTAATGGTACAACCCTTAAAACGCTAAAGCAAATCTACAGTCACCTAATTTCTGGCGGGAAAGGGTTAATGGTACAACCCATAAAACGATAAGGCAAATCTACAGTCACCTAATTTCTGGCGGGAAAGGGTTAACGAATTTCATTATCGTAGCCACAGTGGGGGGGGGGGGGAGGGAGATTGCGGTTCGATCATATTTTGTGTTTGTTTGCAAAGAAAAAAAAACGGAAAGTTTGTTTACCCCTCACCCCCCCCCCCCGTTTCGTCCCTTTTTAACCTCTCCCCACAATTGAGAATGTAGAGGGCCGCGTCCATGTAGCAATGAACCAAAAAGATTTATTTAAGAATATCGCAAGACACTTTCAGCTTCATGGCCAATGAGGTCGTGTCATGTGTTACGCAACCCCAAATGTTTTTGGTGGTTTGTACGTGCATCTGCATAGTTTTCAATTGCAAAATTCATCGTCATCTTCATTATCATCATCATCGTATAATCATCATCATTATCCTCATCATCATCATCCTCATCATCATCTCCTTCATCATCATCATTATCCTCCTCATCGTCATTATCATTATTATCCTTGTCATCGTCATCATCATTATTATTATTTGGTGGGAAGCGTGGTCGAGAGGCCAAGTGCGCTTGAACTTGGCCTGGCTTGGCTACCTAGAAGGGGGCTAGAGGCTCGACACCCGGCTCGGGCAGAGTTGTGTTTACTGAGCGCCTAAAGGCAGCAAGAAAAACAAAATACCCCTCCCTCCCCCCCTGGTTCACAAAGGAGATTGGACCAAAGCGCTCTGATCATGCTATAAGCATAAAAGTAGCGCTATATAAAAGCTATAATAATAATCATTATCATCATCATTTTTTTTCATTACCATTATTATCATCATTATCATAATCATCATCATCATCGCCGTTATAATCATCATCATCATCATTATCATCATGATCATCGACACCATCACCAAGCTCTATGAAAGAGAGGCCTTGAGAGGCCCTAATCGACTCTGGTAAAGACCCTGGACAAAAAACCCTTGCGGTTTTGCGCAATGCACGTATGTTACTAATACTGACCCAAAAAATCGTGTGATTTCCTCGACCGTTTTCAAATCGATGTACGTTAGAAAGTAATGAAACTAACTGTAAGCATCTCCTAGAATAACATTTAACAGAAGATAGAAGATCATCATCCCTTCTCTATATGTGAGAAACGCGTAAATGGACGAATAATTTATGGTAGATAACTCATGCATTTTTTTAAATTTCTAATTTACAATAGTTCTGGCCCGACTAGTCTCCCTTATCTTTCTTCGTTTTTTTGTCAAGGTGTAATTAAAAAAAAAAAGGTTTCGTATTTATTAGAACTGTTTGTTTGTTTATTTTCTAATTTGAATGAGGGTACGCTAATACACTTAGATCTTCTAGATACCCCCCCCCGAATATGAAATGCATAATTTTTGGGGTTTCAAAATGTTTAAAATGTTTTGTTCTGCGTTATATAAATCTATAGCCAGACATTATAATGACTGTCTACATGATTAAGTGAGCGCGATTATAGCCACCGTGCACCATTAATCATCTGATCTACTCTCTGTGATTGTATATAGACACAAACTGTATGTATAAAAGTGTAATTACTATTAAAACGTATTTAACCGTGTTTTACATACTCTCATTCTCTATTCATCTTCGTTCAAATCTTAGTCAATGTCCTATTTTTAGTTTGGGGAAATATGCGTAATACTAGTTTGGTTCATACGGTACAGTTGTAGCACGCATTCAGCCTAGCAACGTTTTTAGTTTATTTTCACAATTAAAATTATATAGAAGCAGTTGTATGTATAACTTAAAACATGCTTCTAATTTAATACGTGTCATTTAGCCGGTACACAATCTTATTGTCAGAACTGATAGTAAAAATTAAAGAAGAAAAATTGTTTTACAATTGGTTGAAAGGGAAATGGTTAAATCGTTTTATCATTATGCATATTTTATTTCGGCTTTGTATAATATCATAAAAGTGGCGTAGGAAGGGATTCGGGAGTCCGGGGGGAGGTCTCTTTTGGGGCCCCTGCATTTCGACATTCGACATCATGACATGAGATAATGTACTTAAATAAATATATGTCTAATGCGTGGAATACGAGCAATATGGTCACTAATGTACATAACCACACGAACAGATAACATAGCATTGGCTACATATTTAATGTAAAAATTAATTTGGACACTCATTTGGGGGCATCGTGTTGGAATTTTTTAATCTGGACCCCCTCCCCAACCCTAGCTACGCCACTGGATCATAGCACTGTCCTAGATTTAATAGCTTTTCAAACTTGATATGTAGAGACAGAACAACTAGACAATATTTATTCGGCCATTAATAGCTAATAGCAGTTGTTTTTTTTTTAAATGTCATTGATTAAACAAAGAGTAACTGATATCAATGTGAAGAGATCAAGTTTTGGCTTAATACTGCGGATTAATCAAATATGTTTTTTTTTTTAACGTTTCAAGGGAAGCAATTATATCCCTATTCAATTAATACATTAGTTGAGGAATTTGCGGTAGTCTCCCATTTAGAAAATTTTTTTTTTTACGAAGACCATGTAAGTTAGAGTAGATTTAAAATAAAAATGTGAAAATCAATTATAAATATAATAATAATTTAAATTATTTAATAAATTGCTATTGAATTTATTTTGATAATTTGCTAAACTAGATGTACATTATTTTAATCATAAAAGCAGCGTATTATATCAACACATAGGGTGTCATATAATAATTTCGAATTTCCCGCGCTTTTAACTAAATCTATGTATTTTTACGTTTCTTTGCCTTTGAATGTTTTTAATTAACCTTTTAATCACGTGATTTCATTCTCTGTGATACTAAACCTGATGAATTGTATCCTCTTTTCTGACGATTGTAGCCTATTCCATATTTAAACGACTACAATAGACAGTGATAATTTAAAATGTAGTAATGTAATGTAGATCTAGATCAATGATGTCCAACATTTTTTTCTACTAGCGGGCCATATATATTTCCGGTACAATGTCCAACACAATAGTCAGAAGTTGTAAGGGGCTGGATAGCGCCATTTCAAGAGCTGAAAATCGTCATATGGACGCTAATAGGCCAACAATGATCTTCGAGATATACCGTCAAGCTTGACAAAAGTCTATATTCATATGAAAAAAAATATATTTGAAAAGCTTCCGCTGTTCAATAATATTTTGTGCTATTATTATTATTTTACTAGGATTAACGTTAAGACATACTTAATTTTTCAATAATTAATGATGTGATATTTCTGAAATTATAATGAAATAATTTAACGTCGCCAGGCAGAAGAGTTTATGTGCGAAATTTCATCTGCGAAAATGAAAAGTTGTCAAAATGCATGATTGAGATGTTTGACTATGTGTATGTTTGACTATATTTGACGATGACTATGTTTGACGATGACTATGTTTGACGATGACTATGTTTGACTTTAACGAGTTTAACATTAACGGAAGTGTGAGTAAGAATTGTTAGGGACATTGACTAATTGTGCCGAGTTTTAACGTGATCCGACAATGGGAAGTGGGAGATATAAGGTGTACACAATTTGTACCAGACAGACCAAAAGACGGAGTGGCTATATAGAAGCATTGTAATAAAATAAGTGTTTTTATATCTTAGTCACGAGTATCTTTATTAAATGCTTTCTTCATTAGCAGGTTCTTGACTTTTTTTCTTTTTTTTAAAAAAGGAAGAATATTTAAAACTTGCTAAGAAAAGTAGATTTGCCGATTGGGATTGACTAAAAACATCTCTGAAAATAAATATATATGTTTTAAAAGCTAGTTTCAATTAATATTTTAATTGCTAGAATAAAAAAATGTATTTTTTTTTTAAATGATTCACTTCATGTGTAAACATGCCTATTTATTCCATTGCCCGCCTTATGCCCTAAACTTTAAATATTTGTTTCGTTGTACATTTTTTTAATAAACTTTATCGTCTGCACCTTTCAACGGCCAGTTGTTTTAATTTTTATTTTAACTGGGAAACTGAACATTTTTTATATCTGGAGGCGAATCTATAAATTCGCAAGCTTTTTATGTCCCGAGTGTCCTGAATACGAAACAAGTGAAGTAAACAATAGCATCCGATTTGTTCACTTTTCATCAATACGGAATCAAATTTCTAACCTCTTTTGTAACACACATTTTTTTTATTATATTGTTGGCAACACAAAATTTATTTTAGCACTACACTATGTCTGTAACGCTACTGAATTCAAAATCTCTCAATCTTCCATTTTTATTTAATTCTGAATATCTGTACCTTCCATCACATCGCCACTACATTAGTCCTTATCGCTTTCTCTTTTTTATTTCCTCCTTCTCCACTAAAAGAACGTAAATGGGATCTTATGAATTAAGGTATAAAAAGAAATGATTTGTGTGTCTTCACCAGGATTTGAACCCGGATCCCTTGGTTTAGAAGCCAAGCTCCTTATCACTCAGCCACTGCGCCTCCCAATTTGAAGAGTGAAAATTTCCAATAGAGCAGAATTATTGGTACATAATATTGAAAGTATATAGTAATACTATTATTCATTATCAGTACTTTTCAATCTCGATATGTTGTTGTTTTTTTTAATAAGGAATATCATGATCAATTTTAAACACAGTCATCTCCTCTGCTCTGTATCGGGATGTTTTAGATCAGGTTTTTGTTTAGGCCTATTTAACGGACCTTATGCATCAATCGTAAACAAACAACATTTAGCCACGTGATTCTCTATCTCTATACAAATTACGATTTAATTTTAATACACAATGGCTATCACGTGACAGTTTTTTTCCGGTTGTTTTATCAATATTATCACGTGACTAGATGTTGTTTGTTTTCAATTGGTGGCCGGTTAATAACTACGGTAACGTACTTATACAATGCTTCAGGACAGAAGACTAAAAACTAATTTAGCAATAATACATAAAACACTGAACCATAGTTTACAAAACAAAGATACAAAGATAAAGGCACATTTCTTATTCCATGTGCTAGGATAAATTCACGCAAGGGCTCTTTCTTCCCTGGTACCATTAATCAGTGACTTAGCAGACTTAAGAGTCTTTAATTAACATGCACGAATAATTAGTTTAACACACTGATGCGCGTAGGACGTAACTATCTTCTGTTTTCAAGGAACGTCAGTGGTTGATAAGATAAGAATAGATAAGATAAGAATAGATAAGGTAGTACAATATTGTATTATGATACAATAGTAGGCTACCATACACCTTTTTAAAATATATATCAGCACTGGCTATATTCTGTACTTGTTCTCTTTATATACCACCATGGATCCTGTAATCACAACAAATTTCCGTAAGGATCAATAAAGCAGTCTTAGTCTTAGAAATACGTATAAAAAAAAACAGACAAATTCGTTGTTGTTTAGTTTTACGCAATTGGTTATTGTCAACCTAAACTAGTCAATTTCAAGGACACTGAACTGAAATTCACTGTGATTAGCTAAATAAAAACTACAAAATCAACAATTCTAAAAAAAAAAAAAAGTCACATAATTTTCTTTCCGAACATAGCTTATTAACTCCCTTTTTTTTCTGTTCACGGGGTACACTAAAAAGCTTGCTATTTAAAAATTGGCCTCCAGATATAGGCATGCAAACCTCCAATATATAACATTTTCCAATAGGTGTCTAATGTAATATTGGCATTATATGTTATACATATTTTTTGTTTGTTTACACATGTTAGATTTGATCTCAGATGCTGGTTCAATATGCCATCGCATTGCCATCTCCTTTATTGGAAAATCTGATACATGGTAGAAACAACTATAAATAGCAAGATTTTTGGTGTATCCGGTGAACAAAATAAAGGCAGTATTGCTAAGCTATGTTTTTTGTTTTTAAACTGAATGATAATTTGTGTGCACTTTTTAACATTGCAATTATCTCCTTCGTTTGTAGCACACACACAAAAACCCAACAAACTATTAATATATAGGCATTGGACTTTCACTCTCCCGTTCAAGTTTTATTTAAAAACAAATGGGCAACTAGTGATTATAAATGAGATTTGATTCCAAAAGTCAGCTGCTACACAATAAGGTATAGCTTGACCCTTCTTTTTAATTAGTTGGCAGAAGTGAGGTTCAATTTAGTGTCCTTCACATTGTTTCGTTGATCATTAAAACATCTCCAGTATTTAAAAATGCTTTAAACATAAAAAAAAAGTTTGCGTAACACGTGAAAGAGTGGATGCAATAGTAGTTAGGCCTATTGAGATATTTTGCTGCTGTCTGATTCATTTCGAAATCATTATGTTAGATAGAGAGCGCAGTAGGTACACACTAAGTCTATTTTTAACGATGTTAGGCGCACTGGTCGTTATCGACGATCTTACTTATGTTTAAGACAAGCAAATCATTTGCAATTTATATTAGACTTTAATTTTATAGCTTATAATATAGTATATGGGGGCGCGATGGTCGAGGTGTTAAGCGCTTGACTTCCGAACCTGAGGTCCTGGGTTCGAATCCTGGTAAAGACTGGGATTTTGAATTTCGGGATTTTTAGGGCGCCCCTGAGTCCACCCAACTCTAATGACATAAGTGGGTGAAAGTAAAGGCGGTTGGTCGTTGTGCTGGCCATATAACACCCTGCTCGTTAACCATTGGCTAAAGAAACAGATGATCTTAACATCATCTGCCCCACAGATCGCAATGTCTGAAAGGGGAAACCATTACTAATATAGTATATAAAATAGATGTATGGAATAGGTTATAATAACGTCTTTAGAATGATTGCTTGGGCGTGTGGTCTGCGCTCTGGACTGTCGTCTCGATGATACCAAATTTAAACTACCCCCCCCCCCCACCCCCGCCATCAACCAGGAGATTGGTTGCTAGGATGTCTTAAATTTTGAAGGAAAAAAAAATGTTCTTTTGAAATTCGACAATTCCATTCGATGGTATTTTCCCCTCACATATTTCTCGTTTCTCCGTTTCACTGTTTTGTAGTTGGCAGATTTTCTTTGGCATCGACTGACTACATCTTGACTTCTCCTCTTTTATTGTTCATTTTCTAAAAATATTTCTGTACATAGGACGAGGGCTAGGAACGACAATAAAAGTTTGTGTTTTCAATCATTGTACTGGCTTTTTATTGAACAATGTGTATATGGAGAATATATGCGTGTGTGTGTAAGTTTTAAGTATTTAATATAAGGTGCATTGTTTGAAGTCGTAAAAAATAAAGTTAACTAAATTTGCATATTTTTCATTATATTATAAGGCCCGCTCTTCCAACTCTTAATTAATGACCTACTAAATGCTTATGCTTTCAGCAATAAGAGATACAAAATGAAATGATTTTATAATGTCTGATCACATCTTATAAAATACAGACGTTGCTTCATTAATTGTAAAGTACATGGGCAAAGTTAGATAACTCTGCCAAAAGCGATAGTTTCGCCTAACCTCTAACTAAAACAAGCTCGTAACATTACCAGTAGTTTTTGTTTCCTCTGTTAACTTTTACTACATGATGTAAATGTGGAGTTCTTACATTCGTCATGGCACAGGGGACTTAAGACAAGGACATACATTCATGCCAGGGGCGTTGCAGCCCATGGAGGGCTCTGGCATGCTTCGGCTCATCTTTCCATTCAGCTCTCTCTTAAGCTTTTCCTCTCCATGCCCTAACCCCAGGCAGTTTTAGATCTGCCTCTACATCATCAGGTTATCGTATTCCTGGTCTGCCTTTGGGTCGCCTGCTTTTTGGTTTTTGTAGGTGAACAATTTTTGCTCATCTGTTCTCTGACATTCTATCAGCGTAGTCTGTTCTTCATACAATTGCTATATCTCACGGTTAGTGCGTGTCTTCCACTCGGTTTGCTCCTGTATAGCACCATAGAAACAAAAAAAGATTATTCTAAGTAAAGAAAGCCTATACATGAAAGGGGGGGGGGAATGATTCTAAGTGTGCTTAGAAATCCTGATCGTACAAGATCTTAACAATTTCTTGCCTTGACTCTGTCTCTCATAATATAAAGTGACTAATTTTCTACAATAGTAAACCAATGTCTACCAAGAAAAACAACTGAAGTCCAATACATATTTAAATGTTTTATTTATGTATTTATTTCGGTTTGAAAAATAAAACATTTATTAGAAGACATTCAGTATTAAAACAAAAAATCCTTGAAACAAAAACGATTCTGTCGTAACTAAGTCTTCAGTTCCTACAATCTTTTATCTTATACATTAATTAATTTACACAGACAAAGATTAATCTTTAGAACTTTAAAATTGTCATTGGTATACGAAACTAATGTCGGCACTTTTAGCAGCATATAGTAAGATACTATTCTCTCTCTCTCTCTCTCTTCACCTATTCTATATCCGCTAAAGCCAACATAAAAAAAAAAGTATAATAGACTTAGGATGTAGCAGAGCGAAGGTTACATGATGTCTACAATGTGTCGGCGGTCGGAATGCCCTACAATCAACTGCAGACGAGATTGGCCTTTGAAACATGACGACTCCATACACTCGTGCTTCCGTGCTTATGAATCTGGTTAGTGAAGTTAACTATTAATGTACACTTATATTTCAATTTCTAATTAACTTTCCCATATATGAATATGATTTATTTAACAGTAACGTATGAAAAGGAAGACCCCATGAGGACACTAGCATGGAATTTGAGATGCTTTATAATAACCCTAGGTCCCCTACAAAGACCGCATCACAGATAAGAAAATTCGAAACAGGATCTCCAAGGTTATTGTGCCCTACGATGACCTGATTACAGTCAAAAAAACGCAAACTTAAACTGTATGATCATATGACGAGGTCCTCAGAGCTCGCGAAGACTCTACCGCGGGAAACAGGATCAGGGAAAAGAAGAACTGGCCAATAGATGAAGCGATCAAAGAATGGACGGTCCTGTCATTGAAAGTGATTGCAAAAGAGGGATGGGGAAAGACTATCAAGTGTGGTGCCCCATTAGTCAAACAGACAAAGGGATAGGGGAGGTGAAAGTGAACTTACAACCATAATTATGACATACAACTGTATGGATTATGTGTGTGTGTCCTAATAGTCAAAGAATCACTAGTATGTGTTATTAAGTCAGAATATATAACAAGATGGGGGGGGGCGCGGTGACTGAGTGTTTAAGCGCTTGGCTTCCTAACCAGGAGTCCTGGGTTCGAATCTCTGCGAAGACTGGGACTTGAATTTCGGTATTTTTAGGGCGCCGCTGAGTCAAATGGGTACCTGACATGAGTTGAGGAAAGTAAAGGCGGTGTGTGGCTGCGCTGGTCACATGGCACCCTCCTCGTTAACCGTCGGCCATAGAAACAAATGACTCCATCCTCTGACCTATATATCGCTAGTTCTGGAAGGGGAAATTTTATAGATCACAATGTAGAAGATGGTCTATTATGTAGGTCCCATAGACACTGAAGCTGTAGACACAAGAGATGCGCGAAGCTGTTTCCTATGACTGTTTTTCAGTGAGGAAACATGAAGCCGAAAAAAACAACAACAAAAAAAACCCAGCTTGGAATCTGCTTCAATGTACCGAACGCGTGGGGGCGATCCTTTTGGAGACGATGGTCCTTGACCTAAAATCATAACAAGGGAAAAAGGGGAAACAACCTACTTCCATGGTAACAAGAAGGGGGGAAAATGTGACGTCATGCATGCACTTCAAAATGAACGCTAGTGAACGAAGAGCTGAAATTTCTATTTGATCAAAGATCATGAATACAATTATAAACTAAGTGCTGAAACAATGAATGATGCATACATACATATTTAAACATTATACCTTATGGATCACACTTTTGATGAGAAAAAATAGTGAACTAGATGCAGCTATATAAAGGACAGTCTTGGCCAGGGCATGAAATGTGGTTCCTGGTGCTGCCTCTTTGTAAGTAACATGTATATGTCAAAGATTATCATCGTCAACGAATTATCTCTGCCTGTCGTCCCTTCTAGCCACCAGCCAGCTTCTTCCATTTGTCTTGTTTCTGGGCGAGTCTCTCCAACTGTCCCCACATCTTGTCCACCTGCTTGGCATCTGCTTTTATGTGATCCTTTTGGAAACGATGGTCCTTGACCTAAAAATCATAACAAGGGAAACAACCGACTTCCATGCTAACAAAAAGGGGGGGGGGGACATGTGACGTCATACATGCACAGAGAGAGGAAATTTCTATTTTTAGATCAGCCCACTAAAGACTCGACTTGTTATAGAGACTATGCAAAGTCATTATATCACTAAATACACAAAACATGTATACACAGATCCATTTAGATATCTCTAGGGCATCAGAATGTATAACATTGAATTATATAATTTTATGATTATAGCTTGACATTTATGTGTTACCTTTTACTTTATCAAACCAACTTAATAGTATTCATGAAGTCATTCGTTGCATACACACATAGAAACAAAACATGGAAATATTTTTAAATCTACAGATCTGTTTGCTCCATCATGACAGAAGAGTCTGTAGTGTCACTGCCAGGATTCGAACTCCCGCCCTCGAGCCAAGAGGAGCCGCACACAAACATCTCAGTCTCCGCGGCATTTCCAATATCCGTCTTCCTTCTAGATTTGGTTTTGTAGATTTGACCCGCGTCTTCAATAGTCTCAATGTCAAGGCAGCAATTCGTGTCTCGTTTTCCTCTAGTGTCTAAGGCTGTCTTTAAAGAAGACAAAGGCCTTGACCTGGAGGAAGAAGATCTCTTTTCTTTGGCGATTTTGGCACTTCGATGAACATGTTGACTATGAACTTCAATGTCCGCTAAATTTGGCGTATTGCTTTGAGACATGACTTCATTTCTTGTTGTCCTTTGTGACCAAACATTATCTTTCAAAACTTTTGAGCTACTTTGATGATGCGCGCCTCGCTTTCCTGAAGGTAATTTCTTGCTTGACAATTCGTTAAGCATTTCGTTGGGATTGCATCCTTCTGAATTATTAATCGAATAGTCGGAGAAAAAACGCCGCCTGTCGGAACGTAGCTTCTGTCTTAAATGCGAGCTAACTCTGAAGCCAGTGTCGGCTCTCCGTGAGTTTGGAGATTTCGTTCGTTTTTCCCACGTCTGCTCTGGACAAGGGAGTGAACTAGCTTCAGACGGGGGATAATTCAAAATGAAATCCGTTGTCAAGAGTTCCTTGGGATTTAAACATTTTGGTTTGAGGCTATACTCTTGACTCTCAAACGCATCACCTTCGAAAAAGTTCTTCTCTCTAGGTTTATAAAGAGAGTCGTCATTTTGGGGAAAAGTAGAGTCTCTACACAAGGGATATAACTCCGGTTCTGAATAAAAACCGCCATCTTTCATATATAGTCTGTCATTATTCCGCTTTGCTCTAATAGCGTTGGCGCTTTGTTTATTCATGGGGAAGTCATCCTCGTCGAAGGGAGGAAACTGCAAAGAAGCAGTACCCTTCTCTTCAGATCGTTCCAAGTTCCAAACACTCGGATTGTGGTTGTCGTTAAGTTTTCCTATTGATGAAGTTTGCGACATTCGTGTTTCCCTGAAAGCTAACGGCGAGCTTTGGTCCGAATATTTGGAATGATAATCCTCCTTAATGTTTTGAATAGTTTCCACAAATGAACTTCCGGACGGACGCTCGCCAATAGATCCACGATGAATTTCGTCAAATCGAATCGTAATCGGCGTCCTCATGATACCGCAAATCCTCCTTCGGTTTAAGTCAATATCGACTTCCAGATAATCGAGTATCGTGCGCTGACGTTTCCGGACTCGTTTGCCGTATCGGTAGATTGAAAAGATAAGAATCGCCGTTGTCAGTAGAAAAAACAGGACGGCAAGGTATGGGACCCAGAGGGCACCTTGAGGTTGTCTTGAGGTCACGGACGATGCTGTGGTAGTCTCATTTTCGTAGAATTCCTTGACATTGTTGGCAGTCGTCAGTATCTGCTGCATGAGTATGAGGGAGCAGACGATGAGGTTCTCCGATACGATATATAAATATTACCTGTCTCAATTTCATGCTTGAATCTTCCATGCAACCTTGAAAAGAAATTATTGATAAAAGTTAACTTTGAGTAATTATAAGTAATTATAAGTATCGTATTGTCACACCTGACTGCAGATTCAGTCAAGCACCAAATAATGCGATTATTCGAACGGCGACAGATTTATGCTCCTATAACTACACCAATATTACTAACAATAATATCCCTAATTCATAATAATAATAATAATACAAATATTAATGATTAATAATCTGCCGGTCCCAAGCCCGGGTTAGAAAGGAGGAAGGTTTGGCATGGGGCTAGCAACCCCTCCCCTCCCTCGTAAAACCTAAATTGCTACAGAAACGGGAAATTTGAAACATAAAGAAACCCAGGGACAGATCTTTGTGGAGCCAGCTTGCCGCCCAATGCGCCGAACGGCGTGGGAGGATCTAAGTCTAAGTTTAGTAAGTAATTAGAATAATAATTAGATTTGCATATTATATGCACATAATATTTCGAAGTGTCTGATATGCGCCATGCAAATAATGAGCACTAGAGCAGTCTAAAATCTTCTTCTAAAAAAAATTTGAAATAAAATCTAGATCGAACAGTTCAAAGAGATATTGAAACCTCAGCCATATTTCTTGAAGATTGAGCTGTAAATCATAAAAATCAAAATAGAATGATGGTAAAGCTACTTTTATTTACAGGGTATAAAGGAAAATAGGTGAATTTTTGTATTTATCACAAACACAAATAAAACAAAAGATTAAAAGCCTCATACGTAGTAACAGAGGCGCCCCCCGTAAGCGCTATAAAGATAAACTCAGGCTCCGCTTCGCCCTCGCGGGCATAGAAGAAAGACACACATTTGAGACCCTAAGAAAAGCCCTTGTTAAAGACAGGCGCAGATGATGAAAACTTTAATAGACTGCCGGTGGACAATGCTTTGTATGTATCATATATGGGAAAATATGTAGGTCGCAACTGGGTTTGCGAAGTCATGTGAAACACAGCACTCATTCTTAATCTTTGGAATCGAAGACGTTGCCATTATTAATTTATTTTTTCACTTTTTTTAGTGCTGCAATTTTCTGAGCTCTTCTATTTCTAGTGCACACAAATGTCATTATACAGGAAACAGTAGACTTTAACTGAATGAAAACTTATTTAAAAACAAATGAGGAAGTAACTCGCGGTAGGGGCCTAATAAAGAAGATCAATTGCCTCACTTTGAGATTTTGTTAACATTGTAGCTCAGTTCTTTTTATTTATTTGTGAGAACAAAAAAGTTTCATTTAATGTCTATGAAATTGTTTCACTTATCGTGAAAAACTTTAACAGGCAGATGTCTCACCAAAACAAAATACTAAAACAAATAAATTTCACTTATCTTATTCATGGCAAACCAGTAACACAGACTAAAAACGCAAAATACCTAGGTGTTATAATAAATGAAAAACTGTCATGAAATCCACATATTAATGAAACTATAAAAAAAATCAAACAAAGCATTAGGGTTTATTAAAAGAAATTTCTATAAATCAAATAAGAACATAAAACTAAAATGTTATTTAACCTTGGTTAGGCCAATAATAGAATATGCATCCAACGTTTGGGACCCCTCAACTCAAGAAAACATTAAGAAACTGGAACAGACACAAAATAGAGCAGTGAGATTCATAACAAATGAATATTCACATTTGACAAGAGTAACACCTATAGTAAAATCACTAAATTTAGAAAGCCTTCAGGACAGAAGACTCAAAAGTAAAGTAGCAATTATACATAAAACACTGAACCATAATCTTCAAATACAAAAAGAAAATTTAATAAAATACTCTGAAAGACACAAAGATAAAGGCACATTCCTCGTCCCATATGCTAGGACAAATTTGTACAAATACTCCTTCTTCCCTAGTGCTATTAGAGCATGGAATGGGTTGCCTGAGCTAGCCAGGAAAACAGTGACTTGGCAGAATTTAATAAAATACTCTGAAAGACACAAAGATAAAGGCACATTCCTCGTCCCATATGCTAGGACAAATTTGTACAAATACTCCTTCTTCCCTAGTGCTATTAGAGCATGGAATGGGTTGCCTGAGCTAGCCAGGAAAACCAGTGACTTGGCAGAATTTAAGTCATTGGTTAATATGCATGACTAAATGCATGACGCGTAGGACGTAATCATCTTCTTTTTTGAAGTAACGTATGTATTATATAAGATAAGATAAGATAAGATAAAATCTATACAACAAGATAAACATTTACATACATAAATATTAAATGTGGACAGAAAATTGGTTATGTGTTCAGTCCAGACACAGTTAAGTTCCCCTTTCAGACCTTGCGATCTATGGGGCAGATGATGTGATGGTCATCTGTTTCTTTTGGCCAACGGTTAAAAAGAATGGTGTCACGTGGCCAGCACAACTTTACCCAACTTAAGTCAGGTACCCATTACAGTTGGATGGACTCAAAGGTGCCATAAAAGTCTTGAAATTCTAAATCCCAGTCTTCACCCAGATTCGAACCCAGGACACAGGCTTAACCATCGCGCCACATAGTCTAGATATAGTATTATAATTTTGCGATCGCTACTGTATTTGTCAGTTTATTGTCGTGCATGCTAATAAGGGACTTAAGCTCTTCTAAGTCAATGGTTTTCCTGACTAATTAAGGCTAATCGTTCTATGCTCTAACGCCAGGGTATTAGGCCTATACGAATTCGTTCTAGAATCTGGAATAAAAAGTGCGCCATTGTTTCTATGCTAAGTGATTTTATAAAGTTCTAATTTAGTAGATCTGAAATTAAAATATTTTGTGGTAAATGTTCAATAAAACGATCGTCACATCATGTGTGGTGCCCCAACGGTTAAAAAAAACTATGGGATAGTTGACGATGAAAGCTCAATTAATACAAAATATCACAAAGCCCATATAATCTTTTTCAATCTTTGATGGTGCATATTTTATTCTTTGTATAGTTACCATTGTTTTTTATAACATGTAAAGTTCCAATTTCACCATGTTAAAACGAATATGATGACTTTTTAAAATATCCGCTGTTTGTTTTATCCGAAATGCAAAGAACAAGTTACATTATTGACTTGACAGCTTTGTGAGTTGCAATTATCAGAACTCAGTAGGCATATAACTTTAAAAAAAAACTTAATTAACGTAACAAATTTTGATATATATAATATGCAGTATATGAATACCAATTTAATGTCTGGAAACTAGTGCTATACTCCGACAGAAATTTTCAACAAGATGTACTACAAATTTGACCAACTACTAAACGCCATAGAGGCTAGATGCTTAATAAACGCAACTCTGAATAAACATCATAGGATACGCTTAGATTTAAGCTCCAGTTACTCTATCACCTGGTTATACGTCTTAACACCCTATCTAGACTGTGGTACAACACCCTTAGTGTCGCTGCACATTTCTATATTTCTCATTGAAAAACCTTTAAGGTAAGGAATTTAAATCTTAGAAACAAAAACAAAATAATCCACAACCGATAGAAGATAAATATTCCGTCAGATAATGTATACAAACTTAGCGATATACATGGCTTATTTCCAGGTCAACACACGGCAACATCGCGCTGGCTTTCTCCACAGGGCAAGATGATACTATTAAAACGATGCGATCAATAAATATTCCCACTCATTACCTGGCATCGCCAACCCCCCCCCCCCCAACCATCTCTTCTTAACAAACTCACCTGTCTCTACGTCTGTCTTTGACTGGCATCATTTCCACTTTACCGGACGGATGCTTCCTGACAAGACATGCCGCTGCTGTATCTCTCTGCTACAAGAATATGCGGTGCTTAATGTCCGGCCCGCGAGCTCATTCCGGCCTTCTCAGATAATTGTCACGAATCTCTTCAAATTGACATTCTATTAAAAATTTTAATTGAGTCGCAGGTTTTATGTGTCTGGTTGTGTAAGAACAAAATAGGAGTCTCGAGAGGGAAGCAAATTAAATAGTGAAAGATAGTGAATAGATAGTGAATAGATAGATAGTAAATAGATCGAATTGATTTTTAACAAACAAATTAAAACATACTTTTTATAAATTGAATAGAGCAAAAAATAAAACCCGGAAATGACTACTATATTGGCATCGCTGTTAGAAATACTTTTAAATATTAGCTAACATTGAAACTACATTTTTTCTATATTGAGACTCTAAGACGGGCATGTCAAACACGGCGTTCGGGGGCCGCATACGGACCGCTTGGTCACCTCAAAAATTATCAAAATAATGTTGAACTATTACGGCTACTTGAATTGAAAAATAGTATTTGTTAAAATGAAAAACGAGACTTGGGTTTGCAGTGAAAGCCAGCTACATTTTGTCAAACTTAATTGCAAGCCATAGCAAACCATTTAGTGAATGTGATTTTATGAAGGAGTGTATCGTTAAAGCTGCCGAAGTAACTTGTCCAGAAAAGGTGAAAACATTCAAAGAAATAGCGTTAACTAGGAACACTGTGGTAGATAGAATAAATGACATGGTAGTCAGATTGCGTGAACAATTAAAAAAACAAAATAGTGGATTTTGAATTCTTTTCATTGGCTCTCGATGAGTAAACTGATGTAGCGGGTGTAGCACAGTTGGTTATATTCATAAGGACCTGTGACAAGAATTTTGAGATACACGAGAAGCTACTTGAGTTCTGTTCTATGTATAACACGACAAGTGAGGATGGTTTTGAGAAATAACAGGTGATATTGCAGTACATTTATCTTTGCAAAGCTAGTTAGTCTAACAACAAATGGTGCACCAACCATGAAATAAAATGGTTTTGATGCAAAGCTACTTGCAAAAATAAGAGAGACTGATGCTAAATTTAAAGTTGCTCATTTTCAGTGCATCATTCACCAAGAAACATTCTGCGCACAGCAATGACAGTTACGACATGTGCTAAGACCAGTTTCATTCGTTCTCAATTTTATTCGTCCCCTTGTTTTAAATCCTCGACAATTTTCAATGTTTCTGGATGACATTGGACACAAATTTGATTGTGTTCCCTACTACACAGAACTCATCTGTCACTCCTTTCATAAAGTATTGAAGAGATTTTTTGCATTGCGTGAAGAAATTGTATTGTTTCTGAACTTGAAAGGTGAATCTGTTAAACATTTCCAAACTGACGAATGGGTTCAGGATTTGGCATTTGCAGTTGATCTCACTGGTCACCTGCAAAACTTGAATTTGAAACTTCAAAGTAAAGACAAAATTGTCACAACTGCGTGTGATCATGTGAAGTGCTTTCAAGCAAAATGACGACTGTGGATAAACCAAATATGAAGAGAAAATCTTGTTCACTTTTTAACGTGTCAGGAACTAACAAGATTAAATACGGCGACAACATTTGGCAAATATGTCCTACACCTTAAAACGTTAGTAGATGCTTTCAATGACTGTTTTCGTGACTTCGTTTCATACGAGCAAAATTTTCGTTATTTGTATCTCCATTTTCATTTGCTTATGACAATGCTGCTGGTAATGTGCAACTAGAGCTGATAGAATTAAGTCAGATTCTTCGTTAAAAGCGAAGTATACTTTTCATCAACTAATGTTATTAGAGCTGGGTGGACTCAGAGGCGCCCGAAGATCCCGAAATTTTAAATGCCAGTCTTCACCAGGATTCGAACCACGGACCCCGGTACTGAAGCCATTGCGCCTCATACTCTGTATTGTATACTTATTTATACGTATGCATATTTATGGAGCATTTTCTTAAGTAAAGCAAAACTATAAATAGCACGACTTTGTTTATCAACTGTATATGGCATACAAAAGAATACACCATTTACACATTTTGTGTTCACTTTTCAGTGGTGTAGAATCAAATTTCTGAGTTCTCTCCCTTGTATCATAAAGTTATTTGTAATAACAGTGGGCAATAGTGGTCTTTTAGATTGTAGTCCTTCAGAGGAGGTCTTAGGAAGTGTGAATGGCCAACCGCTCATGGCCTCGCGCCTTATGGAGCCCCCCCCTCCTTGTTTTGAATGTCTTCAGAGCTGAAAATAATCTACTTCCTAGTCCAAAGCTCCCTCAGGACGAGGGGGAAATGAGAGAGGGCAGGGTTTGAACCCTGAACCAGCGAGACACCTGAACGACAGTTTAGCAAGACCAGGCAGCATTCAAATATTTCCAAAAAAAAGTTGTTGTTTTTTAATTTTATTTTTGCTTCCACGATATTTTTTTCCCCTAAAAATAGAATATTTTGGATTTAAAAGTATTATAGCTAAATTTAAATTTTCATCTCCTGAAAAAGTCGATTGGCCAATTCTAGTGATGTCTAAAGCGGCACTCAAGATAACATCTACCATAGTTTGAGATCAGGGGTGGACTGGGTTTCAAAATCGGCCCGGGCAATTCAATAAAATTCGGCCCACAAATTATCTATCATGTGATAGGCATCCATTTCTAGGTCTATCGGTCCTTAAAAATCATAGTTAAGTTTGATAATGTATCGATATGCATGCATACAGTGAACTCTATATCTTAATAAGCAATATAGCGTCTTTTTAAATCAGCAATTATGTAGGCCCTAAAAAGATGAAGCCTGCTAGTAGCACTGACTACATTTTACATTTTATTTTAGGAAAATGTGTTGATTAAAAGAGTATTACACTGCTATGTCTGTGAAAGATTTTTTTTTAAACACGACGCTCAGAGGGCCTTTTATAAAAATAATAATAATAACATAATAAGAATATTATAAAACCTTTAACAACTTGATATGTGCCATAGTGACTTCTTAGTGGCCCTAACCCTACCGGCCCATTTGGATACCGGCCCACCGGGCATTTGCCCAAAGGCCCATATAGCCAGTCCGCCCCTGTTTGAGACAACATTACCATAAACTTATTTAAAACTCCTGTAATGACCCCCTATCCTAATGACCCAACTCATGATAATTGAAGACGAGTTTAAGTTTATCGATTATCGACGCCTTACTACTCAAGCCAGGATGTCAAAGAATTTCAAACAACATGAATCTGTGTGTATAGGTCAGTATTTTGAACACGGTCTATTTGTTTAGCCTTTATTATCAGATTGACACAAATCAAGATCTAGATGGCCGTTAGGCAAGCTGAAATGGTGTGTATTGATTGGCCACCTTACGTCACGTGACCTCCATTCACTAATTAGGTAGTTGGACATGTTGGCATCGATCTCTCAGAGTTTCCTGAACCTCAAGAAAGTATTAATCTTAAAGTTGAATGATTTCACAAGAAAAAAAAAAATGTGTCTGTGTTCTGGTACTTATAATTGTTAGAGATATTGAATTAACATTAGGGTGGGCAAATGATGCACTTGGGCAGCTTTCGATCTGTCTCGGCGTCTTATGCAGCCCACCAAGGTATTGGGCCTATATGTTAGTAAATAGGTTTGTAAAATGTTTTACCTGTCTCGGATGTTCCTTCAGGGTTGAAGATGTTTTACTTATAAGTCCAAACCTCCCGCAGGACGACAGGGGATGGGAGCGGGCAGGGTTTGAACTAGAGATGGTAAACGAACCGAACTCGAACCTCACTTACGACCGAACCCGAACTTTAAAACTGATCAGTACGAACCGAACCGAACGAACCGGCATTACCTTAACCGAACCGAATCAACATTTTGCAATATTCTAGTTAGAAAAACAAATAATAGTTTTCAGAGACCTGATTTGACAGTTGACGCTTGGAGCATTCTTCTGCCTTCTTGAGCTGCCCGTGCCCTTGACATAGTGTGTGGGCATCTTTCCTGCGTCAGTTAGGCTTGTCTTCCTTTGGTTGGTACGAAGGTGTCGCGTAGTTCTCCTAACTCTGTTTTTGTATGTTTGTTTGTAAAATGTTTTACATGTTTCGGATGTTCCTTCAGAGTTGAAGATAGTTTACTTCCTAGTCCAAACCTCCCGCAGGACGACGGGGGATGGGAGCGGGCAAGATTTGAACCCTCGACCGTCGATAAATTCGAACGACAGTCCAGCGCGCAAACCGCACGACCACGCAGCCATCCTCGACCACGCAGCCATCCTCGACCACGCAGCCATCCTACTAATACTACTTGTACGGGGCGAGAGTGTCTTGTATGTTTGTGTTTTCAATTGTTTTGTTACGTCACACAGTCCGGTGACATCTATTGGTCATTCTTTGTCATGAGGCAGTTCACCTTCTTCTGAGTTTGGTTAAAACGGACGGTGTGTTGGTCCGTAAAAGGTTATTATATCTATAGTCTGTACTAGTTTTCTTGGACTTATTATTCAGTAGGATTGTTGGACCCCTGTTTAGGGTGAGTTATTCGTTTGGGATATCTCTTATTGTAGGAGGTTGTCACTATTTCTAGTTTTAGAGTAGAAGTTAAGTTTTGTGTTTATTTCGTTTATAGGGTGCCAGTGTTGGAGTTGTATGTATACTGAGGTTGAATCTATGCTAGTGTGGGCGTCGCTTGCCGTGTCAGAAATATATATTACAGTTTTCAGTGTCATTGTCAAATTGGCGATCATCTGAGGTCTAACTTTACTATTACCGAGGTTGGCAGTTTTGTGACGCCAGTCGGTCAGAGTCTGGTGGACTATGAAACCAGGGTGACAAGTTGATAGCAGTAGCAAAGGTGCTTTAATTAATTATTGAATAATATCTTTATATATACATATGATATATATATCTTATATATATATTGTCTATTTATCTTCCTCATTGTACATACACATATATCAGTTTCATACAATTAAATTCATTTATTTTTGTTGTTATTTAAACTATTCACATAGTTGGTTTCTCTATGTACGACTGTGTGTGAGTGATGTTCTTGTCAGGTTGAACCCCGGGACCTTAATGGTGTACAGCTAGTTAACATACAAATAAATCCTAAACCTGACAGAAGGGTACGGTGGATTTAACATTAGTGACTCCGAATGTAAATCTACCAGTAAAAGTTGAACAGATCTTAACTATTATGTGGAGCTGTTTGAAGCTGTTTCTATAGAACGTAACGTTACAATTAAGTACTCGACAATAAGCAGTTCTTATTTCCCTCTAAGTGCTGCAGCTTCCAGGCGTTCTTTTTCCTTTGAGAAACACAAAGTAACAGGGGCGGACTGGGTATCAAAATCGGCACGGGCATTACCAGATAAACCGGCCCACAAATGCCATGTCATATATTTTCTGGGGGGGGGGGGTGATTTTTACCCCACTCCGCAATTTATATATATATTTATATATATTAGTGTGTGTGTGTATATGTAATTAATCTTCATTACATTCCGATATTTCATTCTTTCAAACGTTTTTTCTACCCTAGAATACTCTTTTCCTATAATTAGTGGAAAGACAGTACACACCGCCAAATTGCAGGTAGGAACCCGGGGAAGCGCTTTGAGCTCCCTCCAGTGGGGTCGGGGCGAGGCCGCGGAACCAAGCATTATTTCCCTTTATTTTAAGCTTCAAAAATGCATATTCTAAGGTATCCACAGTGCCTGCTACTCTTCCGCTAAAAAAAATCATAAACCAAATCTGCTATGGAGTCCAGCGACTGGTAGAAAATGGTAAAATGCTTTAGTTTTTGTATCGGAGGGGGAAGGGAAACCACAAAACCTCTTTTGGTTACACTCATGAAATTTGTTGTCTGTTGTCTGTTTGCTCAAGTTGACTGCACTGGGGCAGTAAGTAAAGTTTCCCTTTCAGACAATGAGGTCTGGGGCAAGTGATGGTTTGAACCCCTCCCCTCCCGACTACGCCCATGTGTTATATTATAGGTGTAAGCCTAATTCTCTACAAAATATATAAAGCTTGATAATGCATCGAAAACTGGATGTATGCATTCGTAGGATTACATAATGTATTCCATTTATACATGTATGTAGTCTGAAAACTATAAACAATACAATAGCAGCCTAATGAGTTTGAAGCTTTTTGGTATTACTTATAGATTACAGACGTTTCTTCAAAAAATAAGATTGTTACGTCTTATGCATTTCATGTGTCAATCTAGTCATGCATGTTGATCTGTGACTTAAAATATGCTAAATCATGAGTGGGCAAATTACGGCCCGCGGGCCACATGCGGCCCGCCTGAGTGTTTTATGCGGTCGCGAACACCTACAGAAATCAGGAGTGCTCACAGATATTACTTTTAAAAAAAAATGCAAATATATTAAAAATAAATAATTAAAAAAATCAATGGAAACTTCTGACTCTTCCACTTATGATGAAGAAGCTAAAGAAACATTGTCTATACATGCCTCTCTAAAAAGTTTAAAATAATATATATATTTCGAAACATTCAGTCAAAAACACAAACTCAGGCCAGTAGTTATTCTATTCTAAGATGAACTGTGTTGAATGTGTTGGGTTCGCTTGAAACAAGATGGTAAGTGTAACAACTGAAAAAGGCCGTGTTTTTACTGAGAAAAACATGATTTTTAATAAATTTAAAGAAAAATATCCCAACAATAAACTCGACACGGAAAAGTTAGCGAAAACTGCATTGAATATCAAACACGTTATTGACCGTATTAGATCAGCGATCAAATTTATCAGACCTAGGAGTCTTAACCACAGGCAGTTCCAAAAAGTACATTGGGTCACAAATCATACCCACATTCGGTAACACAGTAGTGTCCGCTGGCTTAGCATGGGCAAGGTATTGAGAAGAATATGGGATCTTAATGAAGAAATTATGTTTATTGAAGGACAGTGTGACTTTGTTACTAATATTTTTTTAATGAAGAGTGGAAGACTATATGTTTTTTATCGACATAATTGCAATTGGTTGTTTATTGTATTTGAATGTATGCCCATAATAACTCTTTTTAAAGTTACCCCATGGGCCATTACTCTAGCAAGCAAGTGAAAACAGGTTTTGTCATTTTCCTTTGCTGAAAGATGAAACTATTTCTAGTGAAATGGTTGAAAAGTACAAGACTTATTTGGATTACTTGATTGTAGACTTTCAAGGCAACTTTTAAGACGTCAGTTTTAATACCCTCAGCTCACCATTAGTGCATTAGTGCAGAAGCTAATTCAGCTCCAAAGGACACAGCTTAGTCGTTCCGGGGATCTTTATGGGTGCCAGAAGCTGTATTTCCACACTTTAAAAAAAACTTAGCTGCTAAACTTTCACATTAATTGGGTTCAAATACATCTGTGAATAAGTAGTCTATGTATTTTATTGAAAATAAACAAGTGTAAGAACAGGTCGATGCTGACTGACTGTAATTTGACAGCTGTCACAAGGATAAGAATTAGTATGCTATTTCCACAGTTCAGGAACATTATGAACGAGTGTATACAGTTAAATACTCCACATTAAGAACAACTGTATATTTGCTGTGAAATGTTGTGATGTGAAGTCGTGATGACAAAAAAAAAATAATTAATAAAAACAAAATAGTAAAATTGTAATTCCTCAAGTGGTAATGTAAAAAAAAAAAGTAAATGTATAACACTGTATAAATGTGAATGAAAACATTAGACACAGTTAGCTATCGTGTTTTCCTAAGTTTCCAATATATATATGCCGCCCCCCATCCGCTAATTTGTTTTAATGCGGCCCACGATATAAAAGGTTGCCCACCCCTGAGCTAAATCATTGGTTTTCCTGGCTGACTTAGGCAACCCATTCCATTAAAAAATAAGAAAAAGCAGAACGGTTAGAGAGGCACTTACTTGATGTGAAAAGCTCTTGTTTCCTCCAAGTACATTCTCAAAAACGCTATTTGTATATGAATATACTATGACCCATTATTTAAAATATAAATCTCCTTTCATTAAACATCGGATGTGACAGCGCTATATAAATTATTGTAATTATTGTAATAATTTTCATCATTAATGACTTCATACTAAGCTTAAGTGTGCCATTAGCGTGGTCGAGAGGCTAAGTGCGCTTGAACTTGGCTTGTCTCGGCTACCTAGAAGGGGGCTCGAGGTTCGACACCCGACTCGGGCAGAGTTGCGTTTACTGAGCGCCTAAAGGCAGCACGGAAAATCAACTCCTAGATACCCCCTTCCCCCCCCCCCCCATGGTCCACAAATGAGATTGGACCAAAGCGCTCTGAGCATGCTATAAGCATGAAAGTAGCGCTATATAAAAGCTATAATAATATAATAATAATAATTATAATAGTATAAAAATTGATTTAGATCTAGATTTATTTTGTAATTAAATATTTTTTTGTAAGCCTTAAGTGTATTATTTTTAGATATATGTTATTAAAAATAAACAAAAAGAAACATACTATTTCTTTTCAAATCGCAGAAAGTATTGAGCCGTGAATAAGTTGGGTGGTTTGCAATTAAGCGGCTGTGTGTAAATGTGTTTAAGTTCATTTCTATTAAGCATTATTTAAGAGCTAATTGTCGCGCCTATTTTTTTAATATTTTTTTTGCTGCGTTATATTAATGTTTTCTAACTTAACCTCTCTCATCATTGGTTAAATTTCATTGGAACCATTCAAAGACGGGGGAGGGAAGGAGCAAAAAAAATGCTAGTGCCACCAAAGGCCCATGCCGACCAGCAAAATGATTAGGCCAAACACAAGCTCGAAGACATCAAAGCAGTCGATGCCGCTCGTGCATAGCAGAAAGTACGGTCTAACGTTTTGCAAATGATACTACGTACAGTGAATAGTGTATTTTTTTTGTTTTTTTGATATTCTTGTTGAATTTCAAACAAAATTTATTGTAATAAGAATTTAAAAAAAACAAGAAGAAAACGTGTTCGGGCCTTTGTGTCTTGCTGCTGTCACTTTTTTTTTAAGTTGTCTGCATTGACATTTTTTTTTCTTTGGTCGCGACCAAACCGGCCCATTTTGGTACCGGCCCACTGGGCATTTGCCCGTTCGCCCATATAGTCAGTCCGCCCCTGCAAAGTAATTTGCATTAACAGCTTTAGTACATCAAAATATCCGAATCATTCCTTGATGACCACTTTGTGGGCAAAAGTACTTGAGTGTAATGTAAGCTATGCTCTTCCTATTGGATTCAAGACGCGCCCATCTTGAGTGGTATGAGCCAAAAACACATACCAAGTCATAGAAATCTGCAACTTATTGAACACAGCTAAGACCAATTTTAAATCGTGGTTAGCACAGTGAACATAATGCGCAAGCGGCCGCTTTTGATGAAGCAATACGCGAAGACCATTGTGGCCCTACTATCCACTTTTATTAGAGGTACCATCATAGCCTTAGCCTCGCAGTTTTTTTAAGGATAAATGGGAATTATTCATTACTTGCAAACAGCCAATTCTGCAGACGTCTGGTTCTACCAAAAACGAAAAGCTAGAAATAAGTCTCTAATTGCTTTTTTTTTTCTTTTTGGTGTATTGCGTCATCGGAGATTGCAAAACAGTTTTTTTTTAAATAGTGCTAATTGATAAACTTTTAATATGTCTTGAGTGCTCTCAGAAAAACTGTGCTGATTTGACCTCGGTATATTTGCCAAGACATGCATTGCTCAACAGGTCTGTTATCTCGTTTTAAATCTGGGGGCTTTGTTTTCTTGTCGAATTTCAATATACATAACAATTTTAAATAAAACCTGGTTAGAGATTTTTGTATAAACATAATGGTGATGGCTTTCTTTAAGAACTATGAACCAAAATAGTGAGCATTGGTCAGAGTTCCATATACCTTTAGATAGATCAGCTATATGGAGAGGGGGGGGGGAACTGATATGTGGGCGACATCGTTCCGACCACAGATATTCATTGAATGTGTTTATTTTAAAGTAGACCAAGAGGCAAAGACGGCAGGATAGACATGGACCCGAGGGGAGTTGACCAGAGTCCGATGGCGAAGTACTGTTGCAGTCCTATGCTCCACAGGGAGTCGAAAGGAGGAAGTAATTCAACCATGAAGGCGTTCAGGTGGACTAAAATACATAAGTGTAGCCGTGCCGGCAGTGGCGGATTTTAGTAAGTAAGGGATTATGTGGAGGCCGCTACCCTCTTCAGGCTTCAATATAAGTGCATGTAATAAAAATTTTAAATATTTTGGGACCAAATAAATAGAGAACTTGTGAATTTAATTGTATTTCTCTTATATATATATATATATATATTTAATGCACATTTTCTTATAAATATTATATTTTTGAACTATGAAGACCCCAATTAAAAATCACACCCTGGGCAATCTCTCAGTTTTTACAGTCGTAAATCTGGCTCTGTCACACTATGCAATAAAAAAAGAAATAGACTAATTACTAGGCTAATTAAGTTGTTGGTCGACATTTCAATTCAGCAAACATTTTGTCACAATATGTTTAACTTTCAAATACATTATTAGAATTGTGCACCAAATATCTAAGAAAACAAATAAAGTATTTCAAACATCACATGCTTATTTTATACAATACATCGTCTGCAATCACCGTCGCTCTGATTGGCTGAGATGTTTACGTTACCTAGCAACCGTTAAAATATCTTCCTCTTTTATCGGCCTACTCTCCAACGCTAAGGTTTAATTTCTTTCCGTTTTGTTTCTTCTTTAAAAAAAAATGTCTGCTCTTTCATTACTGTTTCTAGCGGGAAAAGAAAATCGATAATTCAAAATGCATTCAATTTTTTTGATAACAATGGCGAGTTTTGTTTCGTGGTTTTATTTCGTGTGCAGACGTAATGAAAGTTTTTTGTTTTTCCACTCTCCTTTTTTTTTTCTTTACTTTCTTCGCCTTGTTTGAATAAAATGGTTCGCCATAAAATGTGTGTTTTCCATGCTATAAACTGCTATTTATCAAACACACTGGTTTAGAGTGAAACTTGTATGTGCTTATAGCCCGGGCATGCTTCCCTGCCTCATAGTGGCGCCCGGATGGAAACGATCTTAGGAGGAAACGATTAGGCTAAAGTGTAGCAAAACAAGACTCCTGTGGGGGTGCCTAAGGGGGTGCGAGAGCATCCTCAGTGCACTGTGCGGAGTTGTAAAAAAGCTCCCACATCCTTGTCACAATCCAGGCGCTGTTCCTCAAGGGGCCGTTACATAATAAATGGCGTGTCCCGCACGGTTAGCCTGGTATAGAAAAGAAAAATGGCGGGGGTCTTAGTATATCTATACGCGGCCTCTTGCCGCGAGTCTGACCCACCCGCCAGACAAAACAGTGTACACTGTTTTCATACAGGCCGGTGAAAGGAAGCTCAATTCTACCTGACAGTTTAAGAAGAAGAAGAAATGTGCTTATAGCAGGTGTATTTCTGGAAGAAACCTTGAAAATGAAAAAAAAAAGGGAAATACTTAACCCCTAAAACACGGATCTCAATAACCTCTCTAACGATTTTCCTAGAAATTTAACAGTTATTGCATATATTGCTGAGAAAAGAGTGACTAGCTCGTTGGCAACACTGGGAATTTCCGAATAAAAAACATTGTTTAATATATATAATTTAAATAATAATATAATTTGAAGCACCGTCAGCTAATGAACATCACATTTTGATGTCGTAATAAACACCCTTTTCAATTTTAACGCCTCGTCTTGTCAGTCTAGATAAAAAAAAAAGCATGTCGTTGGAATATTATAAAATGTAGTAGATCTGTACATTTGCTAAATCAGGATTAAGGGGTGGGGGATGTGAGGCGGTTAAAGTGTTCAATTGTTTTTTAATATAACATTCAATTGTTGGTCCACTAACGTGTCTAGATACATTTAAAGAGTCTTTAGTTTTCTGTATATATTGTAATAAAATTAGATTATTTTAGTCCTAGCACATTTTGTAAAGCCCATTGTAAGCGTGGTTGAGAGGCTAAGTACGCTTGAACTTGGCTTGGCTTGGTTACCTATGAAGGGGGCTCGAGGTTCGACACCCGACTCGGTTTACTGAGCAAACACAACTCTGCGCGCTGCGGGATTTGAACTCGAGCCCTATTGTTAGGTGGCCAAGCCGTATCGTAGCGGCTCTGGCCTCTCTGGCTCACATCCTATATGTTAACTGTCACATAGATCTTGTTTCTTATAAATGCTAATATTATAATCTACATTATCGCTCATTCAATGGCTGTGCGGAATATGGGAGAAAGATAGTGCACTGGTCTGTTAAATAACGATTTCTCAAAGACAGGAGCTAACTTGATAACATCTTGAGATAAAGAGTTTAATACCTCTCACAGTGCTCTTCCCGTCAGGCCCAGCACACACTAGAGATACGTTAGCAATGGTATTGCTCAGTGTGTGTGTGTGTATGTGTGTGTGTGTGTGTGTGTGTCAGCCAGCGCTTCCGGTTAGATAAAGAAAAAATATCTAGAATCTAGTTGTCTGGATTATTTTTTCCTATTTAAAAAGTAACTGGACATGTGTTTATTGACAGATGGTTTTATGACGAAGCTATTCCACTATATTTGGGTGGAATCTTGTACACTTTATTTCTCCCACTTCCCATTCTCGGATCAAGTTGAAACTTCTCACAATTATTTATTTTCTATGACAACAAATGATTCAATCAAAAAAATTAACCAATTATTTTTATTCATTTTATCAATTGAGCCCTCGAATTCAAAATCAGAGTTGAGTTATTTAAAAAAAAAAACTTTTGAAAACACAGCACAGAAATCTTCTCCCAGATAAAGCCCCCTTCTCCCCCCCCCACCCCCACCCCCACACACCAACTGGTCGATACTTGTGATTGGACCATGGCACACTGAGCATGCTAGAACCCTTAAAAATTGCGCTAAACAAAAATAATTGATAACAATATTTCCAATAGCATAAATTTATTGTTGTTAGTCTAGATCTGCTCAAAATTACTTACATGGTTGATTCAAAAATAAATATATATAAGATTTATTGGATTTTGTAAATAAATTTTTTTTTTTTAAATTTTAATGAACATTTTAAAATATTTTTTAAACATCACTTTGTTAATACCAGAGATAAAAAAAGCAACCAGTAGTTTCAGATTAAAAACCAAATGGTGGAAGCCCAGTAGCTCCAGTATCATGCAGCACAAGGGCCATACTTGGGGAACTTAATGACATGATAAGACAATCAAGTTTGTCATCCCCCTCCCTCACATATACACTCCTTACGTCCATTGTTATCACAAACTAACACAAACATTGTTTAACAGGGGCGTAGCAAGAGATGTAGGGTTTGAGTCTCAATGCACAATTTTTGTTTTAGTTCTAAAGCTTGTATTAACTCACTCCGTCCGCCTGTGTGGAAGTTTTAAACTGTTTTAGTTCTAAAGCTTTTATTAACTCACTCCGTCCGTCTGTGTGGAAGTTTTAAACTGTTTTAGTTCTAAAGCTTATATTAACTCAATCCGTCCGTCTGTGTGGAAGTTTTAAACTGTTTTAGTTCTAAAGCTTATATTAAATCAATCCGTCCGTCTGTGTGGAAGTTTTAAACTGTTTTAGTTCTA
This sequence comes from Biomphalaria sudanica, assembly GCA_036873155.1. Lineage (NCBI taxonomy): Eukaryota > Metazoa > Mollusca > Gastropoda > Planorbidae > Biomphalaria > Biomphalaria sudanica. Next base: position 300,556 of record JAZGLO010005254.1, on the reverse strand, counting down.
AAGCTTATATTAAATCAATCCGTCCACCTGTGTGGAAGTTTTAAACTGTTTTAGTTCTAAAGCTTATATTAAATCAATCCGTCCGTCTGTGTGGAAGTTTTAAACTTTTTTTCCGTTTCTTGGATCAAGTTCAGATCTCGCACAATTATTCAGTGTCGATGACAATACATGAATCAATCGAAAAATTAAATAATTAGTCGTCATTAATTAATTTTGTGTCATATTACAATATTAAGAGATATGGCAGCAATTAAACGGTGCTCACCCTTCACGCAATAAAAGATTTTTCTTTTTTTTTTATATATATTTTGTATATTTGTTTTTACCCGGACACATTTACAAAGGGCGAATGTAAAAACAAAAGTTTATCTACCTGGGGAGTACAATTTCAGTAAATACTAACCTGGATGATGAGGAAGATAAAAGCAGTAGCCAATACAAAAACCAAAAGAAAAATCTTACTCTGGAATAAATGTAACCTAACACAGCTACACCAAGCTGCATTAAACTTTCAACAAACATTCTTATTAGAAAAAGACATTAACCAACCAGTCGATGACCTCTGGAATTTCATTAAAATCCATCTTAAAAGCATTATAGAAAATCATATACCAACTAAATACACATCAAACAAAATAAATAAATGCTGGTTTAATAATAGACTAAAGAAGCTTTGTAAACAGAAGGAAAACCTATATAGAAAATTTAAAGCAACCAAGGCAGAAAGAGTTTACAAAAAGTATATAAAAATTAAACACCTAACCCAAAAAGTAAGCAGACAGCTGCAGAGTGAATACATAAACAATGTAATATCTAAAGATAACAACAAAAACCTATGGTCATACATTAAGTCTAAGAAAATGGAAACAACAGGCATAGCGCCATTAAAAGATGAACATAACATAATACATAATGATAATGAAACTAAAGCAAACATCCTAAACAAATACTTTGCATCAGCATTCTCAGCCTCAGACAAAGACATATTTCTTAATTTGAACCAAGTAGACAACATAGAAGATTTAGTAGTACAAGAAAATGGAATTAAAAAACTATTAGCCAACACCAAACCAAATAAAGCGTCTGGACCTGATGGTATTCCAGCTAGATTACTCAAAGAACTAAGCAATGAGCTAGCCCCAGTGTTCAAAATACTCTTTCAAGCATCGCTTAACCAGGGCAGAGTACCAAAGGACTGAAAAGAAGCTAATGTCACCCCCCTATTTAAAAAAGGAGAAAAATCTGATCCAGGAAACTACAGACCAGTATCACTTACCAGCATCACATGTAAAATACTAGAACACATAATATGTAGCAATATCATAAACCACTTAGACAAACATAATGTCCTCACCCCATACCAACATGGCTTTAGGAAATATAGATCATGTGAAACACAACTAATAGGACTAATTGATGATTTTTCAAAAGGTTTAGATAATAGTGAACAAATAGATGCTATCTTACTAGATTTTTCCAAGGCTTTTGACAAAGTTCACCACCATAGTTTGCTTAAAAAATTAAAATATTTCGGCATTAACGGTCCACTGCATCAGTGGATTAAAGATTTTCTGATAGGGAGAGAACAAACTGTAATAATAAATGGCTCTAAATCAACACCAATAACAGTAAACTCAGGTGTACCTCAAGGAACAGTCTTGGGTCCACTACTATTTTTAATTTACATAAATGATTTACCAAATTGCATTAGTTCAGGAACAAAAGTCAGATTATTTGCAGACGATTGCATAATATATAGAACAATAAAAACAAAACAAGACACAGATATTTTACAAAGAGAATTAGATGAATTACAGAAATGGGAATCAAATTGGAGCATGTCTTTCCACCCAGAAAAATGTCAGTTGTTAAGAGTAACAAAAAAACTAAAACAAATTAATTCCACTTATCTTATTCATGGCAAACCAGTAACACAGACTAAAAACTCAAAATACCTAGGTGTTATAATAAATGAAAAACTGTCATGGAATCCACATATTGATGAAACTATAAAAAAATCCAACAAAGCATTAGGGTTTATTAAAAGAAATTTTTATAAATCAAATAAGAACATAAAACTAAAATGTTATTTAACCTTGGTTAGGCCAATAATAGAATATGCATCCACCGTGTGGGACCCCTCAACTCAAGAAAACATTAAGAAACTGGAACAAACACAAAATAGAGCAGTGAGATTCATAACAAACGAATATTCACATTTGACTAGGGTAACACCATTAGTAAAATCACTAAATTTAGAAAGCCTTCAGGACAGAAGACTCAAAAGTAAAGTAGCAATTATACATAAAACACTGAACCATAATCTTCAAATACAAAAACAAAATTTAATAAAATACTCTGAAAGACACAAAAATAAAGGCACATTCCTCGTCCCATATGCTAGGACAAATTTGTACAAATACTCCTTCTTCCCTAGTGCTATTAGAGCATGGAATGGGTTGCCTGAGCTAGCCAGGAAAACCAGTGACTTGGCAGAATTTAAGTCATTGGTTAATATGCATGACTAAATGCATGACGCGTAGGACGTAATCATCTTCTTTTTGAAGTAACGTCTGTATTATATAAGATAAGAAGATAAGGAAGACCTCCGTGTAGCACATGCCTGTGCCACTTTTGGCAGACGGCATGAACAAGTATGGTCACTAGAGGGTTCATCCCAGACCAATCGTCATAGAAGGCCTGAACGCTGACATGCAACGTCAGAACCTATGGGCAGTGGAGACCAATAGCTACTGGCCACGTCACAGATCTTACGACGTGGCAACGAGCTATTTGTTGCGACGTCGCAGGTCATTGTAGTTCTCTTGGCTGAGAATCACTTTCTCAAGCGACATCTTTTTTGGGAGCTGCAGCAGACCACAATTTCCTGTATCTTTTGTGCTGTCTTCATTTCAAAGCTAAGATTGGAATTCATGGTCATCTTCGAGTTCAGAAGAAATGAAATTGTGGTCATTAGTTGGGTAACTGTCACCCTCGTTAACCTTTGGACATCGAAATAGGTCAGCCTCAAAGATCGTAATATTTTTATATTTAAACTCTCCCAATTCTTGAAAAAAAAAAAACGCCTCTGGGGAATAAGCTATATGTCATCAGCAAAGCGTTTGCACACAAACACACAGACGTACACACCTATAACAGAAGAACATAGTACAATCATGTTTACAGACAAACAAACAAATTAACGGTCCTATAGCCTTGCAACGAGTTTCCATACAAGCTATCACGTGGTCCGCTACGATGAAGTACTTCCACTTGCCAACTTTAAGTCATCTGACATAAATAAAATCAAAAAGACATATTGGAAGGAAGGCATGGATGAGTAAGTGGTTTCTTTATGTCCGATATTTTCTCTTATTTTCTGCATAACACCATTTATGAGTGTGCAATTCAATTAAAAACCTTGTCAGGTTATGTTCTGTATTTTTGTTTTTGTTGTGGTAGTTACAAATTAACATTTATTCTTATCTTATGTCATATATTACAGACATTACTTTAATACAAAGAATATAATTACTTCATACGCATTTCATGTGTCGATCTAGTCATGCTTGTTCATTTGTAGCTTAAAACTCTGCCAAGTCGTTGGTTTTCCTGGCTGATTCAGGCAACCCATTGACTCAATAAGTAGAGCTTTTTAAAAGTCCCATTCTCTTCTTTCTCTATAAGGTTTTATGCACATTGCTCTCTTGATAGACCGTCTTCACGGTACCGTGAAAAATACAAATAGTATGAAATAAAATGTTTTCAAAGGAAATATTGTCAAGTTGATAAACATTGACGAGTCTAGGAATGAAACGAGATGTATGATTTGTATGGAGTGTCTCTCGTGTGCTGGTTCTTTCAATTCGATGCGAGACATCAGTAGTGAAATCATCTATCAATCCATCTTTTTTTTAAAAAAAAAGGTCGCTATAGCTATTGGCAAGGAAACATTATTTATTTATGTCTGTATTAACTGAGTATATTACATTACTGATTAGGATAGGAGGGTGATCAATAGATGAGACTATTAGTCTGTCAAATCTTGGCTCAGCGGTTCTCAAACTCTTCATAACACAGCTACGTTTTTGTATTCCATTCCTTTTGTGGGTGTATGGGGGAGGGGGGGTAGACTACGTGTTGCCTTAAGGCGCACTGCAAACGTCACTCAGCAAGAGAAAGGATTCAAACTCGAGATCTCATGTTAGGTCCAAGTGGTTCACACCACTCAGCCACACATGAACCATGAGCCCGAGTAAGCCTGTAGGAATATGAACAAAGAACATCTTTGCTAAGCTCCAAGGGGTCGGGAACCTCATCGATGTAATGCCTTAAGGTGTCGGGAACCTCATCGATGTAATGCCTTAAGGGGTCGGGAACCACGTCGATGTAATGCCTTAAGGGATCGGGAACCTCATCAATGTAATGCCTTAAGGGGTCGGGAACCTCGTCGATGTAATGCCTTAAGGGGTCGGGAACTTCATCGATGTAATGCCTTAAGGTGTCGGGAACCTCATCGATGTAATGCCTTAAGGGGTCGGGAACCTCTTCGATGTAATGCCTTAAGGGGTCGGGAACCTCGTCGATGTAATGGCTTAAGGGGTCGGGAACCTCGTCGATGTACACGATCATTGCCACCCGCGTCTTCCACCTCTGCCACTTTCCTTAGAGGATTAAATTTAATCCACAACAATCCAACGGTCAGTTTAAGTAACATAGAGATGATCCATGGACAAACACAGCAATTTGACCCCACGATGACCTGCTAACCACTGCTAAAAAGATGTAAACTCAAAACTCTATGGCCACATCACAAGGTCCTCAGGGCTCGCAAAGACCTTCCTTCAGGGAACAGTAACAGACAAAGCGATGGGAAGACAACATGAAAGAATGGGCAGGCCTGTCAATGAATGAAATTCTATCCAAGGCGAAGGAAGAGAGGAATGGAGAAAGACGGTTGACGGATCTTGTGTGGTGCCCTAACGGTCCTACAGACTAAGGGATATGTGCAGGTGAAACATTGAGATAGTTGTAACTTTCTATTTTTATGCTTATATAGGACAGTGTGAGAGGCAGCCGCAAAGGGTAAAAATTTACCATAGAATGAGGTTAATTCGAGGTTTTAATCTGTCATATGTTCCACGGGCTGATCGTTTGAAGAAAACTTTACACAAAGGAGTGTCAGTGATTAACAGATTATAAGCAGTATGCATAGCCCAAATCATGAACAGATATTAGCACACATTTCTTCAAAAATAATTCAGATTTTATGCAGATTTATTAATACTCTTTTTGGTGCATTTATTTTTGTTACATTAAAAATATTTAATTGTTTCTTATGTCATCACTCCGACCTGTATATATTATAAAAAGACCATTCTGTTTAAAGTCACAGTCCCAAAGAATGTCTATTTAGTTAACATTACAGAGCCACCTCCTAACTTCATAAACAAGCTGAACAAGTTAATTAGAAGCTTTATATTTAAAAACACTATTAGGAGCATTAAGCACACTACACTCATTCAAAACAAAGAGGATGGGGGGATAAACTTGCAAGATGTTAAAACAAAAATACATTCGCTAAGGCTGAAATTTGTAGGTCAAGTAGTTAGAAACCCACCAAACTTTCCCTTGACAATTTACTATTATGGTTTAAGATTAAGTAGTCTTTTTACAATACACAATGATACTCCTCACTATTTTGGTACAGTCACTCATCCATTTTACAGATTTATTTCAAGAATTTTACCTGGTAATGAACATTTAGTACACAACAAAATCAAAGAATCATACACAACACTTAAAAAGCTGTTACATGAAAGCCTACTGAATAGGATTAAGTGGGGGAGAGTTCTTGGGATGACAGAATTCAATGACACATTCATAAACCTACACAGCAAACATATCCCTCCAAAAGCTAGAGAGATAAGTTACAGACTTATCTTTGGGATGACCCCTATGGTTAGAAAACGGGCAAATGACCGTAAATGTAAATTATGCCATCTTGAAAATGCTGATAATGAGAAACATATGTATTTGGAATGTCATTATTCCTTAAAGTACAAAGTACTGTAAGGGACTTATTAGAAGCTAACTGTGGCAACTATTAAAATGTTAACTTGTCTATTGTTTTAAACAAGCTGCCGAAACTAAAAAATACAATTGTACATAAGTCTAACTTGATTATTGTTTACGAAAACAGGAATCTTGTTTGGGCTAGCTGGCTCAAAGCTCTACATAATAATAAGGTGTTTGATCCTAATCACTTAGAATTGACATTTAGGAAAATAATGGATTTTAGGGTAGAAAATTATCTAGTTTGATTTTCATATACTTGTACAATACTCAGATAGTATTCCAGAAATGAAGTGTTAGGGGTCAGGGATATTTGATATTGTGTTGATTGTTCTGGGGTAGAGGATACTTGTATCAATTTTCTGTCTCTAGTGGTTTTAATGGTTAGGTAGTAAGTCTTTGATATTAGATAATATTTCTATTACTATTATTATATTTTTTAGGTTAATCACTTTTCAATTGGTTATGATTTAATACTTGTGAATTATTAAAACTTACAAATAAAACCTATATATATATATTTATAAAGAAAGCCCACAAAAGAGGCAAACTGGCCCATAAAAGAGGCACATAAAGCCCAAAAAAAGGAGGCAAAGAAAAGAGGCCTAAGGCCCAAGGATGATAAAACTAAAATTGAATAGCGCAAATTCTGATATCAATTCACTCAATGAGTTAAAAAGTTTTGACATATTGTTCCCCCCCCCCCCTTTTCCAGTCTCGGATCCAGTTGAAACTTTACACAATATAATCACTGTACCTGACAAGACATGAATCAATTTCTTTTGCTTGTTCAAGATCCTGTTAAAGATTTGAAGCAATAAAATAGAAGCTAAAGAAGATATATATAAATACACACACAGTGCTTTTTTTTTGTTTTTGTTTTTTGCCGGTACTCAGTGATGGATTGCCTAACTTTTAACTATTAATAAATTAATAATGAACGTTAAAATACAAGAAAATTAGTTTTTTTTCCCACATTGAAAAAGGTACCGGTACGCCGTACCGGTGCGTACCGTCACTTCTTCTTCTAGCCAGCTTTTTGCTGCCGAGCTGTCAGCTCTTTTGCAGACTGCGCTAATGAAAAATAGTTCTTCAGTTGTTCAGCACTGCCGTACAGGGTGTTGGTTATGTTGGGCTGGAGTGGTAGTAGCGTCTGCCTAAGGTGGATTAGGGAGGGGCATTCAAAAAGGATATGGTTTACGGTTTCATAATGGTGGGCGCAGTGTCTACAAATGGGGAGTTGTGTGGGATTTATTTTATTGAGATGGTAATTTAACAGAGGTGTGTTTCCAGTCCTTGGTTGGAAGATTATAGATTGTTCTTTGCGGGGTAGGAAGTTAATACTGTCCAGTTTGTTAGGCATGTTCATTTCTTTGTACATGGCTCTGCCTGTGTCTCCTGATGCCCATTGGTTGAGCCACTCCTCTTTGTGGTTGTTGATTAACATTGACCTTAGGGTGAGGTAGTTAACAAGTCTATCTGGTTGTTACATAAATGATCCTGCCTTTGAAAGCTTATCTGCCCTTTCATTTCCCATGACGCTAATGTGTCCAGGGATCCACTGTAATGAGATGTTGATGAAAATCATGAGGTCCGGGAGGTCATTCATGAAGATTAGAAAGAGTGTGCAGCTAAGGGCTGGACGTTGTGGTAGGCCTTCTTCCAAACTTTTTTTTACTAGAGATGGCACCTTCGAGTCGGGTTTGGATTGTTCTGTTTTTTAAGAATGCCCTGGTCCAGCTGTACATTCTTCCATGGATACCCATTTTTTTCATCTTCAAAAATAGACCATTTCTCCACACTCTTGCTTGCTGCAAATCTATAAATACTGCTGTAGTGTGCTTGCTTTCATGAAACCCTTCTAATGTGTCCTGGATAAAACGAAAGAGGTGGTCTTCTGTTCTACTTGCTTTCCTGGAGCCAGCTTGTGCATTGTGGAGTGAGCAAGTACTTTCTAGCCATCAATAAAGTCAGTCATTGATCATTTTTTCTGCCATTTTGCCAATGTTTGATGTTAGAGATATTGGTCTATTACCGTCACAAAAAGCATATATATGGATCATTCTGTCTCGGAAGACAATGGATGCGCCAAGATGGTATTAGTTTCATCATCAGACTTGGCAGAATCAGGAGTGACTAATCATTCCAATTGTGGAGTAGCAAAGTTTGCCACAGTTCGTGCATGTATATGCTTCTGTTTTAGAGCAAGCTGATATGGCAGCTTTCTTTCTCTTGACTGAGGCTGCTTTGTCTCTTTTGCTCTCGGCGAGGTTCGTACAAACACACCCCGTCTGTCTAGCTAGCATAGTACTTTAAACTAAAAGGGTTAGTGACTAACAAACCCCGACTCAATATGTACAACCCCAAGGACACTGCTTCCTTGGGGGACCCATCCTGGAAATATTTTAACTTTAAATAAGTGTCACTTTAAATCAAAATGTGTCAGATTATATGCAGATTTATTGATACTCTTTTTGATGCATTAATTTTTGTTCCATTTAAAATTTATATCAACCACTTGTATCGTGCACAGCCATCGGACTAGTGTCTACAAAAGGAGAATCCTAGACAACCTAATGATCATCAAGCTCGAACAATTTCAGAGCAATGTCAACCTTAATTGTTGTGTTAACATGGAACTTACTGTTTTGCCTGTTTGGCAATGCAATCTTCTACTCAAATCTACTCAATGAAAAACAAATGATACCGTACACACACACACAAAAAGTGTCTAGTGGTAGAATACTCGCCTGCCTTATTGCCAATAAATAGATAACATAATAGGATACAGATTGGGCTGTCACTATCAATGCTCAGTTACTAGTTGGAAACAAATGATTGCGATTCGGTGATGATGTCGAAGAAATTCATTCTTCAAATCACATCATGTCAGTAAGTCAGCAGAACCAATGACTTGGTGGAGTTAATGTTCCTTCTTGGCATGCCCGACAAGGATAACACGCATTCACATTAGACGTGACTATCTCATTATAAGATAAGATGATTGATCAAATGACGATCTCATTATAAGATAAGATGATTGATCACACGACGATCTCATGATAAGATAAGATGATTGATCACACGACTATCTCATGATAAGATAAGATGATTGATCACATGACGATCTCATTATAAGATAAGATGATTGATCACATGACGATCTCATGATAAGATAAGATGATTGATCACATAACGATCTCATGATAAGATAATATGATTGATCACATGACGATCTCAGGATAAGATAAGATTGATTGATCACGTATTATTTTCGATTTGCGTTCGTAAATGACGAAAAACAAATCGCAGCTGTCACTTTTAATTAATTAATTTTCTAGATTCATTTTTAACTTGGCTGTGTGGTCGTGTGGTATGCGCCCTAGACCATCGTTCAATGGTCACGATGGTCGAAGGTTCAAATCCTTCCCGCTGACAACCTTCGCCGTCCTGCAAAAGGCTGAGACTAAGATTTAATAATCTCAAACCTGGGGCGGAGCATCTTAAAAAATTAAACAACCAACACATAATAACAGAAAGTTTATCCATTTTTCTTCTCCTCCACAGACTTGGCATAGGTCACGTGATCTCAGCCTTCTCCGCCGTGGTCTTTGAGCATGGGGTCACGGACGACGATCTGGCGGACCGGCTCAACTACTGGATCATGTACGGGATTCTCCTGTTCTTCGGCATCAGCGTCGGGGCCAAGCAGTACGTGGGGGAGCCCATCTTCTGCTGGCCCCCGCCTGAGTACACCGACAAGCGCTACAAGCGCTACATCAACCACTACTGCTGGGTGCACACGATGTACGAGGTGCCCTGGGACCAGGTCATACCGTCACCCGAAAATGAAAGGTCAGTAGGACAGTGGAGAAATTTTAGTCCTGATGAGTTAATTACACATTTTTTTTACAATCTTTTTCGCGCCACGACATTTGGCGGGAAAGTTGGTGGCTGAGTGGTAAAATCGCTAGCTTCCGAACCTGTTGAAGGCTGGGAATTTGAATTTCGGGATTTTTTAGGACGTCCTTGAGTCCACCCAACTCTCATGGGTACATTACATTTGATTTTGAAAGTAATGGCTGTTGGTCGTTGTGCTGGCCACATGACACCCTCGTTAAGCTTCGGACATAGCCTTCACATGATCTGCCCTATTAGATTGCATGGTCTGAAAGTGGTACTCTACTTTTTATTAGCTGCTTCCGAAAGAGACATATCGCTATTAGTTTTGTGTGGTCTGTCCGTTCGTCCGTCAGTCCCGTTTAGATCTCATAAATTAAAAAAGATATTGAAAATTTGATATCATATTTTAGATCTTTCAAAGTTTTGATACAATTGCTACTTTTTCTCTGAAAGCGAAAAAAAATTATTTTTTTTTAAATTAAGTATGCAAATAGTTTTTTTTCATAGAAGTGCCCCATTTTTACAACTATTTACTATTAATAGTAGAAAATACAGAAGACTATTTAGCAAGGGAGATAACTATTTGGCATATTTTCAAAAAAATTATGCCAACAGTTTAAATATTTTTTTTGTCCAAAAGATGTTTAAAAAACATTAGTGTTACTAGATTAAATATTATCTGTCATTGTTGTTAGTTACATTTTAATTGTTTATTTTTTTAAAGAAGAAAAAATCTTTATAGTATGCAAATAATTCGAATGTAGTTTAAAACAACAATGAATAAGTAGTGTTTCTCATTATACACGTGACATGTATGGTCGGCCGTTGGGTTCATCCGATGGATTAAAAGGGAAAAGTTTCATTGTTGACGCTTCACGAATCATAGTTTGCCCTTTATAAAACAAATAAAAAACATCAGCTAGGCAGGTTCACATTTTAATAGTATCTTCATAACTATCAGTTCATTGAATATATATGAATATTAGGCCTAACAATGTAATAATAATAACATTAATTAATAAATCTTGGTATCCTGTGGTATCAAGTCGTTAGTCGAACTAACAATACAATAGAATGGGCAACAATTTCGTCACGAGCACGTCTCTTCTTTTTGTATCGACGGAGATATTGTTGTAGTTGTTGATAGTGTTGTAGTTGTTGATAGGGTTGTAGTTGTTGATAGTGTTTTAGTTGTTGATAGGGTTGTAGTTGTTGATAGGGTTGTAGTTGTTGATAGGGTTGTAGTTGTTGATAGTGTTGTAGTTGTTGATAGGGTTGTAGTTGTTGATAGTGTTGTAGTTGTTGATAGGGTTGTAGTTGTTGATAGGGTTGTAGTTGTTGATAGTGTTGTAGTTGTTGATAGGGTTGTAGTTGTTGATAGGGTTGTAGTTGTTGATAGGGTTGTAGTTGTTGATAGGGTTGTAGTTGTTGATAGGGTTGTAGTTGTTGATAGGGTTGTAGTTGTTGATAGGGTTGTAGTTGTTGATAGTGTTGTAGTTGTTGATAGGGTTGTAGTTGTTGATAGTGTTGTAGTTGTTGATAGGGTTGTAGTTGTTGATAGGGTTGTAGTTGTTGATAGGGTTGTAGTTGTTGATAGGGTTGTAGTTGTTGATAGTGTTGTAGTTGTTGATAGTGTTGTAGTTGTTGATAGGGTTGTAGTTGTTGATAGTGTTTTAGTTGTTGATAGGGTTGTAGTTGTTGATAGGGTTGTAGTTGTTGATAGGGTTGTAGTTGTTGATAGTGTTGTAGTTGTTGATAGGGTTGTAGTTGTTGATAGTGTTGTAGTTGTTGATAGGGTTGTAGTTGTTGATAGGGTTGTAGTTGTTGATAGTGTTGTAGTTGTTGATAGGGTTGTAGTTGTTGATAGGGTTGTAGTTGTTGATAGGGTTGTAGTTGTTGATAGGGTTGTAGTTGTTGATAGTGTTGTAGTTGTTGATAGTGTTGTAGTTGTTGATAGGGTTGTAGTTGTTGATAGGGTTGTAGTTGTTGATAGGGTTGTAGTTGTTGATAGGGTTGTAGTTGTTGATAGGGTTGTAGTTGTTGATAGGGTTGTAGTTGTTGATAGGGTTGTAGTTGTTGATAGTGTTGTAGTTGTTGATAAGGTTGTAGTTGTTGATAGGGTTGTAGTTGTTGATAGGGTTGTAGTTGTTGATAGGGTTGTAGTTGTTGATAGTGTTGTAGTTGTTGATAGGGTTGTAGTTGTTGATAGGGTTGTAGTTGTTGATAGGGTTGTAGTTGTTGATAGGGTTGTAGTTGTTGATAGGGTTGTAGTTGTTGATAGTGTTGTAGTTGTTGATAGGGTTGTAGTTGTTGATAGTGTTGTAGTTGTTGATAGGGTTGTAGTTGTTGATAGGGTTGTAGTTGTTGATAGGGTTGTAGTTGTTGATAGGGTTGTAGTTGTTGATAGGGTTGTAGTTGTTGATAGGGTTGTAGTTGTTGATAGGGTTGTAGTTGTTGATAGTGTTGTAGTTGTTGATAGGGTTGTAGTTGTTGATAGTGTTTTAGTTGTTGATAGGGTTGTTGTTGTTGATAGGGTTGTAGTTGTTGATAGGGTTGTAGTTGTTGATAGTGTTGTAGTTGTTGATAGGGTTGTAGTTGTTGATAGTGTTGTAGTTGTTGATAGGGTTGTAGTTGTTGATAGGGTTGTAGTTGTTGATAGGGTTGTAGTTGTTGATAGTGTTGTAGTTGTTGATAGGGTTGTAGTTGTTGATAGTGTTGTAGTTGTTGATAGGGTTGTAGTTGTTGATAGGGTTGTAGTTGTTGATAGTGTTGTAGTTGTTGATAGGGTTGTAGTTGTTGATAGTGTTGTAGTTGTTGATAAGGTTGTAGTTGTTGATAGTGTTGTAGTTGTTGATAGTGTTGTAGTTGTTAATAGGGTTGTAGTTGTTGATAGGGTTGTAGTAGTTGATAGGGTTGTAGTTGTTGATAGTGTTGTAGTTGTTGATAGGGTTGTAGTTGTTGATAGGGTTGTAGTTGTTGATAGGGTTGTAGTTGTTGATAGTGTTGTAGTTGTTGATAGTGTTGTAGTTGTTGATAGGGTTGTAGTTGTTGATAGGGTTGTAGTTGTTGATAGGGTTGTAGTTGTTGATAGGGTTGTAGTTGTTGATAGGGTTGTAGTTGTTGATAGGGTTGTAGTTGTTGATAGGGTTGTAGTTGTTGATAGTGTTGTAGTTGTTGATAAGGTTGTAGTTGTTGATAGGGTTGTAGTTGTTGATAGGGTTGTAGTTGTTGATAGGGTGTAGTTGTTGATAGGTTGTAGTTGTTGATAGGGTTGTAGTTGTTGATAGGGTTGTAGTTGTTGATAGGGTTGTAGTTGTTGATAGGGTTGTAGTTGTTGATAGTGTTGTAGTTGTTGATAGGGTTGTAGTTGTTGATAGTGTTGTAGTTGTTGATAGGGTTGTAGTTGTTGATAGGGTTGTAGTTGTTGATAGGGTTGTAGTTGTTGATAGTGTTGTAGTTGTTGATAGGGTTGTAGTTGTTGATAGGGTTGTAGTTGTTGATAGGGTTGTAGTTGTTGATAGTGTTGTAGTTGTTGATAGGGTTGTAGTTGTTGATAGGGTTGTAGTTGTTGATAGGGTTGTAGTTGTTGATAGGGTTGTAGTTGTTGATAGGGTTGTAGTTGTTGATAGGGTTGTAGTTGTTGATAGTGTTGTAGTTGTTGATAAGGTTGTAGTTGTTGATAAGGTTGTAGTTGTTGATAGGGTTGTAGTTGTTGATAGGGTTGTAGTTGTTGATAGGGTTGTAGTTGTTGATAGTGTTGTAGTTGTTGATAGGGTTGTAGTTGTTGATAGGGTTGTAGTTGTTGATAGTGTTGTAGTTGTTGATAGGGCTGTAGTTGTTGATAGGGTTGTAGTTGTTGATAGTTTGCAGTTCATAGTTTCTGATAAATCTTTATGAAAATATTGAAAGCCTTTTTACCTGCCTGAGCGGACCACTTTGGGGACCGATTTTGAGTTTGTGTTTCCACACAATCTTTGTAACCTTGTTCTACTTAGACATTTCTCAATTTCCTTAAGCTAGATCCTAGAGAACATAATGTCTAGAATTTGTTTACTTTTGTACAAAAAAAATTTTTTTATTCGTTATGCTGATTTGTAAATTATTGATAGTTCATTATTCGAAACTTAAAATACAAATTTAAGATAAAGTTTGGCTTTTTCGCTTTGTCTGATCTGGAATACAGACATATATATTCGTGATGTAGACATATATATATATATATTTCTTTTTATTTCAATTTCTCTGCTTTACAAAGTTATCACTTTGGAAAGGGCCGAATTATAAGGTGTGGAGGCCCTGGAGCAACGAATGTGCGGAGACCTCTAATTATGTTCCAATGCCGAAGAAAATAAAAAATCTGTCAAGCCTTCTAAAAATGTATTTCCAACGCATAAAATTATTTCAAAAAAGAATGTTGTCAGTTGTTCAAGTCAAATACAATTTATTGAACAACTAAATTAACTCGTGAAAGAATGGAACTTTGCGAGTTTTTTTCAAAAAATGAAAATGAACGAAAGCACAAACCCGTAGAATTCTTCAAACATGACAAAGTAGTTATGCAAATCAGAAGAAAATTAAGAGCAAATGAATAAAAAAAGGAATGAAAAAGTTCGAACGTTTCCTATAATTAAGTCATTGCGGAAAGAGCTGAGCCAAAAAACAACAAAAAGCACATACGATTGTGGAGGATTTAGAAATATGTGATTTGGGCAGACAAATAAGTCTGCATCGGCGGTTCATTAATATCTTTGGCTTGTAAAGGGGTCCTAGGACCCTGGTCTAGAGTATCTCAACCAAACTCTATATTCGTTTTTGTTTCTTGCTGATTTTTTCCCTCAGGTACATCAACGATGTGGGGTTCTATCGCTGGTCTACGGTGTTCTTCATCTTCCTTGCCTTCATGTACCGCATCCCAAAATTTGTTTGGAAAGAAATGAAGCTTTTCTCTGGGATTAATGTGGAGAAAATTGTTGGTGAGATAGTCAGTGTATCTTATTATATTATCTTAGCATCATCTTTTGTCTCTTTACTCATCTTGTTATCTAATTCTTTCATCTTATCTAGGGATCTTATAATCTTATCTTGTTGACCTAATCATTAAATCTTGTGATATTATCATCTTATCTTGTTGATCTTATCATCATATCTTGTTATCTTATCTTGTGATCTTATCATCATATCTTGTGATCTTATCATCTTATCTTATGATCTTATCGTCATATTTTGTGATTCTTATCGTCATATCTTGTGATCTTATCATCAACTAATGTCATCTATTTTATCCTTTTAACATCTTATCTTGTGATCTTGTCATCTTATCATATTATCTTGTCATTTTAACATCTCATTTTGTGATCCCATCATCTTTTTACCTTCTCTTATCATCTTACATCGGTGATTTTTGAGCTTTTGCCACCATCTTGTGGGGGATGGGAGTTTATGGTGGAGGTAAAATTAAACAAAAAAGTTTGTTTGTTTTTTTGGTCAGTTATATTGACTTTTACACATTTCTGCTAGTGTTAAATAGCTCCCACTTTTTTATGTAATAAATAACTCTCTTTTCATTGTATGTAAAACTGAGACAGATAAAATAGTTACCTTTTTGTGGTGAAATACAGAGCGTGAAAGTGTAGTTATTGAACCGGAAAGTACGGGCGTTGGAAAGAGCTAGAGTCAGTCAGTCAGTCAGTGGGAAGTCATGTAACAAGTTAGTTAGTGAAAGTAGTTTGTAAATTCAGTTGGTGAAATTTGGTGAAAGTCAGTTGGTAAAAGTCAGTTGATGTAGTCCGTCACGCAACATGACACCGTTGCGGAATCCTAGATATTGTTTCTATGAAAAAGATATTTGCGCACGCAATTAAAAAAGCACATCCGTTTATTATTAGTAATAATAATTATAATAATTATAATAATATAATAATATAATTATAATAATAATATAATTATAATAATAATATAATTATAATAATAACTATAATTAATAATTTAAAATAATAATAATTAATAATTATTAGTAGTAATAGGCTACAACATCAATTTATAGTGGGAAGCGTGGTCGAGAGGCCAAGTGCGCTTGAACTTGGCTTGGTCCCCTAGAAGGGGGCTCGAGGTTCGACACCTGACTCGGGCAGAGTTGTGTTTACTGAGCGCCTAAAGGCAGCACGGAAAACCAACTCCAAGATACCCCTCCCCTCTCACAAATGAGATTGGACCAAAAGCGCTCTGAGCATGCTATAAGCATGAAAGTAGCGCTATATAAAAGCTATAATAATAATAGTCTGCGTTAGATAGTTAGATAAGGTTACAGTTTCGTTATGGAACTACTCGCGAGCATGAACTTTAAGAGAATATATAAGGACGATTGGTTTTACTTGAATAGTTAAAGATGGAGTTGAGAAACCACAAAGTGCCATTTGTAGAGGAAGATCTACTATCACAATCAATGAATACAAACAAAGTGAAAGTCATTTTGATATCAAACATATCATATATTACGCCTACAACGGTTTGGTTTAATTGTATGGTACTACAAGTCAAAGACCATCAACAGCAGGGCTATTTCAGATTGATGGATGTCAAGTTCTAAAATTCTTTTTATATTCGTGATAAATGACAACTGATTTTAATTAGCAAACAAAACACACACAGTTGGAAGCATTTTAGAACGATGAAAGAGAACTACAGAAAAATTTCTTGTTTCACATTTTTTGTTATTTTGTTCAAAGTGTTCACTTTCCAACAACCCTTTTTTTTTTAAGAGTTCACTTTCCAACAACCCTTTTTTTTTTAAGAGTTCACTTTCCAACAACCCTTTTTTTTTTAAAGAGTTCACTTTCCAACAACCCTTTTTTTTTTTAAGAGGTCACTTTCCAACAACCCATTTTTTTTAAAGAGTTCACTTTCCAACAACCCATTTTTTTTAAAGAGTTCACTTTCCAACAACCCATTTTTTGTTATTTTTTTAAAGACTTTACTTTCCAACAACACATTTTTTGTTATTTTTTTCAAAGAGTTCACTTTCCAACAACACATTTTTTGTTATTTTTTTCAAAGAGTTCACTTTCCAACAACACATTTTTTGTTATTTTTTTGAAGACTTCACTTTCCAACATCTTTTTTTTTTTTTAAAGAGTTCACTTTCCAACAACACATTTTTTTTTATAGAGTTCACTTTCCAACAACACATTTTTTGTTATTTTTTTGAAGAGTTCACTTTCAACCAACACATTTTTTGTTATTTTTTTGAAGAGTTCACTTTCCAACAACACATTTTTGTTATTGTTTTGAAGAGTTCACTTTCCAATAACACATTTTCTGTTATTTTTTTTGATGAGTTCACTTTCCAACAACACATTTTTTGTTATTTTTTTGAAGACTTCACTTTCCAACAACACATTTTTTGTTATAGAGTTCACTTTCCAACAACACATTTTGTGTTATTTTTTTTTTAAAGAGTTCACTTTCCAACAACATTTTTTTTTTAAAGAGTTCACTTTCCAACAACACATTTTTTATTATTTTTTTCAAAGAGTTCACTTTCCAACAACACATTTTTTGTTATTTTTTTCAAAGAGTTCACTTTCCAACAACACATTTTTTGTTATTTTTTTCAAAGAGTTCACTTTCCAACAACACATTTTTTGTTATTTTTTTGAAGACTTCACTTTCCAACATCTTATTTTTTTTTTAAAGAGTTCACTTTCCAACAACACATTTTTTTTTATAGAGTTCACTTTCCAACAACACATTTTTTGTTATTTATTTGAAGAGTTCACTTTCCAACAACACATTTTCTGTTATTTTTTTTGATGAGTTCACTTTCCAACAACACATTTTTTGTTATTTTTTGAAGACTTCACTTTCCAACAACACATTTTTTTTTATTTTTTAAAGAGTTCACTTTCCAACAACACATTTTTTGTTATTTTTTTCAAAGAGTTCACTTTCCAACAACACATTTTTTGTTATTTTTTTCAAAGAGTTAACTTTCCAACAACACATTTTTTGTTATTTTTTGAAGACTTCACTTTCCAACAACACATTTTTTGTTATTTTTTAAAGAGTTCACTTTCCAACAACACATTTTTTGTTATTTTTTAAAGAGTTCACTTTCCAACAACACATCTTTTCGAAACAGGATTTTCTAACTTGTTAAATACAGAATTAGACTTGATGCAGATGACATGCGTTCTGATCTTGTAAAGATTGCCATAACATTTTTGATCTGGTGAAACAGAAACAAGCTCAACCTTCACAATCACGATAAAATGTTTCAAACAAACAGCGCAGCGTTGTCAAGCAATGTTGAATACAGTTGCCATGGCTTTTTACTTTGCTCCGTAATTATTTCCACTTGCTTATATGGTATAAAAGATGAATATGGTGATCACGTGATATAAAAGTACATAAATGTAGGTAATAAAAGTAAAATTTCATTTATTTGTAATTAATTTACAGACATATCGTTAGCAGACACATGTTTTATTAAGGTTGGGGTCGCGGAACCTAAAAGGCTGAGAACCTCTGAATCCACTAAAAATGAGAAGACAACAGCTATTCTCAGTTTGTCTGCACCACAATGAACTTTTGTCATAGCTCTACAAAGACCTTTGTTGGTTTTCACAGATTTTTTTTTTTACGTCGATTTGTCTTAACATCAATAGATCAATAAATCGAACTCATTGGGGGAAAAAAGTAAGTCACGGATTCGATTTGTTGTTCTCCAGTGACATCGATTTTGTTCACTTACAATTGAAGATAGATCTTTGCTGTTGATTTGATTCAGGGGCGGACTGGGTATCAAAATCGGCCCGGGCATTACCATATAAACCGGCCCACAAATGGCATGTCATATATTTTCGGTGTGGGCGGGATATTTACCCCACTCCGCAATATATATATATATATATTAGTGTGTGTGTATATGTAATTAATCTTCATTACATTCTGATCCTTCATTCTTTCAAACGTTTTTTTTTTCTACTCTAGAATACTCTCTTCCTATAATTAGTGGAAAGACAGTACACACCACCAAATGGCAGCTAGGGAGTCCGGGGGAGCTCTGCGAACCAAGCATTATTTCCGTTATTTTAAGCTTTAAAAATGCATATTCTGAGGTATCTACAGTGCAATTAGCCTGCAACTCTTCCGCTAAAAAATTCAAAAACCAAATCTGCTATTCAATGGAGTCCAGCGACTGGTAGAAAATGGTAAAATGCTTTAGTTTTTGTATTGGAGGGGGAAGGGAAACCACAAAAACACTTTTGGCTACGCTCATGAAATTTGGTGACTGTAGCTTGGTTAAGTTGCCTGTAGAGGGGCATTAAGTAAAGTTTCCCTTTCAGACAATGAAGTCTGAGGCAAGTGATGGTTTGAAGACCCTCCCCTCCTGGCTACGCCCATGTGTTATATTATAGGTGTAAGCCTCATTCTCTACAAAATATATAAAGTTTGATAACGCATCGAAAACTGGGTGTATGCATTCGTATGATTACGTAACGTATTCTATTAATTCATGTATGTTGTCTGAAAACTATAAACAATACAATAGCAGCCTAATGAGTTTGAAGCTTTTTGGTATTACTTATAGATTACAGACGTTTCTTCAAAAAATAAGATTGTTACGTCTTACGCATTTCATGTGTCAATCTAGTCATGTATGTTGATCTGTGACTTAAAATATGCTAAATCATTGGTTTTCCTGGCTGACTCAGGCAACCCATTCCATTAAAAGATAAGAGAAATCAGAACGGTTAGAGACGCACTTACTTAATGTGAAAAGCTCTTGCTTACTCCTAGTACATTCTCAAAAACGCGATTTGTATATGAATATTCCATGACCCATTAGTTAAAAAATAAATCTACATTCATTAAATATCGGATGTGACAGCGCTATATAAATTATTGTAATAATTTTCATCATTAATGACTTCATACTAAGTTGCTCGACCGACTAACACACTCTTTAGTGGACGAGGTCTTATCTGATTATCACGATCATCAATCGATGTGAATGTCAGATGTCAAGATCTATGAAGATGCAATAATAGATGTCACGTTGAAGATTATCTTGACCTATATCACACCAACGATGATCGTGATTGCCGAGGATCTTGAAATCTTCTTTTAATAAGATGATCGTATAGAAGTAGCTAGATCTAGTTGATAATACGATCATTCAAAATGTTGCTAGTTGATCATCTAGAAGTTGTCATTCGCTAAATCAATCTAAGTGTTACTATATTCAATGAAGAAACTTCTCTACGTCTAAAAACAATTACTTTAATTCAGAACTTGAAAAAGCTATTCACAAATAATTACAATGGTTAAACGTACTTGAATAAAATGATAGATCTACACAATAATATAATTGAGTTCTAATACAAAGCTTTAGTAGATGTTTCCACTTCCAAGTTCCATACAATGACTGACTAAAAAAACTAGAATCTTCCCGGGCTCCAGCTATGTCCCGTCCAACGCAGCTCATTGCAACCAATAAATGCAGCCCAAGTTACACTAATTAACATATCTCCACGTGGGAAAAAACCCGAGCTAATTGACGAGCTAAAAATAGATACTGTGTACGTGACACTGATATTTGTTCTGCGACAATTAAAAGAAAAATGCAAAAGCAGAACTTAAACCTATACGCTGCCTTTGTGGACCTCACCAAAGCTTTCGACACGGTCAGTCGCGAGAGTTTGGCGGAACAGATCGCTCCGCCTGCCTACAAAAATCAGTGTCTACCAGGCGGTGGTTCTCTCAACCCTTCTGTATGGCACCGAGACATGGACACTATACAGGAAACATCTAAGACTTCTTGAGTGCTTCCACCAAAGATGCTTGCGCTCCATCATGGACATACGGTGGCAAGACCGCACTACAAACAGCGATGTCCTTGCGAACGCCGCTATGGACAGTATAGAGGGACTTCTTTTGGTCCGACAGTTACGCTGGGTAGGGCACGTATCCCTTATGGGAGACGAACGTATGCCAAAGGCAGTCTTTTTTGGTGAGCTAAAAGGTGGTCGACGTAACAGAGGCGCCCCACGGAAACGCTTCAAAGACCAGCTTAGGCGTCAACTTTCCTTGGCTGACATGCGGCCTCAGAACAAGACAGCTGGCGGTCACTCACGAAGACCGCGGTATACACATTTGAGACGAAAAGAAAGTTTGCTGCCGAAGACAAAAACGCAGACGGCGAAAAGAAAATCTAAATCGACCACCTGCGGACAATGGTTATGTTTGAACTGGATATGGCAAAATATGTATGTCTCAGCTGGGGCTGTGCAGCCACGGGAAATACTGCATTCCTCACTAATCTTCGGACTCGATGACTGGCTTTAATTAGTATTTCTAAGCATAAGTTTGCCATTAATTATAATTGTCACTTTTTTTTTTAAGTTGTCTGCTGTGAATTTTTTGTTCTTTGGTCGCGACCAGACCGGCCCATTTGGTACCGGCCCACCGGGCATTTGCCCGTTTGCCCATATAGCCAGTCCGCCCCTGATTTGATTTAAAAAAAAAACATGGAGTTGAACAACACGGAACTGTATAAGACACAAGAAGTGAAAGAAACATATATTGTTAAAACGCCTATTGATTTAAATTACAAATGGAGTTTTAAAAAAAAGAACATATTGAGGCGAAGAACTCATGGGGCTAAGGAATATGAATAAAAAAATCAATTAGTTTAAAAAAAAACATGAATTATGAGCTCATGGGGCTAAAAAGCTTAATTACTTAAACAAATCATAGAGTTATAAACAACATAGATAAAGAAATTGTGGAGTTTAATAACCTAATGAGCTAAATAGCTCATGAAGTTTAATGGCATGGTTAAAGAACTCATGGAGCTAAAGAGACGAATGAGTTTAAGAGCTCATAGAGTTTAAAAAATTTAAAGTTAAATGGGAAGTTTGAAGTTAAAGAACCAAATGAGTTAACCCTTAAAACGCGTGTGGCAGTTTAGCCTCTAAACATCAGAATTGTAGTTCCATTTTGTATGCGCGTATTGCAAAACATCTCAGCACCTTAAGGGTTAAAGAACTCAGGGAGTTAAAGAGCATGGATAAAGAGCTCATTGATTTCAAGAATCTAATGAGCTCATGGATTAAAGTAGGTTATACACCGAGTTAAATAGTTCATTGAGTTCAATTACACATGAAAATATAGATCTCAAAGTACATTTGAAAGACATTTTAGAAGAAATTTGGAAAAAAAAAAAGGAATGTTGGTCTAATAAAACAGTTTTTATTTTGGTTAATTAATAGAGAATTATAATTACAATAAGCAGCTGAGACATTGTAGATAGTTCCCCTTTCTGATCCCCCACCTACCTACCTTGGTTTGATGAGAATCATCTGGATGTAATGATGGAGATTCATATGGACAACGGGCCGAGTAAAAAATGGGCACAGGTGTAGAACAAACTATATTTATCCTAGACAATTGGATATTACAGAAATAATTTTAACATTCAAATAGCATTCGCCGAACAGACATTCCAAGATTTCTGCTTTTATGCATCTCTTCGTGTTTCTGATGATTTCGTCACTTCCGGCTAAAACAAAATGAGTTCTCTCGTTGCAGGCATGACGCTAGAGACGGCCAACATGGAACAAGAGAAGCAAAAAAAGCAACTAGGTCACGTGGCAGTTTTCCTTCACCGTTGGATTAGCACCTACTCTGACATACCTACCAGGTGAGAGTTTTAGCCTATAGCAGCTGCCTTCATCCTTTGCTGACCACGAGGATGGTATTTCATATCCTCATTCTTGACATTCGTTCTGACCACGAGGATGGTATTTCATATCCTCATTGGTGACATTCGTTCTGACCACGAGGATGGTATTTCATATCCTCATTGGTGACATTCGTACTGACCACGAGGATGGTATTTCATATCCTCATTGGTGACATTCGCTCTGACCTCGAGGATGGTATTTCATATCCTCATTGGTGATATTCGTTCCCATTGTGAAATTGAATTAAGATGAAGCATTCACTAATGCTAATTTACAATTGCTAATTCACCAATGCTAATTCACATATGCCAATTTTTTTACCAAAACAATTTTTCAATGCAATCTCCCGAATACGCTACTCTTTTGAGTTCCATATCATGCATATTTGAGATGTCGGTTGGGTAACTAATATTACGAATATTAAAATGTTAGGGACACCTCAGCCATATTTCGAGAACGCACATAGTGTATATTTGTTTTGTACTGCAATGTGTTCCTTTTTTTTAATTTTTTTTTTTGATGCGTCTAACATCTTAAGTTTCACCTCTACCTACACCTGGTCACATAGTCTGTTGGACGTCTTTCTCCATTCCTCTCTGTCTTTTGCTATGGACACAGAACCTCGTTCAACGACATGCCTGTTGTCTTCCTATCGCTTTCTCTGTCTGCCTATTCTTCTTTTTCCTGGTACTGTTCCCTAGGTAGAGATCTTTGCTATCCCCGGGGTTTACGTTATGGCTTAAACGACGTTTTGGTGACTCAAAAGAGGTCTACAGAATGATGCCATGACGCTGTGAAGAAATTAGACCTTTCTAACATTTAAACAAAAAAGAACAATTCGAGTCAGAGAGAAGTATAGAAATGTCGTCTGCAAAATATCTCTTTTTGAGTCGATTAGTTCCATGTGCTTCACGCAAATGCAATTTAAAAGATAGGCCACATCCAGGGCAAGCATTTTCTTTTCGCCGATTGCGTCTGCCCTGTAGAAAATAGTTAACCTTTTAATTACCAAAAGATAAAGGAGACAACCACAATATTTCTTGTGAAAAGTATTTTGCAGTTGTATCCCTTTAATTTTATAGCACTTTGCAATGCAAACACTACGCCTAGTCTTGTGATATAAAAAATCTGAGCAAGTGTTTTATTAATTTAGATGTTTTTTTCTTTATGAAATAGTATGTGTACGAAATAAATGTACCTCGTAAATTTACAGAAAGTTTGAAATCACTGACCTAAATATGCGTCTGTGATTGAAACATTTAGAAACTATATTCGTCCATTCGCTGAACTTTAAAAATGAGGGTTATAACTAAGTGATTGCATTCAATTAGTAATGCTATTACAGTATTTGAGTTGTACCTATTTGTTTTATTTCACTATTGCAGCAATACAAAATTAAAGAAACTGCGCAGAGCCATGGAGAACTTCTTCATATGTTATGGGAAAAGACGCAGTCATTACCTGGTCATCATCTACCTCTTCGTGAAATTCCTCTACTTAGCCAACGTCGTTGTCCAGTTCTTCATCATCTCAGCTTTTCTCAACCTCAACTTCTGGTCCTTCGGCACTGACGTCATCGCCTCCTTCGCGGCCATCGGCGAGTGGGTGGACGACGTCAACTTCCCCAGAGTGGCGCTCTGCGACTTTCAGATTCGTCAGCTGTCCAACGTGCAGACGTACACCAGCCAGTGCGTCCTGACGCTCAACATCTTCCTGGAGAAAATGTTCTTGGTGCTTTGGTTCCTCCTGGCGTTCATGCTGGCGGCCAACCTCTTCAGCTTCACCAAGTGGTGTTATCAGCTGCTCAGCCAGAGAAAGAGGACAGAGTTTATAACCAAATACACGGGGATGATCCCATCTGGCAGCATGGAACACCTGGTCACGGAGAAATCCCTCAAACACCTGGTCAGAAGGTATCTCAAGGCCGATGGCGTATTCGTCCTAAAGATGGTCGAATCGAACACTACCGATTTATTAACGGTGGATCTGATTCGTCAAGTCTGGCTTCAGTACACTGAATTTTGTAAAGACCATTTACCGGAAAATACCGAGTTCTCAAGGATGGAAAATGGAATAATTAAGCGCACTTTAGAAACGGATATTTAAAAAGTAGGCTACTTTAAATCAAAATCATGACAAGTGAATGCAATGAACACTGAATTCAATGAACATTACAATGATAACGTTACCGGTACTTCCTACGATGTTCAAGATTTACCGCCATCAGCATTATGGCTTAGTACCTAGATCTACAACTTTCTAGCTAAATCTAGGCATTTGTAACTCGATCTAAGGTTTACCTGCCAGATCCTCAACAAATTTTGTGTTTCACGTTATTACACAGACCCAGCTTTGACCTACATAGTGCTCCAGACTTTATTACAAAGCTTATGTCAACACTGTCTGTCTGGTTCACATTTTTGAACACGTTATTTCTCCCAGAAGGACTTGTTCCAGAACGCCAGATTAATTTCATTATTGTCATTATGGGTAGAAGAAAACTTTCTCTTTCTCCCTCTCTCTCTCTCTCTATAAATATATATATATATATATATATCTTTCTCTCAGTATCTTGTCCACTGTTGAATAATGTTCTAATGCGCACCACACACCAGGGTGCAGGGTTACCACAACATTATTGTTACAAAGTCAAACAAAATAACAAGAGTACTTTCTAAATATATTTGTGACTAGTCGGTGAATCCATGTGACTATTATAATTTGCATACAACTGTTTAGTAATGATTTGCGAGTATTTCATTTTGTTATTTATAGAATGTATCTTTTTATTCTTAAGAGAATTTCTGAAGCTAATAAATGTGCTCATACAGTTCAGTAATTCTCAAAGTAGTCTATAACGACCTTCAAGTCTCTACGACAACTTACAAGGGTCCATGCGAATGAAATAATATATTGAGGGTCCATGGACTCCATGGCGAGCAAAAGGGGGCTCTAAGATTGTATATCTTATTTGAGCAGGTTGTGGGTTTCATTTTGATTTCCCATGAATACACACACACTCATAGACACATCTTGAGACGTAATCAACGACCTACTGGGCCTGCTACTAGGCCTGCTACTGGGCCTGCTACTGGGCCTGCTACTAGGCCTGCTACTGGGCCTACTACTGGGCCTGCTACTGGGCCTGCTACTGGGCCTACTACTGGGCCTGCTACTGGGCCTGCTACTGGGCCTACTACTGGGCCTGCTACTGGGCCTGCTACTGGGCCTGCTACTGGGCCTACTACTGGGCCTACTACTGGGCCTGCTACTAGGCCTGCTACTGGGCCTGCTACTGGGCCTACTACTGGGCCTGCTACTGGGCCTACTACTGGGCCTACTACTGGGCCTGCTACTGGGCCTACTAATGGGCCTACTACTGGGCCTGCTACTAGGCCTGCTACTGGGCCTACTACTGGGCCTACTACTGGGCCTGCTACTGGGCCTACTACTGGGCCTACTACTGGGCCTGCTACTGGGCCTGCTACTGGGCCTACTACTGGGCCTGCTACTGGGCCTGCTACTGGGCCTACTACTGGGCCTGCTACTGGGCCTGCTACTGGGCCTGCTACTAGGCCTGCTACTGGGCCTGCTACTGGGCCTACTACTGGGCCTGCTACTGGGCCTGCTACTGGGCCTACTACTGGGCCTGCTACTGGGCCTACTACTGGGCCTACTACAACGCCTACTGAATCAATACAGTTTTTCTTTTGAAAGTGTCAGACACCTGAAAACATCCCTACCACTAAATATTTTTTGTGCCATTTCATGAAATACCTAAAAAAAAAATTTGTTTTAATTTGAATTTCTTCATTAAATATATTCAACTTAAACTTTTTTTTTTAAATTATTAATATTTTCTTAGTTTTCACTTCACTTCAGTTAGAAATGATTTAACCAATAAACATATTTGAAGTTAATGAAATAGCAACATAAAAAAAAATATATAATGCTTTTAAAAAAACAACAACAAAGCTGTTATTAAGTGTAGTTGTATCAATGAGTCAGGATCAGTCATGTAATTAAATTTGAAATAAGCCTAAATCTAGACTAAAAATAATAAACCTGTGCGATTACAAATAGTTTTAGCAATTTTTTCTTTAGCGCAATTTTCTGACGTCAGCTTTCTCAATACGCTATCTTTTGTTTGGACCAGTTAGAAAGTGGTAGTGCAAGAAGTGTGGGTGTAGATTGATCGCTTTTTGAAATGCAGTTATTTAAAAAAAGGCGAACGACCTTTATTTGAATGCGATTGCTAAAACCTCCTCAAGCTAATACACTAATCACATGCCCGCGAATCGCTTATGAAAATAGATTTTATACTTACACAGTATAAATGGGACAAATTCAACTTATACCACCATGTCAGTCAAGTACAATTTCTTTCTCTTGTTCGAGATACCAAATAAAACAGTTAGTTACCAATAGTTAATTAACTAATTGTTGTTTTTTTTTAAATTGATTCTTGAGTTGGCAGATCAAAAAAATAATTGTGCACAATTGCAGCTTTTTTTTCCAGACAGAGTGAGCTGATATGAGCTTTGTACAAATGCAATATTAGCTAAACGGGGGAAAAGAAAAAAAGGGGGGGGGGTCTATGGAAAACGTCTGATCTTAAATGTAATTCAGTTTTCTTTTCTAAACTGACAACTCGCTTCATGCTTGAATGGCGTTTGGAAGGGAATAAGGTCTACATAATGTTATAACTAGAGGCGTAGCTAGAGTGGGGGTGGGAAGAGTAGAAATTTGAAAATCCCACGGGCCCCACTTGAGGGGGGTACCCCAAATGAGTGTTTTGTTACATTTAATATTAAATGTAACGCAAAATGCAGGGCCCCCAAAGAGGTCAAGCCCCCCCCCCCCGACCCCCAAAGGATGGCGAATTCCTAGTTACGCCTTCTAGTTATAACTGTAGGTTGACCGTGTGTGCGATTAGTTGACACGTGTGATACAGGTCAGCGTTCTGCAAGCGGTCAAGGGAGCTACAGGAACTGCTGGTATGAACATTACACGTGAATATAAACCTATACAAAATGTACAATTCAGCTTGGATAACATAGTAACATGGGCCGTACTCGGATGTCTTATCTAATGTTCGTTTGCCTTAATTGCTACATCTTCTCTACTGGGCCCTATAAAGCAGAAAGTAAGGCGGCATATGTATGATACGCATAGACATCAAAACCGCTTGACCAAAATGTTCCTTGGGTACTAACTGGAATCGTTACGTATGTAAAGTAAAAGCTCTAAAACAAGCTTAAGCCCCTCAAAAAAAAAGGTGCCTAACTCAAGTATTGGTATTTCATGGATCTAGGTTATATTTTCATGTTTACATGAGACAAAATTTAAAGGATCTAGATCTAATTTTAAGAACTACACTTTGGAAAGATAGTTTTTTTTTCCAAGACACATGAAAATACAAAATATACTCTATTCATTTAACTATTTAATAAAATTTACCTTCAAATTAATGTTTCAAAAGCATTTTTTTTTTACATAAATTCGTTCCTTAAATCTGTGAATTTAGTAGAAGTCCTGGCGTACTGTACGTCCCATTTCTCGCTCTTTAACCCTAGAGCTACTACATCTAATTCAAGTCTAAGATGATAGACCTACTCTTCTGATGATATTTTTTTATACTTTAGCACATGAACCTACTAAATAATGTCCTATCATTTCATATTTTATTCAAATTAACCTTTAAATTCGTTTTTCTAAAGCATTTTCACATACATTCGTTCGCTAAAGCTGCTCAATACTTCCATGTCGCGCGCTTATTACGTTTGAAAGGTCACGCATGCGCCGAACAGAAAACTTACAAGTCTTAATTATGTCGATTAGCTATTTCTTAGCTCTATTCAATTTTTTTAAAATATTTACTCATTCGCTTTACTTATATATTTTTTTTAAATTGCTTCTAATACACTATATCAGTGACTATATCATTATCAATGATACGCAAATTAAGACCCGCGGATAATATCTGGCTAGTAGATCTATGTAGTTCAAAATGGGCGTCGTATGTTTATAAACTACACTATAGAGCGGCGACCCAAAAATACAATTTTTCACTTGGCGGCGACCCCCGTCCATAAATTTTCGTTCATAAGCCTAGGTAAATGTGATTTGCTAATGTTATGAAGTCGTTATCAAACTGTAGATATCACTGATGTTAATTCCATTGTTAGAGACTGAACATAGCAAGAGCTTTATTTAGTGTAAAATGAATTTACGCTTCAATAAATTTTGTATTGCATGTTTATAATATTCATGTTGCATACATGAATGACAATTAAAAAAGTATCGCTAAGCTTGGAAAAGGTACAGTCTTTGACACATTAAACTTAGCTATAATATTAATGCGACAAAATCATTGTGTACACGAAAGTTGAGCTTGTTTTTGTTTCACTAGATTAGAAATTCATAACTTCAGCATCAAGTTTATTTCTGTATTTAGGCTTGGTAACGAACAGGCAGAAAAAAAACAACATGTTTCACAAAGATATGTTGTTGGAAATGGAAGAGGATGTCGCTAAAAAATGTGAAATATAACAGAGTGACTACAAACAAAAGGTCTTGGATTCAGTAACTGACATTGCAGAGAAATCATATTTAGCTACCTTGATATTGATGTAATGCTTGTGGCAGAATATTTGTATATAATATATATCGATAAATCACACTGTGAGTTACGATGTATTCTTAGGGTGACTCATTTTGTACGAAATATTAAAATCAAGCGGCACCTGTGCAGACACCACAAATATTTTTCCAAGAAGTCTTTTA
This sequence comes from Biomphalaria sudanica, assembly GCA_036873155.1. NCBI lineage: Eukaryota > Metazoa > Mollusca > Gastropoda > Planorbidae > Biomphalaria > Biomphalaria sudanica. Next base: position 271,046 of record JAZGLO010005254.1, on the reverse strand, counting down.
CTTTTCCAAAAATTAACTTTGTCAATTACATCACGTGCTGCAGAGATCATTCCAAAAAGTTTGCAAAGAAGTAATTGCAATTATGTATATATCGCAAGAACAATTTACAAACCCTGTAAATTCATCAATCTGGATGCCAAATATTGGAAATGGATAAGATATCATGTTTCCAGAATTACTTGATTGATACTATCAGCAGACATGTCAATTTTTTTTTCAGCTCCAATCATAACTCGAGGAATGTCTTTGGCACCTGCCAATATTAACTGAGAGCCACCAAAGAAAAAGCTTTAAGGGTTGCTATGTTTAATTATACTAATGGCTGAGTCAAGTCTACATTTCTTGACTTTATCAGAGCCTTCAAAACTAAAATTCGTCTTTATAGGCTAAGTTCGGAGGTGTTTTTTTCGGCCTCATACATATGGCAGAGAAAAGTTTATTACAAACGACGCATTAGTCACCCCTACTTTTTAGTTTTTTTTGTTTTTGTTTTTTTTTGTTATTGATTCTTGTCGACCATTTCACAATTTGTGTATTAATTATGCAATCTATGTAATGTCCATTTACTTCAGTATTGCAAAAGTATATGTATACCAAGCATGTTACAAACATGCTTGTTACAGTGAGTTAAAAAAGTAAATAAATAAAAAAAAATTCCGATGGTCTTAGGCGACCCCTGGCAAATGGCCATTCGACCACCGAAAGGGTCGTGAGCACAGGCTGAGAACCCCTGCTATAGAGTACAGATCTAGTAATGACAGAATTAAGCGCCATCTAACCCAGGGGGTCGGCAACCTTTTGAACCGGAAGAGCCAAAAATTAAAATTGACTAAATTTTAAAATATTTAAAGAGCCACACCTATTTTATTTCTTGCCAACCATAAAAAAAACTCCCGTATTTGATTTTTTTTTCTGAAAATGTATGTATTCATAAGAAAAAAAATATATTTATTCATATATATATATATGAGTAGTGTTTTTCACAACAAAGACAAGTAATATATATGGCATTATTGGATTTTTTTATTTATTTCGGCAATAACTTTTTTTTACAACACTAACTTGTACTTCAATAACAAACAATTGAGCAAACAAATTGAATGGGAGCGATGGCTTTGTTAGTTGGCTTCTTAGTTTACTTTTAATTATATTCATGCAAGAGAACGTTTTTTCGAACGAATATGTCGATCCAATGAAAGTCAGTACTCCATTGCCAGCTTCTTCCACTCACTGTAGTATTCTGGAAGATTATTCCATGCATCAAATAATATAGAGGCATTTCTTTTAAAGCTGTCCACTTTTGTTGCGTTACATACTTTTTTGAACCTTCAACTGCTCCAACTTGCTTTTACAGCTTTGTAAATTTCTCACTCCAGAAAGTTTTACTTTTTGAATCGATCAATTGCATTTCTAGATATCCAGTATCAATTCTTAAAGGCTTAATGTGGATTTCGTCTTTGATTTATTTATAACCGTGCTGAAGTAATTCGTGTCAAAATTTGCACTTGTTTTATTGCAATATTGCTTTAGCAATACTGAATGAAGTAACTTACCTCTGAATATCTTCTGCATAATGAATGTTTTCTTCAAAACAAACCAATTCTACCAAAACATAGGCTGAGTTTCACGTTGCTTGCAGGTTTAGATTCGGCTCATTTAAATTCCTCTTTAATATCGACCATAAAGTAAAATTTTTGTAACCATTTGTCGTTTTCTAATTCAGGGTGATTAATGCCTTTATCATTTAGGAATGTATTTATTTCGTACAAGATTTAGATTTTAGCTCGTGTGGATTTTTTCCATATTTCTTTGGAATATATATATAGAGTAGTTTATACTATTCAAACACCTATCGGCCAAAAATTCAAAGTTTAACTTTGACAGCGCATTATTTGATAATGGTTTGACAGACTAAATCCACTCCTTTCACGGTAAGATTAATTATTTTTTGACTATCATCGTAATAAATATAATACATTTCATAACAAGTTTTAGCTATATTCTTAAATATTATAGGCATAGATCTATATGTATACAGTGCTTATTTTGTTAAGGTGCTGGTACTCAGCGATGGATTGCCTAACTTGTAACTACTAATAAATTAATAATAAACGTTAAAATACGAGTGTGTGAAGTCAGTCCTGAACTGTTGAACCCAGTGCAAGCCCGGAACAAGACGGAGAGGCCAGTTCAAGAGCTGATACGTCGGTACGGCTATAAATGGAGAGATATTTGTACAACCTGCGTTACGTGCTTCCAAATGTATACTATTGGCTCAGATTTATTCGACTATTAAAGTGTTACGTTACTTTGGAGCCCTGAGTTGTCAAGTTCTTTAAGTTGGTGTTGTGTAGTGCAGTTTGCAGAGAGCCTGGATAGTGAGATTCGTAACAATATTATATCATGGGCGTAGCCAGGATTTTTTCGGGGAAGGGGGATATTTTTGCCAGCTAGGGGATCTGGCGGAGCGCTGTGAGATCCCCAGCGGGGTTCGGGTTGGAGCCCCGCCGCAAATCTGTATTTCCGGCATTTAAAAAAAATGCATATTCTGATGTACCAACCGTGCATTATCCTGCTATTAAAAATTGTAGTCCAAAAACCTTATCTGCTACTCATTGCTTTTTATTAATGGAGCCCAGATACTGGTAGACATGTTTAACCCCTCGAGATCTTGGCTACGCTCATGGAATTTGGTGAGTTTGATTTAGATTTTATATCGAAAAGGGAAGTTTTATCGTCAAAAAAATTTGCTTTGGGAGGGGGGGTGTTTAAACTAAAATTTCTCTGAAGGTAGAATTTGGTGACTGTGGTTTGCTTTAAATTAATATTGTGAATTTGTGACTGTGTTTGCTTTAATTATATTGAGAGATGGTTTTTAGCTTCAAACCACGTTATAGTTTGTTTTTTTTTAATTCAAAACCCTCTGAAGGGGGGGGGGTATAACTTATTTCTTTATGGAGTGTTTGGCGGGGAGGGGGGTAAACACAAAGCCCCTCTTGGCCTAAACAAAATAAGAGCAAAAAATCAGTCATAAAATCCCCCCCCCTTTTTTTTTGGGGGGGGGGGGAGGGAGTGGAACCTCAATTCTCCCCCCCCCCCCGGCTACGTCAATGTATTTATAGATCTAGATAGATCTAGTTTGTCGGTTTTGTCTGATCCATCACAGAGTACACGCAACTACTCAAAACTTGACTTGCCAAGTCTGACGGTAACACCCTTTGACTTATATCCCACTCGCAAAATGTTAGTCTTATCCAAGTTTATGCGGAGGACAATTTTGGGTGACTCTCTATGTAGGTTAAGAAGAGGAAGGGAGATAAGATGCACACTCGTCTCCGTGCTATACAAAACTCGGTTGTGCCTTCTTCTGTTTTAATGCAGCAATTAGATTGACTGTATAGGTGTCGTAGAATCTGCATGAATTTTTCTGAGATGCCGTATTCTTTATTTTCCATGCGAACATAATAAACATAAATACGAGATTTAAATGTTTAACATGTTTCGGATGTTCCTTCAGAGTTGAAGATAATTTACTTCATACTCCAAACCTCCAAGCAGGACGACGGGGGATGACAGCGGGTAAGGTTTGAACCCGGGACCATCAAGACGACCAAACGACATTTCATGGCGTATACAGCACGACCAGGCAGCCTAAATGTCCAACTAATCAAAGTAAGTTTTGAACAGGTAGGTCAAAAGTTCTCTGAGATCAAAGGGGAGCGAGTTCTAAAGCTTTGGTCTATGCACAGGAAATGTCAGCAAAGCTTGACGTACCCTTAACATAAGGGATGTAATTCATAAATACATGCAGATTTTTATTTAAACGATCAGAATTTTATTTAAACGATTATGTCCCTTTGGAACAGAATTTATAAATTTTGTTTCTATCTGTAATAAATAAGAATAAGGTAAATTTAAATGCAATATCGTGTATTGTATATACCGTTATAAAATGTTAGATTTTAAATGTTTGAATTGAAATGACCACATCTAAAGCTCAGTTACCATGTACTATCATCAGGGCATCTTTGATGACTGCTATGAGAATATGAGACTTTGATAATCCATTAATACAGAACTGTAACTCATTAAGTTTGAAGTAATTTAATCTTGAAGTCAATAACATCTTTGTATCTAATTAATCTTCTGGCCTTTCGTCCTCTTTCAGCACATTTTCGCACCATTCAACATTCACAGTATGCTGAGCACTAACACTAACACTGAGTTATTGTCACCCTTGTGGGAACACCTAAGTTTAGGGTGTGGTCAAAAGGAAAATTAATTTTTAAAATTTCCTTCATCATTGAGTAGTGGTGGTACACTGCATCTCATAAAAAGGCACCCAAAGGTGCTTGCCTCTCATTTTAAAATTTACTTTAGCTGTCTAATGTTTTTAATACCAATGCTGCTGGACATTGAATAGCAAAAATTTCATTGTGTCTATTATGACAGATTACCAGTAGTAATAACAAAATTATCAACGTCTTTGATTCCGCAGAATAAGGATGAGTGCAGTGTTTCACATGACTATGCAAACCAGTTGAGACCTGCATATTTTTTTGTATAACTGTATGGAATGCGCTGGACCTATTTAAGTTTTCTTTTCGTCTTTTTATCTTCGCCAGGAACACTTCCATCAAAAGTGCCTTTGTTCCTTAATGGGCAGATGTAAGTTAATTACAAATAACAATGCTCTGCTGGGCAATATTACACTAATTACCATTCCACAGCTGCGCCGGACACTGATCACGCATGGGGGATGACCACATGCAAAAGGAAATCTTCTTTGGGGAGTGTAAAGAAGGAAAGCATAACTTAGGAGCCCCCCTCCTCATAAGCCCTATAAAGAACAACTACCAGTACTAGAGCAATATATAAAGACATTTTCTTAATCCCAAATATAACCATATCCACAAAAATGATTAGGTGACATATTATGGATGAGACACTAGAATTTGGAAACAAGGAGACATGGATGACATTACTTAATTTATAGAGAATATTTCCCTGTTTATTTTACAAGTTGTTCAAACTCTATAATACACTTATTAGTATAATTAAATCAGGTTTCTCTTTCCAAAGAGGAACTATTTAAAAAGAGTATGACATTGTCCAACTCTAAAACTAAATTAACAACAATAAATACATGAACCATTTATTAAATTCAACCTTATCTTTAATATTAACAACGTATGTACTATCACATTCAACTATTAAAAATTTGCTTATTAGAAAAATGACAAAAACTTTTCGCCCACATTTATATCTCATCTAGGTAAGTTTGCACTACTTTCAACAAAGTCAATATATAATAATATATACCGTAAACAAATGGAATTTCAGAAGCTAGGTTCAGCAACTAAGCATTTATCCCACTTATAGAAGAAATAGACAATGGGCATTGGATGAGACTTATTTGTGATCCTTATTAAAAAACAAAGTACTTCACAATGAAGGAGTTAGGATACATTCTGGCTAGTTAGTTTTTATTTCCTGATATCATTAAGAGACTAAAGTATACAATTTTAACTCCATGTCCATCTTGCGTTTCATTTCCATTGGTTCATGTGGTACAGGTCTTAATTATAAAATTAAAATTGTACAGGAACCAGATTTTTCTTTTCATGTAAGTAGCACTTCAATCTGGGGCTTTTTTAAAAAATTGGACTTCTATTTTATAATGGGGTCAATTCATCTCAGTATTGAAGTCTTGGCTTGATCACAAATGATGCGAACTGCAAGATAAAAATGATTAAAAATAATTTTTTTTAAACAAATGTGAATAGTAGAATAATGATTGGGTGAGTGAATATAAAAATAAATAGAGATGTTTATTGATTTTCTACTTATGATAGGAGCCATTCTTCCATAGCTGTAGCCTTTAAACTTAAAATTATGGATAGTTTCTAAGTAATTCTAGAGCACCATTGTAGGATCTTTGTTGGGTCTTTTTCTTTTGAATAAATAAAAAAAAATTGCCTTTTCCTATGAGATAAGGGTGCCTTATGTTGTCCTAATAGGCATTTAAAAAAATATTTTTATGAGCAGTCCTGACATTTTATGCCTATTTGGAGCACAATGGGATCTATTAGGTACGACAAATTATTATGACAAGTGAAACTCAAAGGTCTGGTCTCATTCAACATTATTGATACTAGATTGTATCTATCTTTCAATGTTAATAAATGTCCACTGAAAGCATCACGTCACCATACAGGTCTAGAATTTTTGGTTTCCCAGAACTGTTGAGGCAGAGATCAGCAAGTCTGGGGCAGTCCTAATATGTGGACTGGTTGGAGAGGTTAGAGTTGAGCAGGGAGAAGTGCATAGATCAAAATAAAAAATTGCATCGTAATAAATGGACATATTAGCATAATACCTTTCTATTGAACAATGTTTAGTATTAAGTTGGTTCAGTTTCTCTTTGACAGACATGTCAAAACACCATCTAGAAATGGTAAATCCATCTTTAGATTAAGAAGAGGTTAATGGTCATTGCAAAATTGTGCCATCTAGATACCCTCAATCTACATGAACAAAAAAAAATAAATCTATAACAATAACGAAGAATAGCCAACTCATACTTTAATAAATTCAAGGGATATACATTTCCAGTTTAAGTTATCTTAACAATATTACCACTGCTTCTATTAATTTCATAGTGATTCCCCCATATTTTTACAAACTCTCATTTCTAGTTAACTTTACTCCCTCTAACACACACACACATGCATGGCAGGTAGGACGTAATCATCTTCTTGTTTGAAGTAACGTCTGTATTATATAAGATAAGATATAAGATAAGATTATATATGACCTCCTGTACATTTGATATATAATCTTTCCTTTGCGTTCCTCTTGGAACATAGGGGCTCAACAAATAATTTTCTAGAAATAATTTTTACTAATAATTTCACTTAATCTGAAATATTCATTAATCTGAAATGGGTCTGGTTCCAATCGTTTCATACTATTGGGACTCTACTGTATAACATTCAAAATTTGCTTTTTAAAATAGGCCTTTATATAGTTAAGACCTATCAATACTATTTTTGCTTTTAAGTAGCATGCCTCTTATAGATATTACATTTTTTTAAAAAATTGTGTATTAATAATTACCATAAATAATTACAAGTGTCTAATGACTGCATTCAAATTTGTCAGTTCTTTCCTAAAAAAGCACAGACCCCCATTTCTTACCCGTCATCCTGGATCTGCCAGAGTAGTGGCAGAAAAATGATGAGGTTCTGTCATCTTGCTGGTTGCCTCTTTAGATGTAGCTCTACTTGCTGTTAAGCACCTAAATAATGTTGACAAAAAAAAATTAATTAATTTTTTCTTTCAGCAAATTTGGCTTTTTTTTTCTTTTAAATATTTATAAAAATGCAATACCAATTGGACAAAGTCCTTTTCTAAAACTATTCTTTTTCCAATATCCTAAAGAAAAATTATAAATTTAATCAAGAGCTGGGAAACAAACCTTAATACTGATCTAAACAAATAGTACTTAGGTTTGCTATTACTTAACTTTATAATATTGAACCGAACCAAACTCGAACTTAAAAGAACTGACCGAACCAAACTGTCAAGACCAGGGGTGTGTAAGATGTGAGAGTGTGCGTGTGTGTTAGTTTATTTTATTTGTGAATTGTTTTAGCACGTGGTTTTCAGGGGGGGGGGGGGACAATAAGGTTTCCTATGGTCAGTCTATTCAGTTGGATGGCTGGCCTGGTCTGAGAAGGTTGTTGGTGATTGTTGCCAGTTGTATTGCCTAGATCAGGGGTGGGCAAATTACAGCCCGCCAAAGTGTGTTATGCGGCCTGCGAACACCTAAAGAAATCACATTACACATATACAAATGCAATTATATTAAAAATAAATAATTGTAAATATCTATAGAAATTGTTGAAACTTTTGATTCTTATCACTTATAATAGAGAGGCTAAAGAAACATTGTCCTTTAATGTCATTCTAAAAAGTTAAAAGTAAATGAAGACAATTTTAAATGGCCCATTTCGTAAAATTCAGTCAAAGACACAAGCTGAAGCCAGTATTTTTTTCAATGCTATGAAGAAATGTCTTGAAAGTGTTGGGTTGGCTTGTACAAGATGGCAAGGGTAACAACTGATGGAGACCGTGCTTTGACTGAGAAAAACTGACTTTGTAATAAAATAAAGAGCAATACCCCATCCATAAACTCATTACGGAAAAGTTTACACAAATCTATTTTGAATACCATTAGTGCATGTGATGTACATACTATAGTCTCAATAATAAGCGTAGAGTCGACTTTAGACTTATGTAAACTATGCATCTGTGTAAAGCCCACAATTGTTGAGAGACCCCCAGAGGCTGCTTATACTATTATTTTTTTAGAAGAAATAGAGAAACTTATCCTCAATGTTATTGTTGAAGTACACTAGGTTTTTAATAAGCTGCATAATTTTATTTTTTTTAGCAGTTAATTTATAGTTTTCTATTTTATTTGGGGACACCACATTCACGTCGCCTACCCTAGGGACTCCAATTATCTAAGGCTGGCCCTGACTGGAAACAAATTTGCACATGAAATGTATGTGCATCATAATACTTTCCAAACAAAAGCTATTTCCATTTCTTGAGGCCAGCAAAGTGCAATTAGGCTTTATCATTTTCCTTATTTGAAAAGGTGAAAGTATTTCTAGTGAAATGTACACGACTTATTTGTATTCCTTGTTTGTGGACTTTGAAAAGCAAATTTTAAGACGTCAGCAACTTGAACCAGATTTCAATACCCTCTGCTCACCATTTAATACAGAAGCTGATTCAACTCCAGAGGACATACCTCCTGGCAAATTATGACCTGAAAGAGAAGTTCCAGTCAGTTCTTTTGCGGAAGTTCACGGGCGCTAGATGCTGTATATCCGCACTTCAAAAAACTTTGCTGCTAAACTTTCACATTATTTAGAACCACATTCATCTGTGAACATGCTTTTTTTTTTTTAATTTGAAAATTATCAAGTGTTAGAACAGGTCGATGCTTATTGATGTGCCAAAATTCCAAAATATCAAATATCACTTATTGACTGTAATTTGACAGCAGTCACAATGATAACAACTAGAAAGCTAGTTCCATGGTTACGGAACATTATTCACAAGAGTAAAGAGTTACATACTTCACATTAAGTACAACTACAAGTTCCTGTTGAAATGTTGTGATTGAAACAGACAATGGCAAAATAAAAAAAAAATCATTCGTAAAATTAGTTCAAAAAATTGCTAACTCTTGTTATAATTCCTCAATTGGGAGTGCAAATATATATATATATATATATGGCCCCCCAGTCCCCAATTTATTTTTAATGCAGCCCTCGGCAGAAAAAGGTTGCCCACCCCTGGCTAAGATAAGGAGATATTATTCCTGCTATGTGTGTGTATTATATATTTGGGGTAATGCTTATGTTAATGTGTCATGATACCCTTATGTAATCCATTATATGAATCTAGTCTAAGCGCCCTAGAATATTTTAATTGGGCACATTTAGTACTTATAGTATTGATGATTGTGTATTCTATATTATATGTGTAACCGATGGTAATGCTGTAAATAAATACTAATTTGTATACTCTGTTGTTGAATGTACTTTATAATACTTTTACGTTTTAAGGATCTACGTTTGAGTATCATACCCCGTTAAATTACGCCCCTTAAAGAACTAACCTAAGTTCTTTACACGAACCATGCTCGTTAGCGAGCCGAACCCGAGTTTTGAGTTACTTTTTATAGTAGCAGGCCTAGATTGTTTCAAACGAAAACCTGGGACAGAGTTGTCCTCCTCTTTTTTCATTGGATCACACCATAACAAACTAATTATAGCATTCCGCTTGGCTGATGTAACTGGATCTAAGTGTTAATAATATTCAACTTATATTGCAGTCTGTCGGTAAATTCTATTAATTTTGACGCATTGTTAAGTAACTAGATCGAGATTTAACTCTCATAAACCATAATGAATGATGAAATCTGTTGCTTTATTATTGTAGAAAGTCTATTGTATCATGTTACTAGAAGAAGAGTACCCGTTACTAGTCTTATGTCTAGTTCTAAACTCGAATAAAGACTAATTCTAATAACAATAAATCTATAGGCCATAATATGCCTATTTTTACCTTTCGTTTTTGTTTTCTGGCGCACACACACATACGCGCGCAAAAGACTTTCGGAGATAAGTCTTTTAAACCATAGAATTAATCAAGAGTTAGAATGGCATAGATACGCCCCTCTATCCAGCTCCTAGCTCCACCAGTAGGGTCAGGGGAGATCCACGGTGACAAGCGTTTTTTCACCCTGTTTTCTCAGTTTCAAAAATTGCCTTTTCTGAATATCTACAGCGCAGTAAATCCTGTCATTTTATGCACACAAAACAACAACAAAAAAAAGAACCACTATTAATGGAGCCCAGCGACTGGTAGGAAAACAGATCAATGTGTCAAATGTTTAATTTGAAGTGGGCGGGGTGAGTTAGGCTTCACACTCCATGCAATTCTGTTTTATTGTAATTTGCTTCACTTTTGACTTTTTCTCAGGATTGTAGATTTCCTTTAGTCTTCGTACCCAGGGAATAGTAAAGAAACAGGAGCATGCACGAAGTATGTTTCTTTTTTTTATGGGGATTGAGTTGAACCCAAGCTATGGGCTATGAGGGACACCAGCCAAAAGCTACCTTGGTCAAAGCATAATTCCCTTTTTTTTGGTCTTCAACACCATAAAGTCTATAACCGGTTATAAGGTGGAATATATTTTCGGTGTGTGTGTGCGTGCAAACCCTTTGCTATCTACAGTATATTCTAATTAGCCAACTTCTCTAGAATAATGTACAGTATGCTCTAATTAGCCAACTTCTCTAGAATAATGTACAATATCCTCTAATTAGCCAACTTCTCTAGAATAATGTACAGTATGCTCTAATTAGCCAACTTCTCTAGAATAATGTACAGTATGCTCTAATTAGCCAACTTCTCTAGAATAATGTACAGTATGCTCTAATTAGCCAACTTCTCTAGAATAATGTACAATATCCTCTAATTAGCCAACTTCTCTAGAATAATGTACAGTATGCTCTAATTAGCCAACTTCTCTAGAATAATGTACAGTATGCTCTAATTAGCCAACTTCTCTAGAATAATGTACAATATCCTCTAATTAGCCAACTTCTCTAGAATAATGTACAGTATGCTCTAATTAGCCAACTTCTCTAGAATAATGTACAATATCCTCTAATTAGCCAACTTCTCTAGAATAATGTACAGTATGTACATATCTCTAATTAGCCAACTTCTCTAGAATAATGTACAGTATGCTCTAATTAGCCAACTTCTCTAGAATAATGTACAGTATGCTCTAATTAGCCAACTTCTCTAGAATAATGTACAATATCCTCTAATTAGCCAACTTCTCTAGAATAATGTACAGTATGCTCTAATTAGCCAACTTCTCTAGAATAATGTACAATATCCTCTAATTAGCCAACTTCTCTAGAATAATGTACAGTATGCTCTAATTAGCCAACTTCTCTAGAATAATGTACAATATCCTCTAATTAGCCAACTTCTCTAGAATAATGTACAGTATGCTCTAATTAGCCAACTTCTCTAGAATAATGTACAATATCCTCTAATTAGCCAACTTCTCTAGAATAATGTACAGTATGCTCTAATTAGCCAACTTCTTTAGAATAATGTACAGTATGCTCTAATTAGCTAACTTCTCTAGAATAATGTACAATATCCTCCAATTAGCCAACTTCTCTAGAATAAAGCAGAGATATCTCAACAATCCTGTTTCATAGCATTGGTCTCATCTTGAAACGGGAAACACTTTTTAACCTGTGAGCCGATCAGAGGCATAGTGAGCAAATCGTACACCCGGGGCAAGGTACATTAGAGACGCCCCTCCTCCAGTTTCCATGATATAGGTTGCTTATGGCGCCCCTCTGAGGGTGGCGCCCGGGGAACCGTGCTCCCTAGCCTCCCCCAAACTACGCCTCCGGAGCCGATGTGTGCAGTAGTTAAGCAAACCCCACTGAGGGCCATGTTCAAAAAATGCATTTAATACATCCCTCTAGAAATGAAGATTATTACGTCCTAGCCCCAAATGTCCTACATGGAACGGCAACAGGCAGGGAAGGAACTCGGGAGAATCATAATGACAATCCAAAGCGCATACCACAGGACGACCACCCGGAAGAATTCAATATGATAAAACGGTTATAAATTTATTACTGGGTATGAATTCCCACACATTCACTCTTGTAAGGACTTTTGCATAGATATAACCAGAAGTGACTCCTCAAAGACAAATCAAATAAATCGGGACAACGGTCGAGTTGAAAAGTTCAGCACCCAAGAAATAAAGGTTTTATATACAGGCCAGTCGCCCCCCCCCCCCCCCCCGGAGCTTAAAACTGCTTCGAACATATGGATTTGTAACGAGACGTTGTTTTTTGTTTGTTTGTGTGTGGTAATTAGGAAGAAAAGGAGGAACAGGTTACACATGAAAAAAAAAAATGCTTTCATGGCTCGTAATATAAGACACCCACATTCAAATTGAGTTTGACATATGTACAAGCAGTTATGCTTGCTTGGCCTTCCTTCAGCACTTCATTACTGTTGGAGTTTTCACCCACGTATCTAATGCTAAGTGAAACCCACAATGGGGAGGGGGGAGATCATTGGCCTCAGTTGATTACCCACCTACTTGAAAAGAAATATATATAAATATAGCAAGTAACTAATAAAATATTTAAAAAAGAAGATAGGTGCAAAGTAAAATAAAAAAAAAACAAATACTTCTTTAAAACAATGCTTATATTCATTGTATTTGTACCAATGAGTTTGGATCAGTTATGTCATTAATTTGTAATAGATACAGACTAGCAATAATAATTCAATGCGCTATGTCCGCTATCACTTGCAGTTATGGGAAGGGTGGGGGTGTCTAGGAGAAGGTTTCCGAGATGGCTTTTAAAAAAACAGCTTCAAACAAATAAACAAGAAAAACATTTTTTAAAAAGTACTTAACTCTTTCTCTCCTAACTGACGATACCAACGTTGATTCCACCAGAATGTGGTAAATAATTACGGAGAGAAAGAGTTAATACGAAGTGTAATTGTACAGTACGATGCTAGTATTTCTTTTAATACCCATGTATAATTATATAATTAGAAATAAAACAGTAATTACAGCTAGGCACTACAGTGGAAATAAATACAGAAAAAGATAATAGTATTATCTTTTAGTCAATATTGTATGCATGAGGGTCAGCGATAATGTGAGCCTTCTATCACAATAAACTTTTATCGTTCATATTTGGCGCTGGTGTAAAAGTAAAGTAAAAGTATGAGATGTCTGGGACGTAATGGATCTATACTTATTACTTATAGCCTACAGGCAGAGTTAAATCATTTTTTTGTTATTTAATCTCATAAGCTCTTGCATTCTTTTAAAGTGTGTTTTACATTTCATCCGTTACAGAAACCAACATTTAAGATACCAGTAACAACTAAATATGGCACGTCTAGAAGTAACACCAGAAGAATGCGGGGGTGATGAGCACAACCAAAACAACCCTCCCGATTTGCAAGTCTTAAATGTCAAAATAAAAAATAGAGACATAGTTATTCTTGCGTACGTCATATACTCGGCACTGATAGATCTAGTGAGCTCTACTCTAACTGCTCGGACCACACTGTCGCTATGGGTATTATCTGAAGTGCACGCTCACTACCACATCATCACCAGGGCTGCCAGGAGCACAACGACCAGACCAAAACATGACCAGATTGAACAGCGTCCAGAGGAGCCCGAGACGACCGCAAGGCCCCCAGAGGAAGAAAGCAACACTGATAATCAGATAGTGTCGAGCGAGGCTGAGGAAACGTCCATCGAGTCATCAGGAACAGCTCAACAAGTGAACTTACAAACTCCCCAGTGGGCCACCGCTAATTCAGATAAAGAGCCAGTAGAAGATGACGAGATGCCATCTCATAAAACGGCTTATACAGCAATGTCTCTGAGTGAAGGAAAAAAAAGCTGCAATCCTTCTAGGTTAGGCATTGAAGCTGGCAAGACAGCTCAAGAAAAAAGGCCACCAGATAAAAATAAAGTGAAACAGGCAAAATCAGGCACGACAAAGCCTACCAACGGATTATACAAGGTAGGCTATAGAATAAGTTATCTTATCTTATATAATACAGACGTTACTTCAAAAAGATGATTACGTCATACGCATAGTAGTCCTGGTGTATGTAGAAAGTATAAACATATACATCTAAATAATATAGCCTTTGTTAGATACAATGTAATAATATAGTTTTTGCTAGTTACACAGTAATAAAGATAACTTTCATTATGTTCAGGGCCAGCCTTAGGCATTGGCAAACTAGGCAGCAGCTTAAGGTTTCCAATTGGTTCCGGGCCTCGTACAGGACTCAAAAACAATTCTTTACAGAAAAGAAATAGCGAAACTTGTGCCCAATGTTATTGTTGAAAAAACTCAAAAGGATTGAAATGAATTGATCATTTTATTGGGTTTGCTGTTTATTTTTATTTTCTTCTTATTTTTTTTTTGTTGGGGGGGGGGGGCATCAAATTCACTTTGCTTGGGGCCTCCAATTATCTAAGGCCGGCCCTATTACAATGATAACTTTCATTACATTTTAGGATTTCTTAGCATACTATTAAATGATTATGTTTTGAACAATTTAATATAAGTTAGTCTATATTGAAAATTGGACACAAGAAGTAGCCCATAAAACATTAGTAGACATTTAAGACAGGAATATATTGTAATAACTTAAGTGAGGCAACTTAGATATAGACGTTTATTTGACATGACAAACACACAGGACATCTGCCTTGATTACAGCATCTTCATCTCGGCTCTAGACTTGGGTGGAAAGTCGTTCTCTCTCTCTAATGTCAACATCCATTATGACCATTAAAGCCCCAAATGTGTGTCAATAGTTACTAAAGGCTTATTTTAAGGAAACTTTCTGGTCAAGAAACTAAAATTTATAAAATTGGAATTTTTTGTACTGGTATAAATGGTATTTAGAAACTTTTCAAATTTACTAGGCTCATACTAAAGTTGCTTTGGTCTAGCTATTGGAGTGTATGATGAATTTCAAGACTGATTTTTATTACCAGAAATCAACTTAGGGTTAAAAAAAAAAAAAAAATCTTGATCCAGCCATGGGTTAATTTATTCTTTCTTTTTTTCTTATAGTAGAAATGTGATTAAGTTACATGCAATAAAATCTTTGGTCTTTTACTGATACACGTTGAGCCCTTAAAAAACCCATTCCCAATACTCTGGTCATTACAGAGCCAAGAAACGAAAAGCCATAGTGGACTAGTTGGAGTGGAGACAGTTTATGAAAATACCAGTGAGTACAAGACATCAATATTGCTTTATATCACTCTAAAAGAATTGTTATTGTTATGTCTCAACTTAAATAATATACGGGTAATATGTTTTATATGGTCCTAAATGTTCTCATTGAATGTAGTTCCCATGACAGTCTATTATTTCCTATTTCTATGTGTATATCTTATCTTATATAATACAGACGTTACTTCAAAAAAGAAGATGATTACGTCCTACGCGTCATGCATTTAGTCATGCATATTAACCAATGACTTAAATTCTGCCAAGTCACTGGTTTTTCTGGCTAGCTCAGGCAACCCATTCCATTCTCTAATAGCACTAGGGAAGAAGGAGTATTTGTACAAATTTGTCCTAGCATATGGGACGAGGAATGTTCCTTTATTTTTGTGTCTTTCAGAGTATTTTATTAGATTTTGTTTTTGTATTTGAAGATTATGGTTCAGTGTTTTATGTATAATTGCTACTTTACTTTTGAGTCTTCTGTCCTGAAGGCTTCCTAAATTTAGTGATTTTACTAATGGTGTTACTCTAGTCAAATGTGAATATTCGTTTGTTATGAATCTCACTGCTCTATTTTGTGTTTGTTCCAGTTTCTTAATGTTTTCTTGAGTCGAGGGGTCCCAAACGGTGGATGCATATTCTATTATTGGCCTAACCAAGGTTAAATAATATTTTAGTTTTATGTTCTTATTTGATTTATAGAAATTTCTTTTAATAAACCCTAATGCTTTGTTTGATTTTTTACATAGTTTCATCAATATGTGGATTCCAAGACAGTTTTTCATTTATTATAACACCTAGGTATTTTGAGTTTTTAGTCTGTGTTACTGGTTTGCCATGAATAAGATAAGTGGAATTAATTTGTTTTAGTTTTTTTGTTACTCTTAACAACTGACATTTTTCTGGGTGGAAAGACATGCTCCAATTTGATTCCCATTTCTGTAATTCATCTAATTCTCTTTGTAAAATATCTGTGTCTTGTATTGTTTTTATTGTTCTATATATAATGCAATCGTCTGCAAATAATTTGACTTTTGTTCCTGAACTAATGCAATTTGGCAAATCATTTATGTAAATTAAAAATAGTAGTGGACCCTAGACTGTTCCTTGAGGTACACCTGAGTTTACTGTTATTGGTGTTGATTTAGAGCCATTTATTATTACAGAAAATCTTTAATCCACTGATGCAGTGGACCATTAATGCCGAAATATTTTAATTTTTTAAGCAAACTATGGTGGTGAACTTTGTCAAAAGCCTTGGAAAAATCTAGTAAGATAGCGTCTATTTGTTCACTATTATCTAAACTTTTTGAAAAATCATCAATTAGTCCTATTAGTTGTGTTTCACATGATCTATATTTCCTAAAGCCATGCTGGTATATAAGATCTATTAGTTTGTTAGGTTAACATCAGTATTGTTTAAATAGAAAAAAAAAGAGTTTTTTTTTGTTTTGTTTTATCTACAGGTATTTTTAGGCAGGGAATTTGCCTACGGCTCTAACCTTTATTCATGAAACACATTCCCTAGTACTTGCTAATAACATAATGTTTCAGTATAATTTTTATCCACCAGTTGAATCCTGGGAGCTGTTCCTGATACCGTTAATCCAGAGATAAAACCTATAAGTTTAACTGGGCAATATGTGAAAGTAACTGAATGCATGGTTGTTTTACTTTGTAAAGATGTCAGTTTAACACAACTCAATTTTATGTACACAGAACACATTTTGGCCTCAGTAAAACTTTAATTTAGGTACCTTAATTTTCTTTCTTTCTCCTAATTGTTGCAATTTTTGCATGTTTACATTTACACTGATAAAAACTTCAAAGTTTATAATATTTAAAAAAAAAATAACAACTCCTTTGATACCCTCTTCTAGATGACATATCCTTAAATGATGTGCAAGGCAATGGTGATCCTGTAAGTTCTAGAAACCAAACATCTAAAGGTAAGATATAACACATCCACGATGACATTTTAATTTTTATGCCTTCTTCATATTAAAAAATGCAACCAGACATTGTAATGATTCTGACAATGGAATAACCCTAAAAAAACAACATTGGTCTGCTAAGCAATAGCTCCTTGGTTGGTTCGTCACATTCAGTCTTAAAATGAAAATGGCTCGCCTTGCAGTTTGGATGCAATTAACTCTTTCTCTTCTAACTGATGATACCAACGTTGAATGTGGTAACTAATTACAGAGAGAAAGAGTTAAAAGCCTGGACATTGGAAAGTAGTCCACACCTCTCCATAAGTCCATACAGATGTTGGATTAAAAAATAAAAGGCAGATTACTGATACCATTTGAGATCAGCAGTATTTTGGGATCTCCCTCAAGAGGCCTTTCATAATAAGAATAGACTGTTAGGGATTAGTCAAAAAGCAGCAAGAGCATTCAACCAAAGGTAATGATCACCATCAAAAGGTCAACAGCATAGTAATTTAAAAAAAAAAAAAAGAATCCAAGTGGACTACCATATTTTTAATTCTATTTTAGCAAAAACCTCATTAGCTTTAAAAGCATCAAAAGGCTTACATCTTTTTTTTTTCTGGCCTACTAGGCAATATGCCTCCAACAAATGTGCAAGATAGTGGGTTTCCTGTAAGTTCTGGCCTATTAGGCAATATGCCTCCAACAAATGTGCAAGATAGTGGGTTTCCTGTAAGTTCTGCAAACCAAACCTTGGAAGGTAATATATCATATTTAATGATGTCACATGATTTTAATATATATATATATATGATTTTTTACCCATAACTTTCTGTCCCAAAGGCTATATTAAATTCCAAAAATATGTTTTGAAATATATGACATTTATTTTATCGTCTAGACAGTCAAGCAGAAGCAAGAGCACCTGAAAGAGTCCCAAACTGTAAAACAGAAGAAACTGATCAATCCAAAGAGAAAGAGCTTAACACTGAAGAAACTTCTAGCAATGAAACTTCTAGCAACCCAAATAACATGCCCAATGAAAATATCCACACAAGTGATCCAAAGCAGGATCGTTCACAAGATGTAGATTTGGTAAATGTAGTTAAAGCTTGGGAAGCTGTGACTTAGACCTGAGACTTACAAACATCTCTTTTAATTATTCTGCCCAAACTACAACCAGTGAGTCACATCCGGCCTGTGACAAAATCTAATCCAAGCTCTTAAAACGTATCCCCATAATGGACAATGAAAGTTTGGTTTATTGGAAAGAGCTTGAACTTTTTTTTTTTTACTGCTGAGGCCATTAGACCCCTAACACATTGTCAAAAATGTATATAGCCTTCAGACTAAAACAATTATATTATGTGACAGGACAGTGTCTAAAGCAGATTGTTATCACCAAGTTTTCCCTCATCCAAACCATCATGCCAAAGAAGAAAAAAACATTCTATAATTAATATTAATGCAATAAAACATCTGTTTGATGATTAAGTGCTTCACCATGATCAGGCATGTTACATAAGGATGCCATACATTAATTGACACAGGGATACATTGTTAGGGATACATTGTCAAACAAGAACCTTGTGGGGTGAGAGACACAATGGGAGTGTAAACTTTTGAACAACAAATTGAGCTCACTAAAAGTGTTCTTTACCGCCCCCCCCCCCCACCTAGGTAAACTACTTAAGTGTGACTTAATTTATGTGTTTACCAACTTCTTGGCGTATGCCTATCTAATACTTCTCAACCAGCCAATTTTTAATGGGATTTCGAATGGCTTTAATTACATTTTAAAAAGCTTACCTACATTTTTTTTTTATAATAAAGGCAACAAGAGCCAAATCATGGGTAGGGCAAGGAACTATTTTTAAAAAGTTTTAAGCAGAAATGCACAGGAGCGTAATTCAATTTAAAAAATTAATTTATAGTTTCATTTAGGAGAAAACAATTTTGATGCACAGAAAAAAGTAAAAACATGAACAGAAGTAGAAAAAGTTTACTTCATGTCTAAATTGAAACCTGAATTAAAAGGATAACAATGTTAAGTGCTTCTCCTTCATAAAACCTATATAGTAATAAAAAGATATGATACTAATAAAATGTCTATGTGCTAAGATTTAAGTAAAATGCTGTGTCTTTAGATGGCTAAAAAATAAAAAAAACGGCAGTAATGTAGATGTTATATCACCATAAGAAAATCTGCTGCTGAGGACAAACTCAGATATCAAAAAGAAAATCTAAATCAACCACCTGCGGACAATGGTTATAATTGCCCTGGTTGTGGCAAAATATGTAGGTCACAGCTGGGGTTGCACACCCACGGGAAATATTGCATTCCTGACTAATCTTCAGACTCTAAGACAAGCCTTATTATTATTATTATATCACAGCCATTACACAGTATAGAAAGCTCTCCTTTTACCACCTCTGTCATTCTTGCGCTGTAGTTTATCTCTGACTCATATTATATTTAAGAAAGAATGCAGTATTTCATGGGACTAGGCAGTTCCAGTTAAAACCTGCATATTTTGTCACTTGTTCAGCAGACAAAGCTTTTGTCCACATGGAGGTCCACATGGAGGAAAAGCTAATGATCTCACAAAATATTATTTCACTGATTGCCCCTCAAAGTTGTAAACTGTTTTTATTTCTATGGCCTTAAGGATTATGCAGATATACTTAGATAAATATATGTTTAAAAAAATTCCCCCCCCCCTTTTTTTTTTAAATTTCAGAATCCCACGAAAAGTGCAGCTGAAAATGAAAGAAGAAAAGGTTCAAAGGCTGAATCTGGTGATGCTCAAAGCAGACGTCAACCATAGGTAGATTGGTTTATCATTTTGCTAACAATTTCTTTAAAAAATCATTCAAGCACGTAACATACATTAAATGCAGCAATCCTAAAGTTAATACAGCATAAAGTTAGTTTAGACTTTTTGTACATTTGTCAAAATAATTTCCAATTTAGTTTTTGTCATACACTCTTCTAGAATATATGTTAGAATGACGATGTTCTTATCACTTTCAAATGATTTTATTATCATAATACCTCTAGCATATTCCACATTCCATAATAGCGGTAACAGAAACATCATTAAAGAAAATCATTAAATATCCTTAGTTCTAGATCCAGTCTAGATGAATTAGAACTATTTAACAAATTAATTCACAATTTAGGTTAAAGACTTCATATAAACTGACATATGATACTATGTCGTGGTAGATCTATTAAGAATACTCCATTCCCAGGCATTGACGCAAAGATATATATATATATATATATATATATATATATATATATATATATATATATATATATATGTATGATTAGCAAGAACTGATAATGAACTGTACTTGCGTATTTTCGTGTCCATTTGTGTGCAATATACGCACGATGAGTACTTGTAGTAGGCATAAATTAGTAGTATAAATTAGGGGATAGTTAGTTAGTCGGGTTCCTCACATAGTAACAGTTTTTGTAGAGTAATAGGTCCTGGCATTGTAACGGTCTTGTGTTAGTATGAGGTTACATTAGTTGAAGTTGCATAAGTTGAAGTTATACTAGTTGAAGTTGTTATTGTATCTTTAAGTTTTATTTTATGAAGAATTTAGTCAAGTTGTTATTGAATTGAGAAGTTAATTAAAGAAGTTTTGAGAGAATACAGTGAATTATCAAATTATTAATATAATCTCCGGTGTGTGATTAAATAAACAGAAATCATCACAATGCTATCCTTTTTGTATGTATTCCAGATACAGTAAAGTTGTGTAGAAGAAGATAAAAGCAAATAGATGCTTCCAGATTAATGAGACATGTCTAGGACATGAAATAACATCTAGTTTTTTTGTTTTTTTTTAAATGTCATTTCATTTTTATAAATTTTGTAAATAGCTTAAGGTGGAGGCATTATGATCTGGGGGTCTTTAAAAAAAGGATTTAAAATATAATTAAAATAATAAAGAATTAAATATTTTACCTTTTATTAAAATGTTAAATAGGATCTAATAAATGAAATTTAATTTCTAGGCAACTTTTAAACATAGTTTTGTAACACCCATAATAATGTATTAGTCAAACATTTGAATGTAAATATATCTCAAACACCCTTATTTTCAAAATAGTTGAAAGTTACTATCATAATTAATTTTTTTTTATATAAAAATGTTTTCGATAAATGTAAAAACATTACATTTTGAAAAGGGTAATTAAACACTTCAACAGTGCCGTCTTTTATCTAATATTTTCTTCAATATTTTTTTTTTTACACTATTGTAAACTTCTTAGGTCAAAAGGAGGCTAAATGTCTCAGTAGCAAAAGTTAAGAAGCAAAAGTTAAAATAGATGTTAAGTTTCACATATAGAGATCATGTCACCAACAGAGAAATCCTTTGTTTAATATGCACTCTTCCAATAATAAAGTTGTAACCAAACATCACAGGACATGTGTGGGACAAAATGTTCCCAAAGACATCAATAAACATGGAGCCTGAAATGAGCAAAATGTATCAGGGCCATCCTTGTATAACATAGGGTTTTAGTTTCATGGAAAACAAAAAGTAGCGGACACTAGATGGGAAGAAACTCTAAACATCATTGGTGAAGGATGTTAGATTCTTTAAGTCCAAGTAAGTCTAATCTCCAATGAAATATTAGAAGTGGCTTATTATGATTACTTTTTTTTTTTACATTAACAAGTTGAAAAACACATTTTACAAATTTTACAATGTTACAGCTTAAACCATTTTATGTTCTTTGGAATACGAAGCTGTAAAAAAATTAAAAAGTAGTGCATGGGGCATGGAGTAATTCCTAATTCAAGAGATTCAGGTCAATGGAAGAAAAAAATCTGTACCAAAATACATATGAAATTTCAACTGCTGACAACATTTAAAATGTTATCTGAATGATCTAAATACATCCAAATTGGACTAACGCAATGGTTTCACACAAAACATAGAAAATAACACTTTTTCATCAACGTGTAATTATTGGGTGGTGTTCATGGCCAAAATGTTTATTGATACAATCTATATCAAGTATATAATTTTGGATATTACAATTTTAAAGTGCATGTAATCAAAAAGGTTTTCAACAGAAATTGAGTAGTTTATCAAACACCTACATAAAATAGCTTGCAAGGTTCTCTAAACACTAGTAGGGGTGATTCCTGCTTGCAATCCATCTTGTGCAACAGATATAAATCAGCAAATGATTAAAAAAAAAAAGATAAGCATTTGTATGAAATCAGGCCAAGTTTGTCAGAAGATTGTCTCCACAGAAATTTGGACAAATTCGTCACATAATTGCACCAATATATCAAAACAGCCTAATTTGTTATACTTTCCATTTCTACAACTCATTTGTTACAACGAAAAAAAAATCCAACCTAAAAATAATCCTACTGTGTGTCCCATTGCAGAAAAAGTTTGGGAAACCCAGTAATATGAGTTGTGAATTTAGCTTTTAAACATATAACTTGAAATAGATGCTTTGTTAACATCAGTAACACCAAGATGTTTTAGTTTTTAATTCCAGATTAGAAATGTGTAGTCACTGGTTAAGGAGTTCCTTTAAAAATGTTAAAAAAATGAAGTCCCAGGTATCACTCCTCCACCTTCAAGCTGTAAGGTTTTTCTTCTGTATTTTATTGTAGTGCTTATTTTCAAGTGTTTATTTTTCTTTTGTTTTTTATAATAGAAGTGTATGTATTTCCATTATCTGTTCATGTTAAAGGTTATTTTGTACTTAACTCTTAAAGTGCTGAGCTTTTATACAATGAATACATACAAATTATATGAAATAGAATTACAATTCTAGGAGCAGGCATGTCAAACACGGTGTTCGGGGCTGCATGCGGCCCGCGACCACTTTGCATGCGGCCCGCTTGGCCACCTAAAAAATTATAAAAATAATGTTGAACTGTTATGCTGGCCAATAAGAATTGAAAAGCTACTTGAATTGAAAAATAGTATTTGTTAAACTGAACAACGAGAGTGAGTCTGCAGTGAAAGCAAGCTACATTTTGTCAAACTTAATTGCAAGCCATAGCAAATCATTTAGTGAATTTGATTTAATGAAGGAGTGAGTTTTTAAAGCTGCGGAAGTAATTTGTGAAAGCATTCAATGAAATAGCGTTAACTTGGAACACTGTGGTAGACAGAATAAATGACATGTCATTTATGTAAATTAAAAATAGTAGTGGACCCAAGACTGTTCCTTGAGGTACACCTGAGTTTACTGTTATTGGTGTTGATTTAGAGCCATTTATTATTACAGTTTGTTCTCTCCCTATCAGAAAATCTTTAATCCACTGATGCAGTGGACCGTTAATGCCGAAATATATAGCGGTCAGATTCTTTGTTGAAATCAAAGTATATAGAAAAACCTGTGCCAAACTTTAACAGTTATATACCCTGAACGGTAGGTTGAATTGCGGAAATTAGCAGCCAGAATGCTTGTTGTTTGCAAGCATTTATCTCTGTGAGCAGTTCTTTTCCATAATTAATACTTGTTCGAGATTATCTGATCAAAATTTGTCATCAGTGAAAAAGTGTCAGTGGCAAACAAACTTCAACATGACATTGATAAACAGTATCCCAGAAAAGATGTCAAGCATCCGACCAAAGAAAAAAAATGGGTAATCATAGTAATTTTTAACTATCAAATAGTACTACATATTTAGCTAGCTTAGGGACAGGTGTCCCATTCAATATTGTATTCTAATGTATTATTTCTACTTTACAATAAAATTGGAGGCTGATTTTTAGCTGCGGCCTCTCAGGTCATAGTAAGTTTTCTATGTGGCCCATACACCTTAATGAGTTTAGAGGCTAAACTACGGTACCACAAGTGTCTTAAAGGTTAATTTACTAAAGTTACATTACAATATATTTCATTTAATCTAGAAGGTTAGGGTTCCAATGCTGTATACTTGAAATTAATACTATTAAGTAACTTGCTAACTGTTGGTCACAGAATAAGTAAGTTTTATGACAAAGCTTATATCGAATCACTAAGTCTGTCTGTCTGGTAAGAAGTTTGTACATGTTGTTTCTTACATCCCCACAGTTGGAACAAGTTTACATTTTGCACACAATTATTTCTTGTACCTGACTAAACAAGAATAAAAAATAAAAAACAATTAATTGACTATTGGTAATTAATTATTTTGTTTAGTACCGAACAAGGGAAAGAAATCATACTTGACAGATGTGGTGGCATAAGTTAAATTAGTCCCCTTGAGGAGGCTTGGGCCCTGAGTAAACGCCTTTTATTTATTATGCATTTAAAAAGTGATCACGTTCACTCCTTCCCCAACTGGTCCAGACAACTGATAGGATCATTACGCACTGAGAAAGCTAAAAGCATGAGATTGCACAAAACAAAAAATATTTGTAATCACACATATTTATTATTGTTAGTCTATAGCTATTGCAAATATAATCACATAACTGATACCAACTTTTTTATAACAATTGCACTTAATATAAGCTATGTTTTTTTTTAAAGTATTTTCTGTTATTCTTATTTCAGTCATCTGTCTCATAAACAACTCTCAAAGATAAACTTCATTTTGATTTTTTCCCTACTTACTAATTACATTTTATTAAATTCATCGTCTCCTTTAAACAAAGATTTTTTTAAAGATTTTTTTGCACATAAAATGTTAAGGATAATTTGTAGTTATTTTAAAGCCCATCTAACAAAATATGTCATTGCATTTTGTTTCAGTTGTGTGTTTTAAAATTACAGGCTTGTTACTGAATAACAAAACCAGATGATCCACTTTTATTGTTAAAACAGAAGTTTACTTTTAGTGTTCAATCAAATGGTCAACTTTTATTGTTTTAGTAACATTTACTAGTTTTGAAAAAATGCATTTTCATTTTGAAAGCCAAACACTGGTAGACTGAGGCCAACAATGGATGATAGCTTGAATGAACCATCTGGGCTTAGATAATACCTTCACAAAATGAATCTTAAACTTGTTGCCTTTTTTTTTTTTTGATTTCTCTTTTTTTTTTTTTTATTTGTAACGTATTAACATTTTTTTTTACTACGAACTTTTTACTAATTAATTTTAATATTATCTCTGTATCTGAGCTTATAATTTTCACTTTTGTATTACTATCTGACATATTCTCATTTGTATTAAATTTTTATCTATGTGTGTAAGTTTCTCTTCAATATATATTATTTCATATGTACTTACAAGCTATTTTTTTTATAGATGATAATTTTTCTTCCTAAGCCAAATTACAGAAATATGTTGTTGTTTTTTTTAATGTCTTGAATTAATTTATCCCTTTCCTCTGTAACAAATAACAATTAATTCACAAGTAAAACTTCACCAAAAGGTTTTTGTTTTAGAGAACATTCAACGCTATTTTGAATAAATGTTTCTACAGTAGAACGTCGTTTATCCGAACGTTTATTATCCGGAGCGTCAAATATCCGGACCAGTTTTTTTTTTTTTTTTTTATCAACCACATGTACTGTGATGCACATATACTGTATGAATACGAAAAATAAGTGATTATTTTCCACATGTGATGATTTTCAATATTCGTATAGTGTCCGGTTGCATATACTGCATGGATCGCTTCGGTTTTCGGTTATCCGAACAATCGCGTATCCGAACGGTGTCCGGTCCCAATTGAGTCGGATAAACGACGTTCTACTGTATCTCCTTTAAAATATTTTTTTCTCTTAATTATTTTTTTTTTTGAGGTGATGGCACGGACTGAACGTTCCAATAATTGTGCAGCGGAGCTGTTTTGTTGTTGTTTTTTTTTTATTCAAATGATAAAGTTGTCCATAAGTTGCCAAATGGTGCCAATAATTTTTTGGGGAAGTATGTTTTTTTTTTTTTTTGGCAAGATTCTGTTGTTACTTCAGAAATGCTGATTATTACGGCTCAGCTAAAATTGCCTGCAGGAAAGCAGAAGATGCCAAGGGCAAGGTTCAGACTCAAGATCATAGTGACAAAAAGTCTGAAGAGCATACCACACCAAGAAGCAGTCAAACTGGTCCATGCCAACAGAAGCGTAGTGAGGGGGGTATGATGCCCTGGGTGCCACACGCAGAGATGTGCCAAAAAATAAAAATTATTGTAGATATTTTTGTTAGGTCATACATTCTAATGTTATTTCTATTGTATTATTATTAAATACTTTTTATTTATAAGCCTATATTTCTATGTGATGTTCATGGAAAATGGGGGGGGTGGGGTGGGGTGCGCCAATAAATGTTCTTTCCCCCGGGTGCATGTTTTGCTCACCACACCTCTGCATGCCAGTGACAATACCTTTACTTTAAACAAATAAATAATATATTTTTTTTAAAAATTCAATTCCTACTTTTTATCAAATAAAATCAGGTCTGATTTTATTAAATTGAATATAATAGGATCTGATTAGATTAATTGAATCGGGTCAGATCTGAGACTGGATCATCATTGGAAAAAAAGATTTCAAGAATAAAGATGCCATCTAAGGAGAAAGTCTAAATTGATGGTAGAAAAAAAAGAGGAAAATTTGTATCCAGCTGAGTAAAAGTGTTCAACATAAGTTTAACAGTTAATGTAGCAAATCTTTTTACAAAGGTAGAGAGCAGCTGTCAATACTATGAACATAACATTGTACCGGAAACTCAAAATTGGAACCAGTGAAATCTGCCCATGTGGAGAATCACCAGAGAATACAGACCACGTCCTCCAAAACTGCTCTCTATACCAAGAGGCTCGTATAAGACATTGGCCCCAAATCACCCCAATAGAAAAGAAACTATATGGAGTGCTCCCTGATCTGGAAACCACTGCGCATTTCATCTCATGTATTGGTCTACTCATCTGAACACTCCAACATAATCAATGAGAACGAAGAAGAAGAAGAAGACATTGTTTTTAAGGTACACACCAATTGGGAATCCTAGTTTTTCTATGAACTTTAGCTACTAAATAAAAGTCGCATGATGCCCCACATTTAAACAGATAAGTACTGTGTGTTTCAACTATATAAACCAGATCTAGAAAGGTAAAAGGATTTTATTCATCTAAAAAAAAGGTGTGTCCTCTTTAATAGAAACTTTTAAAGAATTGTTAAAAAATGAGGTCAAGCAAGATATTTTTTTATTTTTTTTTTCACTACGTATAGAAACCTAGCGAAAAGATGCCTGGCCACCAATGTAATAGGTCTCTAATTTAAACATATGTAGCCATCTTTAAACAACAAGGGAAAACATTAACACCAGAGGCAGGAAGCTAAAGATGTTTACATCAACTGAGAATCTTCTGGCCAAACACCTATCTCAAATAAAGAGCTATTAAAAATTCTAATTCTAGACGTCAATTAAGTAATCACTCAGTATATTGGACCCAGACCAAAAAGATATGCAGAAAGATCAACTTTGAGCTAAAGGAAAATTTTCTATTACAAGACTTCACAAGAGCTAAAACCATCACATAAGAATTGACTTAAAAACATAGTGGGCAATGTAAAACAAGGTTCTGTGAATCCCATCACTTCTGATTTACCATTAAACATGTAGGCCTATGCATTTATATTTAAGATTGAATGATTTTTTTCCACATGAAATAGAAGTTTTATTTCAGTAGGATAGATATACAGTTTATACGTTTCTGACATTTCTCCCTGCCTCCCGATAGATTAGATAGAGAGACAGAAAGATAGGTAAATAGAAGATAGATAGATACATAAATAGATAGTAAAATAGAGAGAAACAGATAGTAAGAGAGACAGACAGAAATGAACAGATGGATTGATTGATGGTTGAAAGGATTGGCGGTTGAGTTGATACATTGATAGTCTTAGAAATGTGGAGACCACAAAAATGACTAAAACCAAGTCACTAGTTTATGTGCAAGTCAATGAAAAGTCTTAGTACATCATTTGTTGACCTCCACCCCCCCCCTCCCCCTACTATAGTGTAAACCACAAGGTTATTCTATCTTATTAGTAGCCTACATAGTGCAAATTCAACACAATGACAAAGGTCTCCGCTTATGAGATTCTTCTCAACTTCTTATCTAACAAGAAGATGATCTTACGACAATCACAAGAATCACGAGACGTTGAGCTATGTGTACCTCAATTGTAGCTCGCATTCTAGCGTTGACCTTTTAACCTCCTTTTTTTATTAGACTTAATTTGATATACGACTTTTTAAACTAAAATGATAAGTGCATGAAAACACTTGCAGTATTAAAAATAAATAAAATGAATCGTTACAAAGTTTATTTTTACGACCTATAAATTTTGTTACATAACTATTGTGCACTTTAAAAAATTATATGTCTTTCGCAAAAACAGAAATCAATGATAGTGACAAATGAAAGTGCTTTTAATTTGCATAAATTGAAAATAAATAAAACCTATAGTTTTTGTTCATTAACCTATGCATTTTTTTACATCATTACCTTTGGTCCATACTGCAGACCACTGTGGTCCATATTAACAAACTTGGTTTCCAATATGGACCACTTTGAAAATGTTCAATTGTATTGTATTTGTAATTTTATTATCAAACATATTTATATCATGGGTGAGTGGGCATTATGATAAGAATGGTAGCCTTTTTTTTTTTTGGGGGGTCAAGATCATTTAAAAGTGACACATGTGAAGGTATTGTAATATAGTGTTGGTGTTGTATTGATGAGTACTGACTGGCCAGAAACATTAACATCTCCCAGCTAATACCATTTCAGCGATCTCTTGATTTGTGTGTGTGTGGCTTTACTCAATATATATTACAATTTTATAGGCAGCCAAATGGCATAGGGGTCCAAAAGACAATATAAGCCACTAGTTTCAACACTGGCCTAACCAGAGCAAGAAAGTTAACAACACACTGCTTAAGACTAAAAATCTATTACTTGACAGCTATTCAGATTTTTCATTTTCAATAATTACAAATAGGCAAGCCTTTTCCTTTTTTAAAATTAAATCTAGTTACTTACCAAATATTTTTATATCCATAGAATGAAAGTTCCAGCGAAAACAGTAAGAGTAGTTAGACCAGTACTAAGGCAAGCCAGCTACTGTAAGAACAATAAAAAAAAATGAATGTATTCAATGGCAAAAAAAACAACAAATCTGATGTGCAACTTTCAATGTGTATAGTCTCAAATGAATTAACTGCACATGTTGCAAAAGTAGCTTTCATTTCTATAAATTCTTATCTTGTAGGATAAAGAAGTTAATTCAATGAAGCAGATGATTACATCCTACACGTCTTGCATGTTAAACAATGACTTAAATTCTGCAAAGTCACTGGTTTTCCTGGCTGGCTCAGGCAACCCATTCCATGCTCTAATTGCACTAGGGAAGAAGGAGCATTTGTACAAATTTGTCCTAGCATATGATGGAATGAGAAATGTAAATCTATCTTTGTGTCTTCCTGAGTATTTTATTAGATTTTGTTTTTGTATTTGAAGATTATGGTTCAGTGTTTTATGCATAATTGCTACTTTACTTTTAAGTCTTCTATCCTGAAGGCTTTCTAAATTTAGTGATTTTACTAAAGGTGTTACTCTAGTCAAATGTGAATATTCGTTATGAATCTCACTGGTCTATTTTGTGTCTGTTCCAGTTTCTTAATGTTTTCTTGAGTTGGGGGGGTCCCAAAAAGAGGATGCATATTCTATAATTGGCCTAACCAAGGTTAAATAACATTTTAATTTTATGTCCTTATTTGCTTTGTAGAATTTTTTTTTTTAATAAACCCTAATGCTTTGTTTGATTTTTTTTATAGTTTCATCAATATGTGGATTCCATGACAGTTTTTCATTTATTATAACACCTAGGTATTTTGCGTTTTTAGTCTGTGTTACTGGTTTACCATGAATAAGATAAGTTATTTCCTTTTGTTTTTTTTAACTGACATTTCTGTAATTCATCTAATTCTCATTGTAAGATGTATGTATCTTGTGTTGTTTGTATTGTTCTATATATTATATCTATATTTCCTAAAGCCTTGTTGGTATGGAGTAAGGGATATTGTTGTTGTTGTTGTTGTTGTTGTTGTTTGGTTTGATGTTCGCTAATAGTTTCTTGTACTTCTATATCTCCTATGTTGTTTGGTTTGATGTTCGCTAATAGTTTCTTGTACTTCTATATCTCCTATGTTGTTTGGTTTGATGTGCGCTAATAGTTTCTTGTACTTCTATATCTCCTATGTTGTTTGGTTTGATGTTCGCTAATAGTTTCTTGTACTTCTATATCTCCTATGTTGTTTGGTTTGATGTGCGCTAATAGTTTCTTGTACTACTATATCTCCTATGTTGTTTGGTTTGATGTTCGCTAATAGTTTCTTGTACTTCTATATCTCCTATGTTGTTTGGTTTGATGTTCGCTAATAGTTTCTTGTACTTCTATATCTCCTATGTTGTTTGGTTTGATGTTCGCTAATAGTTTCTTGTACTTCTATATCTCCTATGTTGTCTACTTGGTTCAAATAAAGTAATATGTCTTTGTCTTCTGGGGCTGAGAATGCTGATGCAAAGAATTTATTTAGGATGTCAGCTTTAGTTTCATTATCATAATGTGTTAAGTTATTTTCCCCTTTTAATGGTGCTACTCCAGTAGTTTCCATTTATTTAGATTTAATAGGTTTTTGTTGTTATCCTTAGACATTACATTGTTTATGTATCCACTCTGCAGCTGTCTGCTTACTTTTTGTGAATGAATATGTTTCATCAACATCTTGATACAAGATGACCTATTTGTAGGCATAGCATTTGAGCACAGTATTACAGTCCAAAGACTGGACAACAGCATTTACAGGAACTACTTGCTTTTGTGACATGATAATTTAAGTTTACCCTTTATAATACAAAGTTTATATTAAGTTAATTCCAATTACCATGAACATGATACGTTCAATATCCAAACTGTCTTGAAATATGCTGATCATTTTAACTTCAATATATATATACATATATATATACTTTGTGCATGACTCTTTAAATCTATTACTACTTTGTTACTTCACTTTCTAATTTCACTAGTTACAAGGCCACATCAACTAATTCTCTGAATAACAACATTCACTGATTTCACCAACTTTAACCAACTGACTAAACTCTCGCTTTCCCAACGTCCGTACTTACGGTTATACATAACTCAATTTACAATTCACACACTGTATTCACCTAAATATAACAAAGCACAATGTTACCTGTGACAGAATAACTTTAGTCTTCTTTCACTTTTACTAAGCAAGCACCTGCTCAGACAGAGCATAAAATTCACTTCCCATAGACAAGCATTTTCCTGAATGATGGTTGCCTGGTCATGTTCTGTGCTCCTCAGACTGTCCCAACTTTTGAACCTTCCTTGCTTCCATTTTCAGTCTATCTGCAGGAGGTTTTCTGAAAGGACGATGTCATCTCCATTTCTAAAGGAATGTCTGAAAATGATAAAATAAACAATCCTGAGCCTCAGAATTTAATTTTTCTAGGGTCTGCACTGCACAATGTTTGCTAGTAAGAAGATCACAGCTCAATTAAGTTAAGAAGGGGTGGAATGGAGCAATACCATACTGAAGTGTGAGAAACTTTTGAGGCTATAGAGCATTTATGTTTTGAATGGGATTCATTGTCATAGAAACATCCTCATGCTTATCAATTTAATTTGATTTGATTTTGATTTTAGGATCATAGAAACATCCTCATGTTTATCAATTTCATTTGATTTGATTTTGATTTTAGGCACATCAGCACAATTTAGGCCATGTCGTGCCTGCAGTCCCTTAAGGACTACTCTTTCTCTCTACATAAGAAGGGCTAAATTCTATACAGTTAAATCATTGAAATCAAGGTCTATTCACAGTTAAAATAGTAAAGGTAGTAAAAATTTAATAATTTGGTAAAAATCTAATGTAAATAGTACATGTTTACAAATTCATAAATCAGATCTTTGTAGACAACTCCACTTCCCGGATAAAGCCCAGGACCTTCCCAGGGTCGACATTGTCGAATAGTGTTTTTAAGTTAGTGGCTCTAAAATATTTCTCCCTGACATCCTGGTATCTGGGGCAGTCAATGAGGATATGTTCCACGGTGAGGCGAGAGTCACAATACTCACAAAGTGGGGGCTCCTCTTTCTTCAGCACAAAAGAGTGTGTGATGTAGGTGTGGCCAATCCTAAGTCTGGACATGGTCGTGCTACCACGCCATGTCAGACCCTTAGATGTGGGTCGCCACCCAACACCCGCCACAATCTGCCTGAGTTTGTTGTGACTCTCAGCCTCCCATCGGTCCTGCCACTCTTGATAGGTGGCAGAGGTAATACTTTGTCTCTTATGCTTATCAAGAAATCTTGTAGAGGACCAGTTTTGTTGAAGCAAAAGACATCAACAGAATGAGATCTTTGAGAGATATTGAATGTTAACTAATCTAATGTATAATGAATCATATGAAATGTCTTCTTCAAAAGAACATTGTGAATCTATTTGGAGCAGACAGTTGTCATGAAATAAAAGTCCTTTGTACAAGATTAAATAATGGCACTTGATTTAATTTGTTAAAATTTTCAATAATTTCATTTTTTACATGATTATAGAATGCAATGGAATTAGTACTACAATGAACAAAAATAAAAAACTTTAGTTCATTTTAACTGTTTTAGATGTTTCTTCAGATTTGAAGTATGATAGGGATGGCAGCATGGCAGGCATTGTTCAACTTGAGACCATTGAATGACAGTGTAGAGGTATACAACAAGACTAGGCAGAAAATTGAATTGTAAAAATTATTTATCAGTTTTGTTGTATTTGACACGGAACTAGTTGTGTGCTTTCTTAAAAGAAAGGTGATTCCCCCCTAAAAAGGTTTAAAGCATTAGTTTTCTATTAATTAAAAAAACAACAACTTCTGTTGATGCGACTATTTAAAAGATAGAAAAACCAGGGGGGTCTTCGATGCCTGGGCTCCTGGGTTCAAATCTCTATGAAGACTGGGATTTTGAATTTCAGGATTTTTTGGGGCACTCTCTAACTCTAATGGGTACCTGACTTTAGTTTGGAAAATATAGGCAGTTGGTTGTTGTGCTGGCCACATGACACCCTGCTAGTTGACCATGTGTCACAGAAACAGATGACCTTAAAATCCTCCGCCCTATAGATTGCAAAGTCTGAAAGGGGAATGCTAATTATTTTTTTACTTTAGATCTCTAATCAATTCCTGTAGTGAAGTCAAGTTTTTAAATAAAGGAAATCAGTTTCATCTGAATACATAATCAATCAGTCAGTTTTCAATCCTGAGCAATGGTAAGAAATGTTTATATTTGACCACATCATAAGAAACAGCTTTTTACATTAAAACACTTTAAGAAAATCAAAAAGAAAACTTTGTGGAAATCAAGGTCTAAAACATAAGCACGTATTTTAAAATGTTGAAACCTTTATGAGACCTGATGTCTTTATAATTTTCATTTAATGTCACAGGATCATAAAGAATTTTAATGTAAGAACCATTTACATCTGCTGGACATTCAAAAATCTTTAAGTAATATGAATTTTTTTTTTTTTTGGTAGAATTGTAATTAACATATTTCATATTTTGCTTACCTGGTAAAAGCCATGTTTGCTTGCAATGTGCTTAGAGACCCTGGCAAGATGAAAGTTTATATAGTCTCTCCAAAATCATATCATTTGAATCAATCCACTGAGAAGAAGAATATTTGTGTGTGTAGATCTGTGTTTTTGCACTGCTTTATCCAGCTTATAAAACTTTTGTATCCTAATTTGAATAAAAATAAACTAATTAAACAGTTATATATATATATATATATATATATATATATATATATATATATATATATATATATATATATATATATACTGAAGTTAAGATTAACTGTAACCTTATTAAAAAGGTTTAATAGCTATGAAATGAAAGTGTGGATTTAGGGTGTTATAACTAAGTCTATTAACATGTGATCTAAACATGACATAAGGTAGTAACGTAATAGGTTAATGATCTTTGTGCAGGCAACAAAACACCCTTATTAAACACTAATCGCATTTACATTTATTAACTTTACATCATCTGCCTTACAAAGTAAAATACTTTTAAAAATTAAAACAATAAAATGATTGGTACATTTTTAGCACTAAGTTACCTTTTAGTGCTAAGATTTTTACACTGCATTTCAGTTTTATGCTTAAAAAGGCAACCTCTAGTAATGATAGAACTGTCTTTACATCAAGAGAAGAATCACAGTCCAAAGGGTGCACCATATGATTGACGTTTATATTTCCCAAACCTGTACAGAATAAAAAAAAATGTATAATAAATAAATTAACATAAATTTTAAATCCTTAAAGGATAGTCTAGCAGCACTAAGGTACAAATGTTAGGATAGTCTAGCAGCACTAAGGTACAAATGTTAGGATAGTCTAGCAGCACTAAGGTACAAATGTTAGGATAGTCTAGCAGCACTAAGGTACAAATGTTAGGATAGTCTAGAAGCACTAAGGTACAAATGTTAGGATAGTCTAGCAGCACTAATGTACAAATGTTAGGATAGTCTAGCAGCACTAAGGTACAAATGTTATGAGAAATGAACGTGAAGAAGATATGGTGGAATATAGACAAGCCCCAAGGATGACTCAACCCTCAAAACTGGCCCCAAGCAGCAACCAGGTACTAGTCTAACATTTAACTATCCAGGTCCCAGAAAAAGAACTTTTGAACTCAGAAGTATTATATGATCTGCATCACCATCCAGTAACATCCACATCACTTCTAGAATCATCCCCACAATCCATTTGTATATTTAAGGTCAACATATTGCAGCCAGCACTAAAAGCTTCAAACTTTGTGACGCATACAAGGATACAAATTACATTTTTTTTAAAATTTATGTAAAATATACAAGGGAAATATCTTTATTTGAAGTGGTGGGGAACCGGGAAGCGACAAAAGGTTTGAATAACACTTCAACAATAGAACTGAAAAATAAACAGTGGACATACACCCCAATACAAAAATAACTTCCCATGTTAGAGAAATCCTGAAATGTGAGGCTATTTCTTATTTTTGGCATGAGGGGCACAGAGGCTCTCATCTTTTTTAAAATGTATCAAATCTCATATCAGCACTAGTGAATTGAGCTTGCATTGTAATATTTGAATTTATGCTACATCATTTCCATTACTAAATTTCCTTCAAAACAACAACAAACAAACAACAAGATTACAAAGACTCCCGAAATGGCCCACTCAGGCAAATAAAAAGGCAGGTTTCAATATTTTCACCATGACTATCATAAACTCTGAACTACAAACTATCAACAACTACAACCCTATCTTCACCAGTACAAAAAGTAAAAATTTGGTTCAATCCACTAGTCCAGATTATGTTTAAATGTATCATCTTGCCCAGTATTAGCTAACTTTTATGTTGCTATCATGTTTGGAACATCCCCACAGTTTTAATGGGGACATTGGTCTTAAAACTGATTTCCATATTATATACATTATAATCAAAATCATTTACTGAAATCATTGCTTTCTTCATTATAACAGATATCGAGCAAGGGAAAGAACTCGCGTAATACTGATTGGTGATGAGAATGGTGATGTGTTATTACCCTATTCCTTCATTTTTACTTATGTACTTATATGCTGATTTAGATTAGTTTATGAAATAAAGAGATACTTTTTAAAAAATGGCCCACATGTAGGTTTGTATTAAAATTATTCCAATTTTAATATGTTAATTCTAAATATTTTAAATTGTAAAGAGTATATCTTTAAAAAAAATAGTTTTTAATTTTTCAACAATTGTTCTTAACGTGATTGCAATCAAACGGAGTTATCCTCTCTTACCAGGGCACAGCCATTGAAGCGAACTGCAAACATGTCAGGTAAGTTTTTATACTACCAGACCTACTACCTTTTTAGTATTTGCCATTATCGTTCAATTAATGGCAAGATGTGAATGAAAGAGTTAACATCTTCTCAGTATGTCTAGCTGTATTTCTACAGTGTGCACAGAATGGTTACGTTCACTGATATGACTGATAAGTAAGATCTGTTCCACAAGTGTCTAGTAGACTAGATACAGATCTACTCGCCAGTCGTGGCCATGGGAGCTCACTCTGTCCCAATCGAAATTCAATTGATGTGAATACCGGTATCTGAAACAATATAGATCTAGATCTACGTCAAACATAATTACATTCAATGCTATTGTTTGGGCTTGCTAAAAAAAGAAAACGGTGGGGTAGGGGAGGGAATAGAGTGAGCAACGGCTTAGAAACTTGTGAAACGGCGAATGAATTGTAGGTCTGGTCACAAAGCAGCCATTTTATCTCTATATATTATACCACTACTTATGTGGCGGATTGGCATTATATCAAATATAATGGTGAAAAATATTGAGACCAGCCTTTTTACTTGCATGAGTGAGCCACTTCGGGAGCCGATTTTGAATTTGTGTTTCCACGGTCATTGTAATCTTTTATTTTAATGGAAATTTAGTAATAGAAATGATGCTTTGATTTAACTAAAACATAGCAAATGTGTTTAGTATACGAAGCTAGAAAGCAATACAAAGGGGGTTCATTTTGGAGGCTGCTCTGCATTCACATAAGCATGGGCAGTGATATACACTATGTTAAAAAGTTGACGAATCCCCAACACATGCACAGCATTGTACCAAATGAATGGGGGTCATTTATTTTATTTTGACAATTGTAACGATACTTATGAAAGTCTGCTCTAAACTAATACATTTAGTTGACTTCATGAGCGAATGACGTCAAAATCCAGGAAATAGGAGATACTAGTCGACAGGCGGCGTAGCATACGCCACTATTTTGCAGGGCCGGCCTTAGGCGACCGCAGTGGGCCCCGCACTTCCATAGGGCCCGCTCTAATTCAAGGTGTAGAAATTATTAAATCAAACCATTTTATAACTTAAAAGAGATTTCCCGCGCCCTCCTGTCGATTTACCAGCAGCACTTTCATAGGACCCGCGCTTTCATAAGGCCCGCACTAATTCAAGGTGCATAAATTAATTAATTAAACCATTTTTTAACTTAAAACAGATTTCCCGCGAACTCCTGGCGATACAAAAGAAAATAGATGATCAGCTTTATTAAGCTCATTGTATTATAGATCAACTGATAAGAAACAAGTCATATGCCAACACTAGAGAGGGGGGAGGGGGGGAAGGAGAGGGAGAGTGTGTACTATGTGTGTGTGTGGGGGGGGGAAGACGTGTACCACAACATTTCATAGAACATGATGTCTGTGTGTTGTGTCAGTTTCTTTCATTGTAAAGAGTCCATGTGCACACATGGATAAAGAGAGCAGCCAGTTGTGCACACGTTGGATACCACAGGGAGGTTGAGACTGACTAGATCTAGCAGAGAGTGGAGACGGTCCATTTGTTGTCGTCGGCACATTGCTGGTGACATTAGCCACTAAGACTAACGTAAGATTGGATTGAACTATGGTACTCATTTGAATTCCACAAACCCTAGAAACAGATGTGCCACAAACCTCTTGATCATCGCCTTGCATTAATAAAACTGTCATGCACAACATTGTTTTCTCTGTATGACAATTGTTTTCTCCTTGTCGCGGTACATTTGATAATGGATGGGATTTTCCTGAACCGAATCTAGCTATTCCATATTGTGTTCCATTTGTTGTGAGTTGTTTTGTAGGGTCGAATCGTTACAAATTACTGTTTTAAAATTGGTTGATCTCTCGTGACGTTGTTGTTTTTTTGTGCGATACCTCCATTTAATCACGTAGACCACTGGATACAAGCCGCAGTAAGATCGTGGAGTTAAGTGACAAGACGTGGAGTTAAGTGACAAGACGACCAGATTAGCGTCACGGCATAATAAAGAAAAAGCTCACCTTTCCCTTCCTCATAGTTTTAGTCGTACCAGGGCAGGCCTGAAATGATTGAAGGCCCTAGGCGAAGTGAGGTCCCAAATGAAAAAAAAAAAAATAAATAAACAGCGAAAAAATAAAAGTAGGCAATTTAGTTGAAACCTAGTGTACCTCAACGATAACACCGGGCACAAGTTTCGCTATTTCTTCTCTCAACAATTTGTTCCCTCAACAATTTGTTCCGAGTCCTTTGTGAGGCCCCCCACCAATCGGAAGCCCTAGGCGGCTGCTTACTTTGCCTATTCCTAAGGCCGCAAGGTTTGTTGCAGTACGCCGCCCTTATGCCAAAAAACCATATTGCCGGTAAATAATAATTTTAAAAAAGGCCTACATTACAGACAAAAACCACGTGATTGCGGTGTGACGGTGGTGTTTATAAATAAGTAATTAGTAAAGTTCCCCCCCCCCTGTCAGACCTTGTGGTCTGTAGGGCAGATGATGTAAAAGTCATCTGTTTCTTTGGCCAATGGTGAACGAGGGTGTTCAAGTGGCCAGCATAACGACCAACCGTCTTTACTTTTTCCCACTAATGCCAGGTACCCCATTAGAGCTCGATGGATCCCGTAACCAAAAATCCCAGTCTTCGCCAGGATGCGAACCCCGAACGCAGGTTAGGAAGCCACCGCGTCTCCTACGATTTAATTAGTGCAAAATAGTTTTTTTTTTTTTTGGGGGGGGGGGGGGAGTGAAGGGATGTTTAACCCTGTTATATTTTTTTTTACAGCTATTCGTAGTTGTAATTTTCTTGTGCATTTGATCTCTCGCAGCAAATTAGCGTCATATTGTAGGCTCAGACCTACGATTCAAGACTATGGCGCGAACAGACGATAATTTCAACGGATCTGCTGCCAGTGGATCCGGTGGCGGTGATGAGAACAACAACAATGGCAACTCTTGCGATATGAAAGTCTTGAATCTGAAAGCGAAAAATAGAGACCAACAGTTAATCAGTCTTCTGTCGTACTTGGTTCTTACTGTCCATTATGCACTCAGACTATCACTCTTGGTATTTGATGTGCATGCTGAACAAACCAGGTGTACAGCAAGCGGATGTCAAGATAGCCAGAGTCCCGATCAGGAGGAGTCTGATTCGATCGTCGTGCCCCTAGAAGGAGAAAGCAACAATGATAACCAGATGTTGGCGGGCAAGTTTGAGGAAATGTCCCTTGAGTCATCAGATTCAGCTCCACTAGAGAACTTACAAACTCCTCAAGGGGCAACCGCTTATCCAGACAGAGTGCCTTTAGAAGACGATGAAGAGGAAATGGTTAATAAAGCAAAGGCTCTGTGTGAACGAAAGAGGAACTCCAATTCTCCTTTGTTAGGCAG
The DNA here is from genome assembly GCA_036873155.1 of Biomphalaria sudanica. NCBI lineage: Eukaryota > Metazoa > Mollusca > Gastropoda > Planorbidae > Biomphalaria > Biomphalaria sudanica. Next base: position 231,414 of record JAZGLO010005254.1, on the reverse strand, counting down.
AAATGTTAGCAATACATCATCTCGAAGAAAAAGGCCACCAGATAAGCAAAAAGAGAAAGAGGTAGAGTCAAGTAAACCAAAGTTTACCAATGGAATATACAGGGTAAGTTATATGGGTAAGGTACATTAGACCAAAAAAAAAATATGTTCTTTAAAAATGTAGCCAGATGCATGTAGACTGTATGGGTCTAATGAAACAATACAAAGTACAAACACATAGATCTACATAATATTGTCTTTACTTTTAGACTTGCTTGTTACAAAGACAAAGTAACTTTGATAACATCTATTAAAACTGAAATACAGCTTAACTTAGCATAACATTCATTTGTAAGTTTTTATAATAACTTGATGTTGGTAAAAATGTTTAAATTCTTCAAGAAAGCTGTACATACAATATTATCAATATAACCTCATAACTAACAGATTGTTTTTAGGAAACCTACTTTACAGTGGAGTAGCTAGGGTGGGGGGAGGAGGGGGGAGAATTTCAAAAATGCCCCTGGCCCCCACTCAAGGGAGGCCCCCAAATGAGTGTTTTTTACATTAAAATTAAATATTACACAAAATGTAGGGGCGCCCAAAAAGGTCAAGCCCCCGGACCCTAAATGATGGAAAATTCATAGCTACGCCCCTGTTACTTTATGATCAACAAAGTTCTGAAAATGATTTCTTGTCAGTAATTTCTTTAATCCAAAAATGTTAGGTTTATATTTTTTAACTTTTACAATTTACAAACTTATAACAATTTTTAGCTTTTCAAGATTAATTCATATTAAACTATTAAAAATTCTTGGAATGGACAATTTATAAATCTAAATTCTATGATTTTATAAATCTAAAATCTAAATCCTAATTACAAATTGTAAGACTCTTAAAAAAAAACAACTACAACATTTCCCTCACTTTAGCCATTACAGAGCCAAGAAGTGAACAGACATTGTGGCCTACTTGTTGAGGAGACAACTCATGAAATTACTTGTGAGTTGAAATTTCTAAATATGAAATATATATGAAATTTGATATTGTTAGGTCTCTATTCATTCTGTGATTGCCTTCTAAGTTTTAGGGTCCTACACTTTTTCATTTTTCTGTACCAGAGGTAAGTGATGAATAGGGGGGATTGCCCAAGACCCTGCATCTTAGGGGGGTGGGCTGCCACAAGAGGATCCTTTGTCACCATCTGCCCATCATTCAGTGCTCTGTCACACATTCTATTGTAATGTACCAATCAAAGTAAACTACAGTGAGGTAGATTTCTTCAGAATTGTTCTAATAAACCAAATTTTAAAAAATTTTAAATGCATTTCCTCTGCATCTTTACCAATTGCCAAAACCTCACATGAGGTTTTGTGCTAGAATTAACCCCATGATATGACTCTCACCCAGAGCCCTGTGTACTGCAAAGGCTGCTTCTGTTCCTTTTATTCCTATGTGATTAATAGTATGATAGGTTAGCTTGTATAATTCTTTCTATTTGGACTTTAAATTAGCACATTTGTATCTCATGTCAGGCAGCAAGTTTATTGTGTGATTCTATTTAGTTTTATTTTTTACATGCATTTTAAAAATTTAGTAAGTATAAATCCCAGACCAGCACAATCAGAATTGGCCCTAAACTAAAGTTTCAGTGTAGGCTTGTGCAGCAGTTTGAGACCTGGGAAATGTCCCTGACAAAGAGATATTCCTGAGCTACTTTGAAACTAGAAAGTACAAGGAAGTAAATGAATGGGTTCAATGTGATCATCGCACTTGGTGAAGGTGTCCATTTAATACACGTAGGGGACATTCCAGCATTAGAAAACAATTAAAATAGGGTACCAATTGGTTTACTTCATTCTCCTCATTCACTGTTTACCTTGACAGGATCGCAGCGGCTTCTGAACTGGGTTCCAGGGTTAAAACCTGGTGAAGAATTGGAATTTTTATTTTGGGATCATCGGGCGCCTCAGAATCCACCCAGCTCTAAATGGGTACCTGACATTAGTTGTGGAAAAGTAAAAGCGGTTGGTCGTTGCGCTGGCCGCATGACACCCTTGTTAACTGCAGGCCACAGAAATAGATGACCTTTACATCAATTGCCCTTTGGACCACAAGGTCTGAAAGGGGAACATTTACCTTGACACTAACAGTGCAAGCATAATTTAACATGGATATACACATTTTTATACCCTTTTCTAGCTGACATCTCTTTAGCAGAAGTGCAAGAGAGTGGAGGTTCAGAACGCTCTGGAAACCAAACATCTGAAGGTAAGGGACATTTCTTTAGAAACTATTATTAATTCAACTATTACTGATTTTTATTTTGTAACATTGACCATGACTACAGTTATTTCATCAAGGAATTGCCATGAAACTGGATATACAGATACCCTTTATCACCAAAAAATATCACAAAAACCAATACTAAAGAAGTGCTATAAAAAATAAAACTAATATTGGGTTGATGGAGACTGCAGCTAGCTCCAGCACTTTCATGGTACTGTTGGGGGACGTTAGTCAATGTAATTATGTAGGTAAAAGTAGTAATTATGACAATATTAGTTTATTTTCTTTATGATTGATTAATATACATGTACTTAGTCTTTGATATAATCTTTACATCGACATACAGTCTTAATATAATCTTAACACTAACATTTAATTATTTTATTTTATTCTAGCTGTTTTTCAAATCTTAACATTTAATTCTCTACCCTCTAGCTTATCTCCCCTTATCTAAAAAAATAGAATCTCAAGCCTAGTAAAAAAAAATTCTATACCGGTATATTCTATATATAAAGAAAAATTAATTAAGTAATTACAACTTGCCAATAAAATAATTAATTTTTCTATTGATTCGAATTTTTGAGGGGCAATGAATAATTGTGCAAAGTTTCATCTTAATCTGTGATTGGGAAATGGGAGAAATAACTGTACACAATTTTGCACAAACAGAAATATATATTTACAGAGAGAGAAAGAGGAAGGGAAGTGTCACAGACAAGCTTGTAGACTTATTAATACTTTCTCTTTGTTCAGTATGTGATAGTGTCTCAAGAGAAAGCTTTATAACCTCTTCTTATAGGTTTGTTCATTGCAGGGGCAGTTGGATGTAAAACAAACATAATAAATAAATAAACATGAATTCTCATGGTTTTGCGTACCAATGGGACTCATCAATTGCTGTTTTTTGTACAGCAAAAACTATCAGTTTTTTTCCCCAATAATTTTTGGGGATTTTTGAAAGCTTATTCAATTTGGTGGTTGAGCGGTAAAGTGCTTGGCTTCCAAGGGTTCAGGATTGGAATCCTGGTGAAGACAGGGATTTTTAATTTCAGGATCTTTGGGCGCCCACCTCTAATGGGTACCTGACATTAGTTAGGGAAAAGTAAAGGAGTTGGTCGTCATGCTGGCCACATGACACCCTCATTAACCATAGGCCACAGAAACAGATGACATTTACATAGTCTGCCCTATAGACCACAAGGTCTGAAAGGGGAACTTTACATATCAACTCACTCTGTCTGTCTGGTAAAAAGTTTGTACACTTAGTTCTCCCACTTCCAATCTGGGAACTTTGAAATTTTACACAATTATTTCTTGAAACTGACAAAACAAAAATTAAAAAAAAAAACAAGGTTTTAAGGACAATGTGTGTGGAAACACAAACTCAAAATTGGCCCCCGATGTGGTCCACTCAGGCAGGTAAAAAGGCAGGTATCATTATTTTCAGAAAGAACATCAGATTAAATTCTATCAAAAACAAATGACAAGAATGGAGAAAGAATGTTGACAGATCTTGTGTGGTGCCCCAGCGGTCCAGCAGACCAAAGGATAGGTGAAAGTGAATGTGAAGTTACATGTGAACCTGGCCAAATTAATGTCTTATAATGAATATCTAATTGTTTTTGTAAAGGGTCAATCTCTTATTCAAATCCTCGAAAAAAAATAAATTTCCTTTAGTTATGTGTTCTATGGCCATAGTGCATAATATGAAAAACTACTTATTAATTGTTGTTTTAAATTTTGTCCAACTTATATGCATACTAAATAGATTTTTTCTCTTTAAAAAAAGTAAACATTTTTGGGTAAATGTAGTAGTTAGTAGGACAGAACTTATATAACGTAGCAATACAAATGTAAAAAAAAATAATTTTTGACAAAAAAATCTAAAATCATCAGTTTACATGTGCAAAGAGACTCACCTGTTTGTTACTATTAATAGTGCATAGTTGTAAAAGTGGTGTATTTTTTTGAAAAAACTGCTTGCATAAAAAATTAGAATTTTGGCTTTTAGAAAAGAAAAATGTAGTTTTTGCATCAGAACTTTGAATGGACTTCAATATTATGATGTTGGATTTTCACTATTTTTTCTAGTTTACAAGACGGTCAGACAGGCCACACAAAACTAATAGCGTCTTTTCCCCTTTCGGGGGCCGCTAAAAATTAACCAATAAAAAAAAAAGTTGAAAGACTTGAACTTGAACTTCAGGGCTCAAGCCAATGCACTAACCACTCTACCAGCAAAGTGCTTATGAAATAGGTTTTATAGTTATTTATTGACAACCTTATTCTTTACACTAAGTATAAAGGGGACTAATTCAATTCAACATCCGTCAAGTAAAATCCTTTTCCCTTGTTTGATACCAAACCAAAATAATTAATTACCTATATGGAAAGGATAAAAAATTATGCTTAATATAAGGTTTTGTTTTTTTAATTATTTTTTCTATATATTTTTCTTGCATATTGTAAAGTGTGTATAAATAGATTTAGAGAAAGACAAACACTATTTCATTGCAGCCTTAATTAAAAACAACCATTGAATTCCATCACTGAGCATTGGGGGTGCCTACCTTATAGTCCAAGGAGATTATGAAAAATATTCCCAACAGTTGTTTGTTTTTTATTTCAAGTGCACAAGATATGCTTAATATAATTACCCCACATTAAAACATTGTTTCTATTTCAAGTGCACAAGGTATGCTAAACATTATTACCGCACATTAAAACATCATTTCTATATTGAAGATGTGTCCCTAATGGAGCTGCAAGAACGTGTATACGTTGACAGTTTTGCAAACCAGTCTGGAGGTAAGAGCCCATACTTTAATGATATCCCTTAATTTTGACAGATTTTCTTCCAGAATTTTCATCCCCCTTTGCCCCTTTTTCACACAAAATATGGGCTAATCCCTAAAAACACAATCCATCTAACCTACATGATCAAAACAGACTTAAGTGCTGTGCCACTCACTCATTAAGGGCTTAAGTTTTTACAATGATCATATCCATTAAGAAGATTTAAGTCTCAATGTCTGCCTTCAACAAAAAACAGTAAAATGTAGAAATGTCCATACTGTCTCACAAAAAAGGTAAAATGTAGAAATGTCCATACTGTCTCACAAAAAAGGTAAAATGTAGAAATGTCCATACTGTCTCACAAAAAAGGTAAAATGTAGAAATGTCCATACTGTCTCACAAAAAAGGTAAAATGTAGAAATGTCCATACTGTCTCACAAAAAAAGGTAAAATGTAGAAATGTCCATACTGTCTCACAAAAAAGGTAAAATGTAGAAATGTCCATACTGTCTCACAAAAAAGGTAAAATGTAGAAATGTCCATACTGTCTCACAAAAAAGGTTAAATGTAAAAATGTATCTAGATACTATCCCACACATTTCTATCACATTTGTGCATAGGTTTCCAAAAACTATTTATGAATTTTTTTCTTATTCTAGAATTTCAACCTCACGCAACTATTGATGAGCATCAGCATGAAAGTATCTCTCCTGGTTCATCCAAAGAGAAAAAGCTTAACCGTGGAGAAATATCTAGCAACCAAAACAGCTTGCCCACTACAGATATCCCTACACGTGGAAGAATGCAGCTAGCAGTTCAAGATGATTCTAGAAGCAAAAAAATGACTCAAACTGGGGAGCCAGTGAAGGCCACAGAAAATAGTTCAAGAGATGAGGATGGAGTCAGCCAAATTGTTGAGCCAGATTTGCATTTGTCTAATGAGGATCCTCCTCCAGCTGCCATAGGCAATGCTTGTGTACGGTAACTTATAAATAACATATTCTCACTATCTGTATCATATAAGTGTAGCTAAGTGCTGAATCATATATAAGTCAGTGTTTCTCAAACTTTTACTAGATCGCCCCCCCCCCCTTCCCCACAAGCTAGGAACCTGTGGGGGCAACCAGCCACAATTATTTTCCAGCATTCTGAGCTTAAGAAATTCATTCTCTCAGTGTTTACAACAAACTGAAGTGTGTGAGTCAAGGTAGTAGAGCATGTACATTCGTAATCAAAGGACTTAATCTTCCTGTTCAGAAAGACAGTGGTGTATTTTGCCATCCTTTGGGGGCCTAATTAAATATTCAGAAAAACACAAAGATCAAGGCACATTTCTTATTCCATATGCTGGGGAAAATGTGTACAAGTGCTCCTTCGATATTACTAATTGAGCATGGATCATTTACAAGTTGCCCAAATCAGCCAAGAAAATGAATTAACAGAGTTCAAGTCTCTAATTATTATTCATGACTGGATTAACACATGTTAATGCATAGAACATAATTAGCTTTGTTATGAAATTACATCTCTAATTAATAAGATAAGTATGAAACAATATGTAGTAAAGTCTTACTTTGCAGGTGAAATGACATTACTTAGTTTGATAATTAAGCTTATTGAAATTTGGTAATAATGCTATTTTTACTTGATAATTACCTATTTTGTAAACATAAACAAAAAATGAAGTTTGAAATAGTTATTGGAAGTGTTTGTTTTTTTCACAACAAAGGTAGCTACTAAAGTGTGACTTTTAATTTCCTTAATTAATATGACAGCCAACTTCTAAGCAGATGCCCTTGTTATATTTCATTTCTTTTAATGGCTTCAAACACATTTAATAAAGCTTGTATTACCTCCCTTTGAATGGGTAAACATATATTTATATATTTCATGGTTTGATTGCAAAAATAGCATTTATATTTCAAATGTTTCTATTTAGAAAATTCATTCATTCCATTGTTCATAAATTTTTTTTTGCTTTGATGAAATAATAGACAGATTCTTTAGATAAGTAGGAAATCATTGCAGCAATCCATTAAGTTCAATAAATTATCAAGCTCCAAATGGGTGACCCACACAAACTCCATGTCTACCTAAAGAGTGACTAACAGATGTCCAATACCAAATAGGTAACACTTATAAAAAACTTTCTCTTGCAGTCCAAAGATTCAGGAAGAATGCAGCATTTCAGCTGTCAATGCAGACCCAGTTGAACCCTGCAAATTAAAACGATTGGTCAATATGCTGGTCACATGACACCCATGTCGACCCTCGGTTATAGAAATAGTCGAGCTTCACATCAAAAAGTCATAAAGCTTTAACTTTCATACTTTGACACGCCTAAACAAAGCTGTTATCTGCAGGATCTCACAACTATGTTAATTGATGGTCCCTCATTGTTGTACATTGTTTGCATTATTATGGCCTTAATGAATATGGAGTTAATTTTTCAAAATCTTTAAATTTCCCTCCTCCTTTTTTTTCTCTTCATTTTAGACTTCCAACACAAGTATATCTGACAATAAAGGAAGAAAAGGTATGAAGGCTGAATCTAGTGATGCTCAAGACAGCCATCAAGTGTAGGTACAAGACTATCACTTTATTTTCATTTTTTTTTTAATTAATGAATAGAAAAAGAACTAAATCATGGGGAGGGCAAAAAAAAGTTTTATAATAATTCTCCTAAATTATCTATTAAATCAACAAGGTCATTTGAATTTTTAGTATTTTGTGGTCAAAGCAAATTAATTGCTGTAGAAAGATCTTAATATAGAATCATCTTCTTTTTTGAAGTAACATCTGTATTATATAAGATAAGATAATTGGATATTAGACATATATAATGGGGACATAAAAAAATGTGTTGCTTATAACCTTCACTTATCCCTTAGTTTGTTGGACTATTGGGGCATCACACAAGATCTGTTGACCGTCTTTCTCCATTCCTGTCTTTTGCCTTAGATACAAATCTCTTTCAATGACAGGTCTGTCTATTTTTTATGTTGTCTTGAGGAAGGTCTGTGCAAGCGCCCAGGACGTTGTGATATGGCCATATGGTTTTATTTTGCATTTTTTGTCAGCAGTTAGCAGGTCATCCTGGGGCTTGATCGCTGTCTCTAATTTCTTTGTTTGGGATGCGGCCTTTGTATGTGATACCTTTGATCTTTCCGTAGAATCTCAATTCCATTGCGAGAATTATCCTCTCTAGCTCTGCAGTCAGCGTCCAAGATTCGCAAGCATATAAAAATGTGGCCATGACCATGGAGCGCATCTATTTGATTTTAGTGTTTTACATGCTGTTACGTATCTAGGCATTGTTTTTTTTTCTTTGACCTGTTGCGGTCGAGAGACGGGGAGGTTGTCTGCCCCTTGTGTAATAAGTTTTTTTTTTATTCGTCAAGCCACACAGACAGTGACCGGTCCTTGACCTATGTGTGTACCTCTGGTTGAAAGGAGGGTGGTTTTTTTTTTCTTTTCTTCTGTCTCTTTGAAGAGCGTTCTAGATCTGGGTGTTGATGACTTTCTGTTCTAGAAATTACTGGATATCGACGCGTGGTAGATTATATAAAGACCGCTCGCGTAACGTTGACGGACAGACATACGGAGACAGCCGTGAGACAGAATAGCGGAGACATTGCGTGACCCGTGCGTGGTATACCATTTATCGTGTAAGTTAAGATTTTTCAAGGCCTTGCTTGTATTTGTAATTATATTTTCAAACTCTTGTATTGTAATATTTTTACATGCCATTTTTGTAAAAGGGTTTTGGTCAACCTTTCCATTTTGTATTGAGTAAATGTTTGTTTATTTTTCTTGCTTTATGTGATTCAGTTAAAAGTACTATTCGAGTTATATTTTATTAAACATTAAGTTGATATTTTACCTTCCGATTTCTTGTGTCATTTTTTTTTTGTTATTCATTGTAAGTCTTTGATTAAATTCAGACTTAAGATAAGTGACACAACTACCTTTTTTCTCTTGTCACGTTCCCCTAGGCAAGCCATTTAAAAGTAGAATTCAATTCGTAATACGTGACAAAAGAAGTTTGAGGGCTTTCGTCCCGGATATTTTTCTGAACCTATTTTCGTCTTACTTGAGTAATTTTGTAAAGGCGAAGTTGACTTTAACAAAACATTTTTTGTGTCAAAGAGTCGGAAGTAAAGTATCAATAGTATTGACCAAACTCTCTTTTGTTGTACTGATTTTGTACTGTATATTTACATTGTATACATTTTTTTTTGCTTGTAATAGTTGTTAGTTAGCCATGGATATTCAGGTTTTTCTTGCAAATCCCTCTGTGGAAGAGCTTGATACTTTTACTAGGAAGGAACTGGTCCTTATTTCTAAACATTTAGGGTTAAAAATAAAATCAAATGCCCTTAAACAAGAAATCAGAGATAACATTGTAATCCATTATGTAGACGAGGAAGTGTTTTCTGAAGACCTTTTAGAAACCCTTAGACCCGATGAGGGTAAATCAGATTTAGAACTTCAGATAAAATTAAAACAAATGGAAATAGAAGCCCAGAAGGAAATTAAACAAAAAGAATTAGAGTTTGCAGCGGCTAGAGAGCAGTGAGAAATTAAACAAAAAGAATTAGAGCTTGCAGCGGCTCAGAAAGAAATGGAAATGAAATTACAAATAGAGTTTAAAAAATTAGAGTTAGCTGCTAATGTAAGACCAGATTCTTCCCCTGCCAGTCATACTGCTGAAGCAACAAAATTTTTGAAAATAATTCCACGCTTTAATGAAGCCACAATTGACAATTATTTTCCACAATTTGAACTTGCTGTAAAAAATTTTAATGTACCTGAAACTTTGTGGCCCACTTTGCTGCAAACAGTTTTGACTGGTAGAGCTGCAGAGGTATTTTGTTCTTTGACCATTGAACAACAAAAAGATTATAATGTTGTTAAGGCCTTAATTCTTAAGGCATATGAACTTGTTCCGGAAGCTTACCGAAAGCAGTTCAGGGATTGTCGCAAATCGGATGGCCAAACCCATGTAGAATTCCTGCGGGAAAAGGAGCGACGCTTTGAAAAATGGCTCACTTCCAAGGAAATCGGCACCGACTTTGCCAAATTCAAGAACCTAATGCTGATGGAAGAGTTCAAGAGTTGTGTGCGGCTGGACGTCCGTACGCATATAGCTGATCGTGGCGAGGAAGATGTGCACAAGGCTGCAGTGTTGGCAGACGATTATATAATATCACATCAATTTGCCAAGTATACGACGGATGTCAAGCCAAAACAAGTCAAACAGCCTGAGTCCACTGCTAGCAACTCCATCAAGAACAGCAGTACAAATGACAGAAAACCTACTACAAGTAAAGCTACTTGTTCCTACTGCAAACGAGAAGGCCATAAAGTTGACGATTGTTGGAAATTGAGGAAGAGAAACGAAAAAGCTCCTTCAAAAGTCAGCGCTTGCACAGTACAGTGGTCGTCGAGGTTTACTCCCTCATCATCAAGCCATATCAAGAATACCTCGACACCACCTGTTTCAAATGTATTGACTGTACAAGACTCTCCGAAAATGTCTCCACGGTGTTCAAATGACTCAACAGTGAGTTCTTCAAATTCATCTTTACGATGTTCCAATGACTCAAACAAGAGTTTTTCAAATACATCAAGCCGATGTTCCAATGACTCAAATAAGAGTTTTTCAAATACATCAAGCCGATGTTCCAATGACTCAAACAAGAGTTTTTCAAATACATCAAGCCGATGTTCCAATGACTCAAATAAGAGTTTTTCAAATACATCAAGCCGATGTTCCAATGACTCAAACAAGAGTTTTTTAAATACATCAAGCCGATGTTCCAATGACTCAAACAAGAGTTTACCTAATACATCACACCGATGTTCCAATGACTCTATCGAGAGTTCCCATAATACATCACCCCGATGTTCCAATGACTCTATCCAGAGTTCCCATAATACATCATTCCGATGTTCCCATGACTCCATCAAGAGTTCCCATAAGACATCACCCCGATGTTCCAATGACTCCATCAAGAGTTCCCATAAGACATCACCCCGATGTTCCAATGACTCCATCAAGAGTTCTCCAAATACATCCACAAGATGTTCTACTGACTCAAGAAAGAGTTTCTCCACTGCGTCTCCTAGAGATGTCAATGACTCCAGCGAGAGTTCGACCCAAGTCCAGTCTGCATCAACCAAAATTGATGTTTTATTAGAGGATTTTAAGCCTTTCATTTCGGAAGGATTTGTATCACTACCCGGTGATTCTACAAGTCTACGACCTATCACCATTTTGAGAGACACAGGTGCCTCACAATCGTTACTTCTAGAGGGTATCTTGCCCTTGTCAAAATCATCATCGACTGGGAAGAGCATCCTGTTACGAGGCGTAGAGCTTGGATGTATAGATGTGCCTCTACATCTAATCGACATAAAGTCAAATCTCATTACTGGACCGGTTGTTGTAGGTGTCCGACCAACATTACCATTGGAAGGCATCGCGTTGCTGTTAGGCAATGACTTAGCAGGTGGAAAGGTGATAGCCGAACCCATCGTCACTCAAACACCCGACTTATCTGCCACACCGGAGGAAGACCTAGAGTTATATCCAGCGTGTGCAGTAACAAGGGCAATGAGGTTGAAAGCATCTCAAGAAGAGAACGTCGTCAAGGCCAACAGTAACCAAGATGATGTGGACTTGAGCACCACATTCTTTGCTTCTCTTGAAGAAGAATCAACGCCAAATTCTGAAAAGCCGGCATCAACTCGAAAACAGTTGATTGAGGACCAAAAGAAGGATCCAGAGCTCGCCAAACTCCGAGAAACCGCAATGACATCACAAGAGGCAGAGCTAGCATCAACGTGCTACTACATCCAAAATGATATGCTCTTCAGGAAATGGAAACCTCCAGACGCATCCAACGAAGAAGAATGGAGAATATGCCATCAAATCGTGTTACCAGAAAGATACCGAGCGTACATCATGAATCTGGCTCATGACACACCAATGTCAGGTCATCTCGGCATCCACAAGACATACCACAAGATTATGTCACACTTCTTCTGGCCACGTTTGAAGAAAGATGTCATCCAGTACTGCCGATCCTGTCATGCCTGTCAGATGGTTGGCAAGCCAAATCAAAAGATCCCTGTTGCTCCTCTGAAGCCGATTCCAGCCTTTGAAGAACCTTTCAGCAGAGTACTTATTGACTGTGTTGGTCCTCTCCCAAGGACAAAAGCTGGCAACCAATACCTGTTGACCCTTATGTGTGCTTCAACTCGTTTTCCTGAAGCTATTCCTCTAAGGAACATAAAAGCATCAAACATTGTGAAGGCCTTAATCAAGTTCTTTACTCTATTTGGTCTACCAAAGTCCATCCAATCGGACCAAGGAACGAATTTCACGGCCAATCTTTTCAAGCAAGTCATGACTCAGTTGGGCATCAAACACTGCATGTCGAGTGCGTATCATGCCGAGTCGCAAGGCGCTCTTGAGCGATTCCATCAGACTCTCAAGAACATGATCCGAACCTATTGCTTTGAGCATGAAAAAGACTGGGACGAAGGAATCCACATGCTGCTGTTTGCAACCCGTGAATCCGTCCAGGAATCGTTGGGATTCAGCCCTTTTGACTTAGTCGTTGGCCATTCGGTGCGCGGTCCCTTGAAATGTATAAAAGAGACTTTGTTGTCACCAACAGCCACTGAAGGACTTTTAGAATATGTAATTAAGTTTAAAACTAGACTTTATGATGCTTGTGTTCTGGCCAAAAATAATTTACAAAACACCCAATCCAGCATGAAACGCTGGTATGATAGAAAGGCCCGTGTTAGAGAATTTTCTCCCGGGGATAAGGTGCTTGTATTTTTGCCCATACCAGGTCAACCCTTGCAAGCCAGATATTTTGGTCCCTATGAAATTAAGACCAAAATTAGTGACCTCAATTACACAATCAAAACTCCTGACCGTAGGAAAAAGACTCAGCTATGTCATATAAACATGCTGAAGCCTTATGTATCTCGGCCAGATCACTCAGATAAGAGTAATTGTGTTGTAAATACAGTCAAAAGTTGTTCAAATAGCCATGTTTCTCCTATTGATGATGATATTGTAAAGGAGAAATTTGGACAATACAAAATACCTAATTCTTTTGTATTACAGAATTTGGATGTAAAACTGTCTCATCTGTCTTCGACAGAAAGGCCAGTTATCATGAAACTCATTAATGAATTTAATGACATTTTTTCTGATGTACCAAAACAGACTAATGTTATAATGCATGATGTAGATGTTGGCGAGGCTACTCCAGTCAAGCAGCATCCTTACAGGGTCAACCCTGAAAAACTTGCCATACTTAGGTCAGAAATCAAGTATATGCTTGAAAATGACCTCATTGAACCAAGTTCCAGTAGCTGGAGCTCCCCATGTGTCTTGATACCTAAACAGGACAAGACTTATCGTTTTTGTACAGACTACCGTAAGGTAAATGCTGTAACAAAGACCGATTCGTTTCCTATCCCTAGGATAGACGATCTCATAGATCGTATTGGTGACGCTAAGTACATCACCAAAATAGACCTACTTTCAGGTTATTGGCAGGTTCCCCTGACTGATAGGGCAAAGGAAATCTCCGCCTTTGTCACCCCTGATGGTCTGTACCAATACAAAGTGATGCCATTTGGCATGAAGAATGCTCCTGCCACTTTCCAGAGAATGATAAATGCCCTGCTTGCTGACATGGAGAATTGCCACGCATACATAGACGATGTAGTAATTTTTAGCCAAGATTTTTCTAGCCATTGTAAACAACTGCATTGTCTTTTTACTAAACTTTTACATGCAAAAATTACTGTAAACCTGAGTAAGAGTGATTTTTGCCAGGCTTCCCTCCAATACTTAGGCCATATTGTAGGACAAGGCCAGGTGAAACCTGTAATGGCCAAAGTAGAAGCTATCCAAGCTTTCCCTATTCCTGCTGATCGGAAACAACTCCGAAGATTTTTGGGAATGTCTGGATATTATAGAAAATTTTGCGAAAATTTTTCTGTCATTGCCAGTCCTTTAACAAACCTCCTGAGAAAGAACGTCCGATTTACTTGGACGGATGAATGTCAGAAAGCCTTTAACCAAATTAAGCAGATATTATCTAGCTCCCCCATTTTGATGGCTCCTGACTTCGGAAAACCTTTTAGGTTAGCTATTGACGCCAGTGACACAGGTGTTGGGTCAGTCCTTTACCAAGAAGATTATTTCCAAGTAGAGCATCCTATTTGTTTCTTTTCCAAGAAATTTAATAGACATCAAAGAAATTATTCTACTGTGGAAAAAGAATGTCTTGGGTTGATTCTTTCTATACAACACTTTGATTTTTATATCAGTGGGTCCAGATGGCCACTGGTTGTATTTACTGACCACAATCCCCTTACATTTATCCACAAAATGTCTGGCAAGAATCAACGACTTCTCAGGTGGAGTTTATTTTTACAAGAGTACAACCTAGATCTTGAACACATAAAAGGCAGCGAAAATGTTATCGCCGATGCCTTATCTAGATTGTAAAAAGTATTTTGATGTATATTTTTTTATATATATATCATGATAAATACATTCTAGAATGTAAATATTTTTTGTAATTCTAAAAAGATTTCCATTTCGTGGAAATGTAAACTTTTTATTTTTAGGAGGGAGGTGTTACGTATCTAGGCATTGTTTTTTTTTCTTTGACCTGTTGCGGTCGAGAGACGGGGAGGTTGTCTGCCCCTTGTGTAATAAGTTTTTTTTTTATTCGTCAAGCCACACAGACAGTGACCGGTCCTTGACCTATGTGTGTACCTCTGGTTGAAAGGAGGGTGGTTTTTTTTTTCTTTTCTTCTGTCTCTTTGAAGAGCGTTCTAGATCTGGGTGTTGATGACTTTCTGTTCTAGAAATTACTGGATATCGACGCGTGGTAGATTATATAAAGACCGCTCGCGTAACGTTGACGGACAGACATACGGAGACAGCCGTGAGACAGAATAGCGGAGACATTGCGTGACCCGTGCGTGGTATACCATTTATCGTGTAAGTTAAGATTTTTCAAGGCCTTGCTTGTATTTGTAATTATATTTTCAAACTCTTGTATTGTAATATTTTTACATGCCATTTTTGTAAAAGGGTTTTGGTCAACCTTTCCATTTTGTATTGAGTAAATGTTTGTTTATTTTTCTTGCTTTATGTGATTCAGTTAAAAGTACTATTCGAGTTATATTTTATTAAACATTAAGTTGATATTTTACCTTCCGATTTCTTGTGTCATTTTTTTTTGTTATTCATTGTAAGTCTTTGATTAAATTCAGACTTAAGATAAGTGACACAACTACCTTTTTTCTCTTGTCACGTTCCCCTAGGCAAGCCATTTAAAAGTAGAATTCAATTCGTAATACGTGACAATGCATAGCTCTCAGCTCAAAGATAAAAGATTAGAAACTATATATATATACAGAAGATTGAAAACATTTTGAAATGTTTTGGTAAATGAGACTGAAACGGTTGGAAACAGAAATTTCACTTAAGCATTCACTAATACTGCTTTGCTCAAGGATAACAAAAGATTGCCCTTGGCTTCTGAACCATGGGGTCTCAGGTTCAAATCTTGCCGAAGACTGGGATTTTTAGAATGTCCCCGAATGCACCCAACTATAATGAGTTCCTGACAATAGTTGGGGAAAGTAAAATGTGTTGGTTGTTATGGCAGCCACATGAATCCCCTGTTAACCATAGGCCACAGAAACAGATGACCTTTACATCATCTGCCCTATAGATTGCAAGGTCTGAGATAATAATTATTTATAATAATCCTTTATAAATATGTATTTCAGCTAATTCTACAATAAAGGCTATCAAGTGCAGAAGAAGATTCAAGCAGATATTTCCAGATTGGTTTCAAGATCAACCAGAAGAGATGTATAGGAAATATATTTAAATATATTTTCAATTTAGTAGCTATGTATAAAAAATTAATAAATTGGTGAGAAAGGGGGGGGGGGAGGGTCTTGACTTTTATAAAAAGAGGAAGAATAGCCTTTTTTGTAACTGTAGTAGTTAGTATGACAGAACTTACTTAATTTAGCAATACCTTTGTAAAAAAAAATTTAGTATTTTTTGACAAAAAAATCTAAAACCATTTGCATAAATGTGTTGAAAATATGGTAAATAGCAATCTCCCCTACTAAAGAACCTTCAGTGTTTGTTACTATTAAAAGTGAATAGAATATGTACAAAATTACTTTACAAACCTTGCATGTAGCAAAGTCATACAGTATATCATAAAAATTATGTAAGATTTTAATAATTTCCGGAGATTTATCTTATCTTATCTTATATAATACAGACGTTACTTCAAAAAAGAGGATGATTACGTCCTACGCGTCATGCATTTAGTCATGCATATTAACCAATGACTTAAATTCTGACAAGTCACTGGTTTTCCTGGCTAGCTCAGGCAACCCATTCCATGCTCTAATAGCACTAGGGAAGAAGGAGTATTTGTACAAATTTGTCCTAGCATATGGGACGAGGAATGTGCCTTTATTTTTGTGTCTTTCAGAGTATTTTATTAAATTTTGTTTTTGTATTTGAAGATTATGGTTCAGTGTTTTATGTATAATTGCTACTTTACTTTTGAGTCTTCTGTCCTGAAGGCTTTCTAAATTTAGTGATTTTACTAATGGTGTTACCCTAGTCAAATGTGAATATTCGTTTGTTATGAATCTCACTGCTCTATTTTGTGTTTGTTCCAGTTTCTTAATGTTTTCTTGAGTTGAGGGGTCCCACACGGTGGATGCATATTCTATTATTGGCCTAACCAAGGTTAAATAACATTTTAGTTTTATGTTCTTATTTTATTTATAGAAATTTCTTTTAATTAACCCTAATGCTTTGTTGGATTTTTTTATAGTTTCATCAATATGTGGATTCCATGACAGTTTTTCATTTATTATAACACCTAGGTATTTTGAGTTTTTAGTCTGTGTTACTGGTTTGCCATGAATAAGATAAGTGGAATTAATTTGTTTTAGTTTTTTTGTTACTCTTAACAACTGACATTTTTCTGGGTGGAAAGACATGCTCCAATTTGATTCCCATTTCTGTAATTCATCTAATTCTCTTTGTAAAATATCTGTGTCTTGTTTTGTTTTTATTGTTCTATATATTATGCAAACGTCTGCAAATAATCTGACTTTTGTTCCTGAACTAATGCAATTTGGTAAATCATTTATGTAAATTAAAAATAGTAGTGGACCCAAGACTGTTCCTTGAGGTACACCTGAGTTTACTGTTATTGGTGTTGATTTAGAGCCATTTATTATTACAGTTTGTTCTCTCCCTATCAGAAAATCTTTAATCCACTGATGCAGTGGACCGTTAATGCCGAAATATTTTAATTTTTTAAGCAAACTATGGTGGTGAACTTTGTCAAAAGCCTTGGAAAAATCTAGTAAGATAGCATCTATTTGTTCACTATTATCTAAGCCTTTTGAGAAATCATCAATTAGTCCTATTAGTTGTGTTTCACATGATCTATATTTCCTAAAGCCATGTTGGTATGGGGTGAGGACATTATGTTTGTCTAAGTGGTTTATGATGTTGCTACATATTATGTGTTCTAGTATTTTACATGTGATGCTGGTAAGTGATACTGGTCTGTAGTTTCCTGGATCAGATTTTTCTCCTTTTTTAAATAGGGGGGTGACATTAGCTTCTTTCCAGTCCTTTGGTACTCTGCCCTGGTTAAGCGATGCCTGAAAGAGTATTTTGAACACTGGGGCTAGCTCATTGCTTAGTTCTTTGAGTAATCTAGCTGGAATACCATCAGGTCCAGACGCTTTATTTGGTTTGGTGTTGGCTAATAGTTTTTTAATTCCATTTTCTTGTACTACTAAATCTTCTATGTTGTCTACTTGGTTCAAATTAAGAAATATGTCTTTGTCTCCTGGGGCTGAGAATGCTGATGCAAAGTATTTGTTTAGGATGTTTGCTTTAGTTTCATTATCATTATGTATTATGTTATGTTCATCTTTTAATGGCGCTATGCCTGTTGTTTCCATTTTCTTAGACTTAATGTATGACCATAGGTTTTTGTTGTTATCTTTAGATATTACATTGTTTATGTATTCACTCTGCAGCTGTCTGCTTACTTTTTGGGTTAGGTGTTTAATTTTTATATACTTTTTGTAAACTCTTTCTGCCTTGGTTTCTTTAAATTTTCTATATATAGGGCTCTTCGTACTGTTATAAATCAATTTCGGGAGATTTCCAGGAGCTTCTTGGGAAATCCGTTATAGATTATAAAATGGTTTTAATTTCATAAGTTACACCTAGAATTAGCGCGGGTCCTATGAAAGTGTGGGACCCACTGCGGTCGCAGTGGCCTAAGGCCAGCTCTGCAAAATAGCGGCATATATGCCGTGGGTAGACTAGTTTAATAATATTAGAATAAAAGTTAAAAAACATCTATTTCATCTTTAACATATAGTTATTGCCCCTTACTAATTTATTCTGCTATTGCAGTCTCTAAATAGATGAAACTTCACAAAAAGGGAAAAATTAATAATAAGTAGTAACTAATAAATACTACTTCCTGTAATACATTTTTTTTCTCTAAAAATAATCACTTTAAACAAATTTTTTAATTTAAAGAATAAACCATTATATATATATATATATATATATATATATATATATATATATATAAACAGTATTCCAATAAATAAATGGCCTGTATTCTGCAAAGAAAGTAATGAGAGTCTAATACATTAAGGCTGAATTGCTCCTAATATTTGATTGGTCCTACTTATGTGTTTTTCGGTAACAGTTTGAACATTTATTTGCTAATCACATCTATTGCCTGTCAGGTAAGCTCCAAAATTTACCAAATTGCAAAGTACATTTCTAGCAATATAAACATAATATAATTAGAACACATTTTGTACCATCTGGAAAGAAATTCTTTATATAACAAAATTCACACATTGGTAACCAGCTTTTATTGGAATGTAAAATGGTACAAAATCTGGTTTCCAGTATCACTCCTGTACTTTCAAGCAGCAAGATGCATTCTTTACATATTATTCTTTATATATTCAGTTCAGTAAGTGTGGCACAGTGTTCCATTTATATTATGTGTTCTAATTATATTATGTTTATATTGCTAGAAATGTAATTTGTACCATGGCCTGTCCATTTCATGTGAACTCTTTCAGTGCGGCGTTACTCTCAGCAAGTAACTTGGTTTATAATATTTATTTCACTATATTTTTATGTTAAACTTTTTATTTCTCTGTTTTTTTAATTTACCGGATGTGGGACTGATTTTTCTTTGTTTTGATAGTAAATTCGATGCAGTACCATGTTTAAAAAAAAATTGAGAACATTATGTTAATGGTTCCTCTTTTTTAGTTTATTTCCCAGGACCTGAAAAATGTAAATAATACAATTTCTTAGTGCATTTGTTCATCTTTAATGAAATTTAAAGTGATTGAATGTGTTAAGTATTGTGATTTTTTAATATTAATGGATTAAATGTTTAATTAAAAGGTTAAATCTTTCAGTATATCTATTTTTTATGAATTTTAACATTTTTTTCTTTTTCCATACTCAGTTTAAAATAAATGAAAAAAGTTTTTGTTTGAATAAATTTATTAAATTTACTTTACATTTGTAGCCCATTCATTTTCCTTTAAAATAAAATCAAATATTTTTGATTATTTAATAAAATAAAAAAGTTATAGTTGTTTTAGTAACTCTACCCCCCATGAAAATTTGTGTTCGTTCCGGAAAACTCAATTTTTTCAATCAAAATAATTCACACTGAAAGAATTAAAGAATACTTTGTACTTAATGACAATGTCACACACTCAATGTCAATTACAAAACAAGATTGGGTCCTCATCACATACTTGTTAATTGTTGGTGACAAGAACATGCACTTAATTTACAACTGTTGTCTCATTTGACACTGTCTCTAAAGTAAAATTAATATTTTAAATTTTTCTTTAATTAATATCTAGAGCAGTGTTTCCCAAATTGTGTTGCCTAGAACCCTTGTGTCCCACGAGGTCTGGATTAAATGTTACACTAACTGCTGGAATAATAAACTAGTAGGCCACCACTTGAATTAAGCTCTCAAAAAAGTAAGCAAAGTGTTCTGCAAAATACTCAGAAATGTGCAAAGAGTTCAGTTTAGGAATAAAGTTTGGGGAAACGCTGATCTAGTATATTTGTTAGCTTTCCAATAATGTAAACCTAGCTGCAAATGTCATAAGGCATATTGTTTGTAAATTACAGATTTATCAATAAAAAAAAAAAAAAAAAAAGGTCAACTTTTATTCTTATCAGGTAGTCCCTTTCTCAATAGTTGGAAGTATAAATGTTTTCCTATTATTGTTTTTGTTTTACACGTTTGAGTACATTCTTAGATCTACATGACAAAATTTTCATAAAATGCAAAGGAGAACAGTATAAATATTGAATCAATCCACAATCCTGAAGTAGACTTTACTTGCTATGTTCTACAATTACTAGTTTTTTTTTATTTTCATTTTTTTAAACTGCTTCTATCATTTTCACTTTTTTATCTTAGTAGCTGCACATGACATTTTTGCTTTAAAATTATTATTTTTTTAGCTGCTTAGCTGAGAATGAGATTTTCACTTTTAAAAAAATATATAATTAGCAGTGGGTTATATTCTCGCTTTTTACAATACTTCTATTCAAGTCAGAACTTCATGGAACTTGAGGATCCTGGACGCATACAGGATCTCAAAAACAGCTCTAACGATTTTCCTAGTAATTTAACAGTTGATGTATATCACTGATTTACTAGCAAGTTGGCCACATGGGACTTTAGTTTGACAATTATAATTTTTCAAAGTATAAAATAAATTAATGTAGATTTGGCTTGAGTACTAGACTTAGTATGCCTTGGATCTAGAGCAAACATCAGTTCCATAACTACGATCACATTCTTAAAAAGGAATATCGCGTTCAGGAATTTTTTAATGTAAGGCATTATTGGTTAATAAATAAATCAGATAAGTAAAAAAAATATAAAGCTTAGACATTTGAATAAATAGTAAAAATTCCCAGGTCAATCTACGTTTGCAGATAAACTTTGTGATCTAAAAATAAATAGGGCAACTGAAGATAAGTCCAGCAGTTTAAGCAGTGTTTTTCAAATGTTAACTAGTTGCATCCACCTTCTCCAATCCAAAAAAAAAAATAAAAAAATTGTGCCCCCATTCCCCAACTGTAAGCTAGGGAGCCTGCAGTGTTTATGTGCTATAAGCTCCCCCAATGAGGTTCAGGGACGAGCCCCTAGACAAAACATCTTACTGCATTCTGAGCCCCATAGTTTGAGAAACACTGAGCTAATGCCACATACAAAGGTAAAGAGAACTGAACAGGAAGAGCATAACTTTTTTAAAAGGCAAAACCTTAATTGTAAACCAAATTTTCGCATCAAACCCTAGTTACTAAATGCTGTCTGCATATAAGCCAACAAGCATATCCACAGACAAATTATGCCGTACATTTAAGCATAACTAATCAAGCAACTAGAATAGGTGAATAAGAATCAATAGACTAGTCTCGAGAACTAAAAAAAAACAAAGGAATAAATGAAAGTAACCAATTCCTTTGTTAACTTCAACATATAAATTAGCCTGATCATCAAATGTTAAACTGGAAAAGTGTAGCAGCTTTAGCTAGCTTCCCCTTTTGACTCAGAATTATGGAAAACCATCAAGCCAAAAAGACACCATCTTGAATCTTCAAATATTCACTTCCAATACTGATTATGTTCTGACCCAAAATAATCTCAGATTCTAAGCTAATGAAGAATCCTAATTCTATTAGCTAACCAAGTAATCAAGCACAGACGATTGAAATAGTTGAACCACATTATAAGAATTATAACAATAATAATTTAATTTATATAGCGCTGTAAACATAATGTACTTCTGTAGGCTCAAGGCTATGTGATAACATAACAGGCTTAAACACGAGAATGCACTGAGGTGCTTTGATGGAGACTTCTTTGAAATGGACACCAAGGGATAAGGAAAGAAACGAGGTCAAAGGAAACACTAAGAAGATCAACTTAGAATGAGCTGAAAGAAGGGAGATGAAGCACAAGGCAGACGATGGAGCTCATACTTGAGGTCAAAGGTTGCAATTTAAGTACCGAGGTTACAAGTCCAGCACAAGAACAATGACTACCCAAAGTGCGGCCATAACTGGTCAGAGATGCGGCGCTATTTGGTTTCTCAGAACTTCTGCCCATTATGCACTTTGAAACCGCAGAAGCTTATTTCTAATGGATTTGTCGAGTAGGAAAACCATGTCCACATAAAATGAGGGGTATCACTAGTACGTTAAAAATACTATCGCAGCTAAAAGCACGAAACAAAAATATATAGATCTAAATCAATAATCTCTCTCTCTCTCTCTCTCTATTTTGTTAACAAAACAGACATTAAAAAAGAAACAGAAACAATAGTAACTGTACATAGAGAAAGGGTCAACTCTTTTTTTCTCTCAAGTCTGAAACTGCAAAGCTGTAATTGGTTAACGTACATATTGCCGGCGTCTGACTTCCAATTTATTATGTACGGTCGTACGGTCTACAGCAATTCTTCACTTTTAATATCAGTTTTAACTTGTGTCAAATGTTTGTAAAATGATGAACGTTTTTGGATGTTCCTACAAAGTTGAAGATAATTTACTTGCTAGTCCAAACCTCCCGCAGGACGACGGGGGATGGCAGCGGGAAGGGCCATCGACAAGTCCTATAGACAGTCCAGCGCGCATACCGCACGATTAGGTTCAGACATTTGTGAAGACAGTACATAGAGCAGCAGGACGTTTGGAGGTATAAAGAAAAAAAAAAGTTAAGTAGACAACGGCTAATAGGAAAACAACTATTTTCAGGTACCAAGCAAAGCTGGGTTGACTCAGAGGCGCCCTAAAGATTTCGAAAATAAAAATCGAAGTCTTCGAACCCCTCGGTTCAGAAGCAAAGCGCTTTACCCCTCAGCCACCACGCCCCAGGAAGCGCGGTGGCTGAGCTGTAGAGCACTTGGCTTTTGAACCGATGTCTTGGGTTCGAATCCTGATGAAGACTGGAAATTTTTTGTATTCTGGGATCTTTGGGCGCCTTTGAGTCCACCCACATCTATTGGATACCTAACATTAGTTGGGAAAAGTAAAGGCTGTTGGTCATTGTGCTGGCTCGTTAACCGTGGGCTTGAGAAACAAATTACCATTACATCACCTGCCCCATTGATCGCAAGGTCTGAAAAGGGGAACTACCACGCCTCAATCATGAAAACTAATTAATCCTGAATTACCAATGCAAAGCTCATGTCGGTTATGCGATAAATTATCTTATTCCACATGCTAATCTACAAATTCATGAGCAATTGGTAAGTAGAACTCGTTCCTTTACGTCCAATGTCTCAGTGGCTAAGGTCAAGGCAACATTAATATGTAAGCAGTGCACCGTCCCAGTAATAAATAAAACAAATATATCTCCTTATTAAATTTCGATTTTTAAAAATTAGTAGAAAAAAAAATGAACATAGAATGAACATTGTTAGTGTTTTTTATTTTTCAAACAAAAATATACGTTTTCTGTTAACTGATAGTATTCTCATATACCAGAAAGTAGCCATACATTTTCATTATAAAACTAAGCTTTATGTTAAAAAGTTGATAATAGTTATAGAAATAAAAAAATTAAAAATATCAGACTGTTAGCTTTCATTCTAATAAGACCTTTCTTACATCTAAAGGTTACATTGTTTTAAAAGTGATGTATATTTATATTTAAAAAAAAAAACGGCTTGAGAGATTAATTCTAAAGATTATACGGTGCGCTTTCAGAAGACAAAAAGTAGCCAATACACTTAGCAAGCCACAAGGGATCTATATGGGGAAAATGAGATTTTAAATACTTTTTTTCTTTTTTTTGAGACGTAAACGTGTCAGATTTGGCCTACATAAAACGAATAGCGGCTCTTTCGCTTAGAGGAGCACCTAAATAGGTTCAATAGTATTAAATAACTGCAATAAGAATGCGAAAGAAATTGGAGCAAAAAAAAAACCAAGAAAAAAAAAACACAGTAACAAGGAAGGAAATCTGTTTTCATTAATATTATGTAGATTTAGATTATTCTCTAGATTAAGATCTAGTCATTCTAGTCTGAATATTATATAGATTTAGATCTAAGTAAATGCAGTATAATGCATTGATTAATGATTCCTTTTAATGTGGATCGAAGGTTTACATATAATAAGCTAGATTGACTAGATCAGTGTAGTGTTTGTTGTTTGTTTTCCAAACTTTTCCCCATAGGAAAACTGCTCTAGATCTCTATACAGTATAATTATACATTCTCCTTCGCCTTTGTTATTCTCAGTGTTTAAGTAGTCTACTAGATCTAGAACTAAAATATTGACTATGACTACTGAAAGAGGAGATCAATATGATGACCATGAGATCAATCAACATTTACTTGACGGAAATCTGAATGGGTTTAATGTCAATTTAAGACAGCATCCTTATGCCTTAGCAGAAGGTAATGTGCTGCCAAGAGAGAACCATGAGGTCCACCAAGAGGAGCCTATAGGAGATTTTAACATAGAAGAAGAGACCGTGAGCCCTCAAGAAGAAAATGCAGGTAGTGCTGAAGAGAGTTTAGGGCTCAATGAGCTTGCGAGCCCACAGGAGAACAGCGCTAACAGGGAAATGTCTCAAGCGTTAGAACTGCCTATAAGCTCTCCACAACAGCAGCCCATACGCTTACATGGAGAACGTGATTATCAGCTAAACAATGAATTTACCAGCCACCAAAACCAGAGCTATGAAGTCAACACAACGCCTAGTACTAGCCAAAACGAACAGGTCAGAGACATTGCAGAGAATGAAAGCATGTCTGCTTCAAATGCTAACGACCTGACCAGCACAGCCAGTAAGTCAGATGACCAAGATGCGTCCACCAATGATGTCACTCACTGCCAAGAGACCACCAGCAGTAGAAGAGGAGACAGGACAAGTTTTATATTAGAAATGGTAACAATTTAAAGTTTTTAATTTCTCATTAACCTTTGAGATGCCAGAAGAAAATGAGCACTGTATTTTTAAAAAGTGATTTGTATGCAATGATATATATATATACCATTTTTAGGAAAGTATAATCAGTAAGAAATATAAAATACATTGACTATTTACATACATTGACTTTTGAAGATTCGTTAAAGCAAAATAAAATGCACAGACTTGTAGGGTAAGTGTTTTAAGAAATATAAAATACATCTATATACATTGGAGCATGGTGGCTGAGTGGCTAAGCGTTTGGCTTCCGAATCTGGGGTCCTGGGTTCAAATCACAGTGAAGACTGGGATTTTGAATTTCAGGATTTTAAGGTCCCCACCCAACTCTAATGGGTACCTGACTTAGGTTGGGGAAAATAAATAGGTTAATCATTGTGCTTGCCACATGACACTTTTGTAAAACCTTTAGCCAAAGAAACCGATGACCTTCATATCATCTGCCCTATAGATCACAAGGTCTTAAAGGGAAACTTTACTTTTTACTTTACTATTGTCTACATTGATAAATTGTTAGTGTTTTTTCTTAGCAAGAAATTATATTTAACTCTTTCTCTCCTTAATTATTTACCACATTCTGATGGAATCAACGTTTGTATCGTCGGTTAGGAGAGAAAGAGTTAAAATAGAATTGAAAGATCAGGATTATTTTGGTTGATGGATACTGACAAGCCTGTTTGTTATCTCCCTTTTCATAATTTGCTGTATGGACTCATAGTTCAACATATGAAGTTAAAGTTCAATTTAATGAAACAAACACAGATATATATAATCTATCATTATTTTTCTTTAAATGCTTCATTCAAGTCAAGAGACACAGATCATAAGTGGAGCTGGTAACCTATGGTTTAAACAGGAGACATTTTTTATTTGTCAATGTATATATTGTACAACTTAAAGATATGATGCATTAGTCATTCAAGTATTAACCAAGCCAGAGCAATAAGAGCAACTGCAAACTAGATATTTTTTTAATTAAAATCAATGTTAATACATGAAAACAATTCTTATAATAAGAAATCTAGTTGGCAGATACTACAAATTTTTTCTTAGAAGATATTTACATAATGCACCAGCTTCTTTTTATCTAGACACTTACCAAATGTTTATTTTTATATCCATAGAAAAAAAGTTCCAACAAAAACAGTCAAAGTGGCGACACCAGAAATCAAGCCAGGCATCTACTGTAAGAATAAAAATAAAATTCATAAATATTGTTTTTTTTTTATAGCAAAAATACGAAAATTCTAAAAAAATAAATTTCACCATCATTATTCAATGCATAAGAACCCAAATGAACCACAAACATTCAATTGCAAACACTGGGAACTATATAACTGTTTAATCCATAACTAATCAAAATAATTTGACTATGTTGTTGAGGTTATATGAACACTAAATAATCAAGGTTGGTTTTGGGACGCAAGAAAAGTTGGTAAATAAGAAAGTGGGCATGGGGACATTCAATCCCACCATTCAGTCATGTTAACACTGCTCTATCAACCTTGAACTCTCAGGGCTTCACTTTGACTGGTTGTTAAATGAAATTAAAGCAATAATAAGGCAACGTCTTCAATTCCAAAGCTTAAGGATGAGTGCAGTGTTTCCAATGACTAAAGAAACCCAGTTAAGAACTACATATTTTCCGACAAGGGATGCAGAAAAAGCAGTTGTTTGCTGGGCATCTATGTAAGTTTTCTTTACGTCTTCCACCCCCCATCTTCTTCAAGGGCTTTTCTTTGCACCTAAAATGTGTGTCCCACAGCCTTTGTTAGAGCTCTCAGTCTCTATCTATGAGCATCTTCTGATGCTGCTTTCCTCTATGCAAGTGAGGGAAAACTGGCACCCAATTTGACTTTTATAGCACTTAAGGGGGGCACATCTGTTGCATTTAAGCCTGCAAAAGTTGTCGTTAGCATATGATTGCCCCCATACAGGATAAGTGGAAAATAAATAAATATATATATATATATATATATATATATATACACACACATATATATATATACACACACACATATATATATACACACATATATATATATACACACACACATATATATATATACACACACATATATATATATATACACACACATATATATATACACACACATGTGTATATATATATGTGTGTGTATATATATATATATATATGTGTGTATATATATATGTGTGTGTATATATATATGTGTGTATATATATATATGTGTGTATATATATATATGTGTATATATATATGTGTGTAAATATATATATATGTGTATATATATATATGTGTGTATGTATATATATATATATAATGGATTTTTTAAATGAAAATTTTTCCAAAATCTATAAACTTTTAAAAATATTTTACCAATATTAATGAAATGATATAAATAATAAAATTGATATAAATTACAGTAATAAGTGCATATGTACAGTACTATGTTTGTTTACAGTACAGTGTTTTTTAAATGTGTTATTACTATCTACTGAGGTGATATGTATATCGCAGTACCAAGATTCATGTAATGCAAAAACAATGGGGAGAATTTTCTGCTTCACAGATTCTCAGCTATCAAGGATGGTTTATAAAACGCATGTCCCGTTATAAATGTACTGTACCATTATTTATGCGATTAGAAAACACTTAAATTTTACTCTTTTTATTTCTTCAAAGAGCTCTCACTTATTTCTATATGGGTTTTATTTCTTCTCCAATCTAAGCTCATCAGACTTGAACCAAACCAGTGAACAAGGAAGTGAACCAGATTCACATAAACACTTCTAATAAAGCTCTACTGTTGGAATATAGAAAGAAAAAAAAGGTACTGTAAATCAAAGGTATTCACATAGACTTAAAACAATAGTCTTGTATTCTCTCTAAACAATTGTTTTTCTTGATTAAAAAAAAACAAAATCTAGTTCATGAAGGTGATTGGAGATTTCCAAACTAACATTTAATCACAACATATTGTGCTGTCTGTTTACACTTTGATCTTTTTTAAAATCCCATTTACTTTCTTTAAGTCAGTGATTGTTACGTCTTCATATTAGATGAGACTCTTTATACATGGAAACGACAAATCACCGTTTATAAATACTTTAATCTTTATTAACACTGAAAACACTTTCTTGTTCATATTCCTCCATTTTGGTTTCTTTTTATTTTCAACACGCATTCGCACCATTTCACATTTACACTAAGATGCGCACGTTTTCACATTTACACTAAGATGCGCACGTAACACCCCCCCTGTTTGACAAGTTTGATGTACATCGAACGTCCAAAATACAAATCACCACATATCTTATCAGCCTATTCCAAGTTAAAAAAAAAAATCTAAATTCTCTGTAACATAGGGAACCATAATGTAATACAAACCAAAATCATACACAATGACATATTAATAATAATACACTTCTAACATTAGATTAACATATAACATTTATATTCCCCAGTTGTGACACATATATATCTATACATATCTCTATGGAATCATGCAGATTTCGTTTATACCACTCCCCGCCTATAATTCAATCCAAATCTATATCTGCTCACAAATCATTGTTGTGTACACCCACAATTGAACAATTCTCTATTGAATATCTACTACACTCCGTGCCAGAATTTACCAATGTACACAATAAAATAGCTTAATTCTTAACAGAATGTCAATAGTCATGATATACTCTACACAATCTCCAGTTTCCCTATGATAAGAAGAATGAACAGCATAGCTGAAAAAAAAAAAATGTTGCAAGGATTGGTGGACAAGAGATGATTTTGTTATGACAAGTATAAAATATAAACAATTCATGACACAGTCACTTTGACTGAATAGTTCATTATGAAGACATCAAAGCACATAGACAGATCAATACACAGTTCAATGAGTCCAACACAATGTCTTGGAGAAGAGTCCCAGTACCAGTCTAATGGTAGTCATGAGATAACAATGAAATAACTCACTTAGGTCACCCCACACACACACACACAATGCACACATTCACATGCCCAAGTTTCCTCACGCACAATCGCATTCAAGCATTGTATTTTCTATATATTCAAGCATTGTATTTTCTATAAGTTAAGGTGTAGCTCATTCCCTGTGTGTCTCTACAGGATAGGAACTATTCTCACAAACCTACACTAGTGTGAGACCGAGTTCAATTCTAACACTTCTTGTTTCCCTAACAGTGAGTTGACAGACACAATCACTCGCTCTGAACACTTAAGCATCCAGTTGATAATACTGATGCTCTGTGGGATGGTGATAGACTGATACTTGTGTTGGTGATGTACCGAGACACTCAAGTCATCAATCCAACCGTGTAACAGCACCATAGATGTGCAGCTTGCTACAAGACTGCATTTGGGGAGGACTACATTGCAGACTGAAATAAAGGGGGAAATTGTAAATGTCTGCTCTTTAACACATACAGATATATATATTTAGAAATATATATCATTATACAAACATTTGTCTAGAAAACCCAGTTGAACCTCGTGTCGACAAAATGTCCCATTATGGAGTAATTAGACAACAAAAACACTGGTCAAATCCTACTAGTCCAGTCACATGACGTCACACAAACACAAGCCATCCAATCAGAAAGCACATTTCCTCTGCAGGTCATCTGCAGCAAAGTTGGGGGCCAGATATCACAGGCAAAACGCAGGGGCTGTCAATTTATTCAGTCTCTGGCTTTGCACTAGATTTGTCAACAAACTCGGAGATGATGTCACGGAATCGTCCCCATGATCGTTCTGGAATGGTGATTGCCGTCCGGAAATTATTTCTGACCTCCGAGACGCGAAGATAAACACCTCTCCTGTTAGAGCCTACATCAAAATAGAACATTTTGTTTTCTACTCTCATAGAACGACTTTCTGGTAGCTCATTCTGTGGTTCTTGATCATCTGTGCCAAACTCCTCCAACAGTTCAGTAAGTGCATCTCTAAACTCTATCATACCCTGAGCAGGTATGGCTATTTGTGAACGGGGACCTCCACGGGGGATGGTCTGAGACACCCGAAGAAATCTGCCACGTTGGTTTTCTTTCAAATCCAAGTAGTAGCGCCGATTATCTTTAACGATCATCTCACTTTTCAGCCTGCCATCTTCTGGTGGTGTTTCTGAATTTGTAGGCCCTAACGATGCGTAGTGCTCTGAGAAATCAGACAAAAAGTCCCTAAACTCAGCCGCAGATGAC
This sequence comes from Biomphalaria sudanica, assembly GCA_036873155.1. Taxonomy (NCBI): domain Eukaryota; kingdom Metazoa; phylum Mollusca; class Gastropoda; family Planorbidae; genus Biomphalaria; species Biomphalaria sudanica. The sequence continues at coordinate 201,010 of JAZGLO010005254.1, read as the reverse complement.
ATGGCCAGTAGAAGACGACTTTTCTTTCCTCCAGCACCAACCTCTGCCACCTTGATGAAGCGACCACGCTTGTTTTGTTTCACATCTAAATAAAATCTTTTGGACTGGATGTGTAATGTGCGTGTGGCCAACTCCTGCTCCGCAGACCCACCAGGATCTGAAGCTTCTTGGGCCTGCGGCTGTTGTTGCTCATCGCCACTCTCTCGATCCGACATGTTGCAACCCTCCAAAGCTAATCCACTGCCTCCTTTCTGGGCCGACTGACCCGTCTCTGGGTCATTTTTTTGTTCTGTAATAAACCTTTCCTTGTTGAATACTACATTATTAAGTTCTAATGTTTCTGCGTTTTCTAATAATCCTTCTTCTTTTTCGTTCTTATCTGGTAACTGAAATAATTTTTCCAGATCTCCTGCATCCAGGTCCTTACATTTGGATCGAGTTATACTCATTCCGAAACACTTCTTCCAATTTCCCATATCCTTTTCATTGCAATTCTTTATACCTGGAATATTTCCAATAATCAAATCAATATGAGCATGGTCTATTACACATGCATCCACAATTCCAGTAAAATATGGTGTATCAATTTTAATTCTAGCAACTGGTAATTGTACCGTCTTCCCATCAAACATCACACAATTCCTGGTTTTGCCGGTATAGTCTTGTTCTTCTACTAATTTCTTATTAACACCCACTATTGTACTGCCTGAATCTCGTATCGTCCTTGCTATTTTGTTTCTCACGAAGGTCTCAAAATACTCAAGGCTTCCGGCACATGTTAACATTGACAGGCTTTGATCTCTTCTATCTCTTACTCCGCCGAATCGTCCCTGTACATTTCTTTGGTATCGACCTCGGTTACTATAAAACTGACCTTGTCTACTACCAATTTGGTTCCTTCCTTGCCCTCTAAACCTATTTTGTTCATCATATCTAAATCGTCTGCCGTTGTTGATGTAGTTGTCTCGTGTATCTCTTGTTCTGTTAAATGCAACTATTTCTTCTATGTCACTGCCTCTGGATAGTTTCTTATCGGGATGTGCCACCTTATAGGCCCTTATCAGTCTTACTATGTCTTCTATGGATTTTGGTTTCCTCTCCAACAAAAATATTTTTAATTCCTCCTGACACTCATAAATTGCTTTGTCAATCATTAGAAATGTCTTTAGACCGTCAAATGTCTTTTCTATTTTAGCGGTTTCAGTCCAATTTTCAAAACTACTGGTCATTCTGTCCAGGAATGTCTGTGGGTCATCATTTGTTTCGATCGCACAGTTAACAAATTGTTCACGGTAGTACGCCTCTGTTTTTCCGTACGTTCGCAGTAATTGTTCTTTCACCACGCTATAGTTGCTCTGGTTCATGCATATCTTTGATGGAACCTCTGCTACAAATGACTTTAATAATAAGAATGACCATTTGTCTTCGGGGTATTCCAGTTCTCTCATTTCAATTTCAAATTTCTTCAAAAAAATGTCTATGTCCATTTTAGCTTCTTCAAATATCGCACCTTTATATTTTGCTAGTTTATTCCCTGTAGTGTCACTCTTTCTTTTATCACTTTCTTTTTCTTGGTTTGTTTTTAACTTTTTCTCTGCTGTCTCTTTTTCAAACGCTAATCTTTCTCTTTCAATGGCAACTAATTCATTTTTCTTTTCCCTTTCAATTGCTACTATCTCCTTATCCTTTTCTCTTTCTCTTTTGTCCTCCTTATCTAATCTCTCCTTTTCTTTTTCTCTTTCCATCGCTAATCTCTCCTTTTCTTTGTCTCTTTCCATCGCTAATCTCTCCTTTTCTTTGACTCTTTCCATTGCTAATCTCTCCTTTTCTTTTTCTCTTTCTCTTTTGTCCTCCTTATCTAATCTCTCCTTTTCTTTTTCTCTTTCCATCGCTAATCTCTCCTTTTCTTTGTCTCTTTCCATCGCTAATCTCTCCCTCTCCATTAACCTTTCTTGTACGTATTTTCTTAGTTCTGCCCCTTCCAGCTCCAACAACCTTCCCTCTTCCTTCAACGCTGCTACCTCAGCCTTGTCCGCCATAGTCTATTTCTAATAATATCGACTCGAATGTTCTCCTGTCTCTAGATCTAGACTTTACTATCTCTACTGTCTGTTGACAGGAGATCCACTGTGTATAGAGGGATATGTGGGTTTTACCTTTTACGTTGGGCGCCACTTGTTACGTCTTCATATTAGATGAGACTCTTTATACATGGAAACGACAAATCACCGTTTATAAATACTTTAATCTTTATTAACACTGAAAACACTTTCTTGTTCATATTCCTCCATTTTGGTTTCTTTTTATTTTCAACACGCATTCGCACCATTTCACATTTACACTAAGATGCGCACGTTTTCACATTTACACTAAGATGCGCACGTAACAGTGATGCTCAACCTAATTCGACCTGCGGGCCATTTTAATTTCTGACACTTGTGTCACGGGCCACATGAACGAAAATGTACACACACACACAAAAAATGAAATGAAATTTTACCTGAATTTGAAACTATTAGATTAGAAAAACTGTGGAGCTAGTACTTACATTAAGGAATTGAATATCTGAAGTGATTTTTTTTCCACGCGTCAGAAAATGGCTTAATTTCTGTACTTAAAAAAAGAACAACACTGTAGCTAGCTTTGACGTAGACTCATTTTATTGTCGCTTTTTGGTAAATATTTCCATCAATCTTCCAATCTCTAGGCGTAGTCTAACAATCTTTTTATTTGCGGGTCAAACCAAGAATGACGTCATATTTGTTTCATAATGACGTTTATATGTTGTTCCTTTTGGAAACAGCCACACTTTTTTATGCATCAAATATGTTGGCTTATTATCATGATCAATTCAAGAAAAATTACGGGCCCTAACGTAGGTAAAGATACATAAGTCAGCTTTTTTTTTTTTCAATGGGATTGTCTACACTTTGTGACAACATTTTGGCGGGCCGGATGGAACCACGTCGCGGGCCGTATTTTGGGCATCACTGCTTTAAGTAATACAATTCTGTATCAGAGAAAAAGAAGAGAAAGCGGTATCAAGAAATGCAGTGGCGCAATAAAGAGCCTAAAGTAAAATGCAAGAAATTAAAGAGTAGGATTTGTTGTTTTGTCTGTAGCACATATTAATTCTTTTTGTTTAGTTGGCATCAGTGATATTTCAACCTGACGTCCTTGGTAGGTTCTGACCAAGTATCATGTGAACATTACCATTTTGCAAGATGCAATAGGATAAAAACAGGGGAGAGGGGCGGTCCAAAAAGTATCCTAGGGCCTATCAAATATTTGGATAAGGAAGTGAAAAGCAGAAGAATAGTCAAAGAGTGTAAATGAGACTTGATGTTAAGGTGGATAGTTTGGGGAGAGGGGAAAGTGGCAATCAAATTTATGTCCCAGTCCAATTCAAGGTAATAGATACCAGAATTGGCTGGCCAAGAAAATAATGGTGCAGCATTTACTTGTGGACCTTTCTGTTACTTTGGAATTTTTCATCTATATTGTTATTGTACAGTAGTTACGCTGAGGTTGTCAATTGTAGTCAAACTGACATTTGATTGGATCAACAAAAATTATCTTATCTTATCTTACATAAGAAAAAAAGGAAAAGGGCTTCCATGACAAAATAAACAATATTCAGTATAGACTGGGAACAAATCAACAAGCATAGCCAGTAGGTAAAGTTTGTACTATATATATGTTATTGCAGTGCATTGACACTACATTAAGTTTGTTAACAGCACTTTGTAAATAAAATTATTATTATTGTTTTATGGCTTTTTTTAGAATACTTAGAGTATCAATACTTCTGTAATCTGTACATTGGAAACACCAAAAATATAAGTTATGTATGTGTTGGTCTTCATGTATGAAAAATCTCCAATACCTATGGTCAAGTCCCAATTAATGTAACAAATTAAAAGTGATGAGTGCAAACAGTATATCAAGAAACTAAATCAATACAACAATGAAACATTCTTTGACAAGATTTAAAAAAAAAAACACTTTTGTTTTACTCTTCAAAGAAAAGGAGGGTGGGGGAGAGGAGTTGATATTTTGGGTTTTTGGCACATCAGTACAAATTAGGCCATGTTGTGCCCATAATCCCTCAAGAGTTATTCCCCCTTCATAGCTCTAGAGCTAAATTTTATACAGTTAAAGTCATTAAAAACAAGGTCCATTTATTGGGAAGGGGGGGGGGGCAGAGGGGGGGGGGATGACTAAAATAAAATATGTGATAACATCGAATAGCAGAGTTCAGCATAACAGTATACATCTTGTGAACATTTGACTGTAGTTAACATCTAACAAGGTGACTTCTAAAATTCCATTTTGAAAAAAAAAAATTTAATGTAATTTCCTGTAAAAATGTACACTATTTAAGATCCTAATCATTTTCAATTTTATAATAGAATTTAAAAAAAAAATGCTTTGTTTTTTTTTCTTAGCTGCATAAATCAACAAATCTTGGAAGATGGAAAGAATGGCATAAATAAGAAGGGCATTAGTCTTGATACTACCTCAGCAATCAGAAGCCTCAAAGAATGAAAGAATGTTTTTGTTTAAGGAATCATTCCACCTTCTTCTTTAATTAGTGCTTCCATTCCATTAGCAGCTGGATGCCTTCCACTAATAAATGGTATGGAGTAAGAATGTTTAGATCTTACTATCTGTACATTCCTTTGTTTAAATCTTACTATCTCTACATTCTTTTGTTTAAATCTTACTATCTCTACATTCTTTTATTCAAATCTTACTATCTCAGATATGCTTTTTTTTTATATTAAAGTTTTAAACTTTTTTTTGGGGGGGGGGGGGGGGGGGTCTTACAAATGTTTTTAAAAAGTGCAATGTGTATACTTTAAACAAGAAAAACCTAGTCAAATTCTTTTCATAAATTCAAGTTTTGTTGAATTTTTGTTTTTCTGTACAAAACAAAAAAAAATACTAGAATATGAAAAAAAAAGTTTTTCTATACAAAATTCTTGCCTATAAATCAAACAAAATTGACACTGTCATCTGCAACAAACAGTTCACACTTTTATACTATTTGGCATTTTTGAAAAACCATATTATGTTTATAAGCTAAATTCAATGTGTATGAATACGAGTCTATACAGAGGTGGCCTTAGCAGTGTCATATGTGGGGCCTGGAGCTGTAAATGTAGACTATATATACCTTACCACTTAACTCTTTCTCTCCTAATTAACATTGTTGATTTGAACTCATTTAATTAAATTAATGTTTGATTGTATAATCTTTGCTTTTGTGTGTGTTATTTAAAAAGAGCATGCATGCTTAATTCTATACCAAATAAAACATTTTCTGATAACAAACGAGAAAGTTATTCAAGCTTAATCATAACAGGGTTAAAAAAAAATACTAATAAAAAAATGTGGAAAATAATTGCGGAGAGAAAGAGTTAATCAATAATAATTTCTGATTGAATCAGAAAGTAACTGTTAATGACAGAGGAGAACCAGAACTCTTGCAATAAAACTGACACTTTACAAATAGTTGCTTTGATGGTCAGAGGCGAATTTTGTCATGGAGCTTAGCTTTTCTGGCTTTTTGCTGTGCAAACAGGTTAACAAGATCCTCATAGTCCCATGTTGAAAGTTCCTTTTCGTTTGACAAAATTGCTTAACTGTATAGTATGGTTTGCAGCCTTGATTGTGTATCATTTTTGATACATTTCAACTTTCAAAATCTTCTTTCCAAGTTTGCAATGATCACAAAATTGTCAGCAAAATTCAGTATGCAATAGTAATGTTGGGAAAAGAATCTTAAAATGTACAGAAACACTTTTGAGCTGTATTGATATTATATAGAATCATTTCTCGAACAATTTTCAATTCTGCATGAAAGACAATGCCGTCCAAATTATATGAATCTTCTGAACATAAAATTATGTCCAAATCCATGCACCACTTAATCAAATTATCATTGTTCAATGCCAGTTAACTCTTAAAGTTGAACAGAAATCCATCAAACATTGACCATTCTCTTCCAGCTGTTTAAATCTTTTTTTCTATTGAGGTAAGTGCTTGATCTACTTATTGATAAGAAATAACCTGTTCTGAAGGCCTCCAGCAACGATGATTCATCATTGCTCTCATAATCAAATTTTTTTGTCATGTACCTGACTCTTCGCTCCTTGAATATCTGATCTATGTTCATTTCATATGCAATTTCCTTTGCTTCTATTTTAGCATCAGAGAATCAGGCTTCTCAGTACTTTCTCAATAATGTAACAAGGCCTTGGATTTGCTGTATTCCTTGATATGCTGTATTCCTTTGATTAGCTGTATTCATTTGATTAACTGTATTCATTTGATTAGCTGTATTCATTTGATTAGCTGTATTCATTTGATTAGCTGTATTCCTTTGATTTGCTGTATTGCCATATCGAGTGTATGTCAGCAGATTGCAAAGTTTTGCTGACAGTTATTGCAACAAATAAAATGTCATACTATTGAGACTGAGAATAAACTTGAAGCTTCACTTTTCAAATGTGAATCATTTGCCTTGTCAGCAACAGTCAACAAAATTTTCCACCTTTCAGCAGACACAGATAAACATTTATAGATTTTTCTTTATGATACCAAAAAAAATATTAATGGTTGAGAGTTCCATGGTTGGTTTGAATTTGGCCAGCATTTCAACCAAGCCTAAAACACTATTGTTGTTTGGAGCATTAAGTTTTTCTTTTCTTCATCATCATCCATCCATCCCAGTGGGGCTACAGCCCATGGAGGGCTCTGGCCTGTTTCAACACATCCTTCCATTCAGATCTCTCCAGGACCTTTCGACTCTCCACGCCCTAACCCCAAGCTTTTGCAGATCTGCTTCAACATCATCAATCCATCGCATTCGGGGGTATGCCTTTGGGTCGCCTGCCTTTTGATTTTTGCCTGTAAACAATTTTCGCTCCTCTGTTTTCTGACATTCTTTCAAGGTGACCTGCCCAACGTAGTCTGTTCTTTTTCATTTTGGTCACTATTGGTGGATCTTCATACAATTGATATAACTTATGTTTAGTGCGTATCCTCCACCCTGTTTCATCCTGTATAGCACCATAGATTTTCCTAAGAATTTTTCGTTCCCAAATATTAAGTAAATTTTCAGATGTCATAGTCAGTGTCCAGGTCTCACTTGCATACATTGCTGCTGGTCTTATTTTTCTTTTCTACAACAAAATGAAAATGACAAAGGAATATCCAATCACAGGGCCCACCCTCGGCTTCGGCTATGCCTAATTTAAGGGTTTATCCAGTAACATAATACTTAGCAGGCTTTTGGTTTGCAATGTAATATTTTTTTTAGATTGTTGTCCTTTCCAGTATGTATTTAGGCTTGTCTTATTTGTTTTCTGGGATATTTTTATCAATAATCACTTTCTAGCTGCTGGGCTTGTTGTATTGCATGACCATGGGTGGGGATAGATGCTTCAGTGAAGGACACATTTAGATTCTGTTGTTCTCATTCTGCAAATATTGCATTGGCTACAGAATTGAATACTAGATTCCGATCAATGAATATAGATTCTTCATGTCTCTTTTTTTTTCTTTTTTTTTTTTGGGGCCATATTTTCTCCCCTCTTCTGAAAAATCTGTTTTAATGATGAAGCATTTTATCTAGAATTGTTTTCAGAACTTTATTCTATTTATACAATAACTAAAGTACAAGAATTATTTGTACTGATTTTGTATATCTTTTCTGTGGCCTGCCAAGGTCTAAGCATTTATTGTGGTGTTTTGATAGTTAATAAGTGAAATAAGGCACTGAAGTACATCCATCTGTGACACAGCTTATGTGTGCTTTCTTAGCTCTTGCTACCACATTGTACTTTTAATGATCTAACTGATCCCAATGTGTATAATGTTTGACATTATTCTAGTTAATGTTATTTTTAAAAAAATTCTAAGCCAATCTTAACCACATGGGAATTTTTATAATAGTATGTTTGTTATATCACAATTCTTTGAGTATTGATGAAGTTTTGTATTTATAGAATCATCAGAAAAAGAGAGTCCAAATAATTGTGTAACCATAGCCCAAGTTAAGATCTTAGCATATGTTATTAATATATAAAATACCACAGGCTTATGATGGAAGCGTATGATACATATGTGAAAGAAGTTGCTATATTGCTATAAATTTGTATTCAACAAGTTTAACCATGTTCCTAAATGTATTTGTTGCCAATAAGAACAACAAAGATGTATATTCAAAAAAAAGATGTCAACCTCTATTCTTCCCAAGGTGTGCAGTAGCTAAGCAACTGTCAATGCACCTTTTTATGTGCTGCTGGGTATTTGCTTTGTCATGTTTGTAAACAAGCAAACTGCTAGAATGAGACTGACACACACAAACTTTGGTATAGATGTAACTGTTTAATTTACTGATAGAACACATGAGATTAAAGAGCTTGAATGAGATTAAGATTAAAGAGCTTCAATGAGATTAAGATTAAAGAGCTTGAATGAGATTAAGATTAAAGAACTTAAATGAGATTAAGATTAGAACTAGAGTGAACTAAAAACTGAAAGAATGACAATCTTCTCAAATATGCAGCATTGATTTTCTAAACCCCTTTCCTGGTTATTCTTGAAGCTTAATTGGGTTAGTTGTAATTTTTTGACCAATCAGAATATTTCTTCTTTGATTTAGTAATTGACATGAAGTGCCTTGCATGAAAGACAGAATTTACATTTTTATAGATGTAACATTTTGAGGATATTTTTTGTTTTTAGATATACTTACATATAATAGAAATTAACATACATTTAAGTGGGTCCTAGCCCCTAAGATAACATTATACATCAGCGTTTCTCAAAATTTGGCCAGTGGCACCTCTTAAGCAAAACGTTAACTAGCAGGGGACCTTGGGCATCCAGGAGAGCCTTCAGAATGAAATAAAAAAAAATGTTTCTTAAATGTTAAGTGTTTTGTATAAAAGTTCTTTCTAGAGATAGTATTGGAGAGGCACATTCCTCGTCCCATATGCTAGGACAAATTTGTACAAATGCTCCTTCTACCCTAGTGCTATTAGAGCATGGAATGGGTTGCCTGAGCTAGCCAGGAAAACCAGTGACTTGGCAGAATTTAAGTCATTGGTTAACATGCATGACTAAATGCATGATGCGTAGGACGTAATCATCTTCTTTTTTTTAAGTAATGTCTGTATTATATAAGATAAGATAAGATAAGAAGAGGCCCTTCCATCAAACAAGAAAGTCTGGTAGAGGTCTATAAGCTGCCTCAAAGGGGACTAGGGCAGAATCCAGTCGCCAAGTGTTTTCCTGTGATCTGAGCTCTAGAGCTCCACTTTTTCTCGGAGTAAAAAGAGTAAGAAAGCAAAAAAATATATATATATAAATAAATATCAAGGTACAAAAAGATGGGACAGGCAGCGCATTATCTAGCGTTTCATTGGTTTGAAAAAAGGTGCAGTTACTTCTACCAAAAGGAGGCAGCACTGGCCAATATTATATGGGAACATTCAAGCACATACAGCAAGCATACAAAAGCATAAATCTACTACAATGGGTGTAATCATCGTAAGATCATCTTCGTGTTAAGTTAGACATATCTAGTGGCAGACCTTTTTATTTTTAGTCAAACCAAAAGTTGTCAACATAAACGACGTAAAACAGTCTGAAGACTTTCAGTCAGTCTAACATGGTAAAGTTGAGAAACAAAACATATTAGCTGAGATGTTTTGAAATGCTTTCTTTAAAATGTTTTGAGTTCATATTGTAACTGACACTTCTCACTAGAACTGTATATTCAAAGTTATTAAAAGATGAAATGATGTTTAAAATATTTTAATAGATAAAGTCATTTTACTTGAGTAAAAACTAAAGACGGATTGAAAACTACAATTTTTCTTTTCACATCTTGAAAATGAAATTGACTGGCTCACTCCCCCCCCCCCCTCTCTTTTCACTAGGGGCAGGCCCCATAGTTTGAGAAATGCTGTCAAAGAATAGTGTTCCACTTGAGATATCTCTATTTCCTCTTGATTTGGCCAGTAATCGTTGATGGAAATCTCTAGAAATGATGTTTATACTTAAGTATGTTACAAAAATAATTTTTGCCAAAAAATTCTAAATCTTTTGTGCAGAATTGTGCACAAATTTTCAGTCACTTATTGAATCATGTTTCTTTAAAATGTTACAAAATCTATATAATATATTTTTTAACATTGTGGCATTTTATGTCTCAAGGAACGACCTTTTCCCTTTGCAACTTCTTGCGTGACTAAAGAGGCCAATCCCTTAAGCACAGCTACTGTCACAGGTTGGGCACCAGTAATCACCAGGTGCAGTTACACTTTCACCTTTCTTTCTACTTCTGGTGTGTATGCCAACTGCAATCTAGGACCCTTCCTTTATGCTTTCTCTGCATGTGGCTCTATCAAGTGCCTCTTTTTCCCAATTGTTAGTGTCTTCCTGTCGCGTTTGCATATATATAAGTATACCTTAAAAATGGGTGACCAGTGTTTTCTTTTAGATCACTAAACAGAATGTATCGCCCCAAACTTTGATACCAAACGAAATTAAATTGTGCAACAAATAGTAAGTACCTAATATGTGTGTGAAATATTATATACATTTTATTTATTTCATTTTTTTTATTAACATTTGTGAAGTAATTGTTTTTAATGACTGCATTATGTGAACATCTGTGAAATGCAGCCATGTTACATTTTTATAAGTGGAAAAAAATTTTTTTGTCTCTAAATATATTGTATTTCAGTATTAAATCAGTTACCTTTAGTGTTAGCTGTTCTAATAAAAGGATAGTATTTACTTGCTAGACAATTTATTAGGAAACTGCTATTCTTAACTTTGATATATGTATTTATATATATATTTATAGATATAGATATATATTAAGAAAAAAATAAAAAGAAGTTAGTTATTTCCGTGGATTATTTATTTCATGTATAAAAAAACAAAATGTGGAGTTCCTAATAGATTAGTTCATAGAATTTTTTAATATATTTTGATTTGCTTTTAGTCAATTGACATTAAAGAGCTTTAAAGTTCAATAATTAGAACATAAGTATGCATATTACTCTATTTTCTGTTTTTTGAAAATGTTATTATTTTTATATCTGATATTTGTTTTGGTTGAATGGGGAGACCTAGATTCCTTACAGCGATGCAATAACAATAATTTTGAGCATAATGAGGAATTTAGATTAAAAAATTTAAAAATCAAACCCTTCATTTTGGAAGTAACACATTACCATAAAACCATTTCCCTTCTCAATCTGTTTGACGAATCGCCATTATGCATGGGCATTTTTGTTTATCATACTTGCATGCATAAGTCATTTATTAGTTAAAGTGTGAAAAAGAGAAAGAGAACATATGCAAAAGCCTGAATAGTCTTATAAAAAGAGGGTTGAAAATCACCTGTATTACCCAACTATGTTCTACCATAATTAAATCTCAATGCAGATGTGCAAAATGGTACAAAACCTGTTTGGTCGTGTTAGACTGTATTAGCACTACTTGACTAGGGAACTGAATAGAGAAATGAATAAGATAATTGACGTCTGTGTGTAGTCACTCAATGAACAGCTATGTGTGTTGTGTACAGAGTTATCTTTTGTGCAATGTTGTTTATTGATGTTTTTAATAGAAGAAAAAAAAAAGTCCATGTAATCACAACATATTTAACATTAGAATCATTAAGGGAGTCTTAGTCTTAATAGATAATGCATCATGTCACATGGTGTAAGTGTCAAGGTCACAAGAGATGTGTAAACAAGAAGTTTATTTTATATTGACTTCCCAAAGCTTCCAGTTTCTACAGAGAACATTAAACATGTAAAGGGACAAAATTGGTAAATGAAAACTTTTATATGATTTCATCTAAGACAAATTTTGATTTGAGAAACTATATACACACACAAGACATATGCAATGTTTCAAGCTAAATGTTAAATTAGTTCCTTTGGACTTAAATGATAATGTGTAGTGATGGGAAGATGTTTGAATTTGATATGCCCCCCTCCCCAGGCAGAAAATGGTTGGGCATCACTACGTTTAGCTATTAGTAGCTAGTACACCATAAAACACATACATTTGTAATGGGCACACTTTTCACTACTTCATTTTTACTAATAACACTTTATAGGTAGGCAAAGTGCTTATTAAAAAATGTTACTATTTCCATTTGATATGTCAGGACCCTATTAATCATCGTTAATAGTAAACACTACACACTACATACTGGAAACACTATATATTATTAATACTAAACACTATAAGTCTTTTAAGAACTGTTTTAAAAGTGGTGTAACTTTACGAAAAAAAAATTATTTATTTAAAAAAGAAAAGAAGTGATTCGTTTTCAGAAGATAAACCGTAGCCATTGTACATAAATTTAGCAAGCTATAAATATCATAAAATCTGATTTTCAACATCAGTTCTAGTTTTTTAAAATATTAACACTACGAACGGACAGAGTAGCCTGAAACTAGTAGTGACCGAGTAACCTTAAAACTATTAGAGATAGAGTGGCCAAAATAAAAAAAAAACATTAGCGCATTATTTAGGCGATATATATATAGATATTGAGTCCGGCGGAACTGTTCTCACTAACAGGAGAAGGGGCAAAAGCGAGTAACTGGCGCCTTAACCAGTAAGTTTCGGGCAGGAGGGGCTCGTTAGCCATGGCTGGCTACCCACCTAGGAGAAGGAAAACTCTGAATTCAAACCACTGTTGCCTTGCAGCTACACACAATCATGGGAAAGGCTTCGGGAGTCAACCCTGAGGAAAAATCAGGAGCTGGCGACTCTAATGCAGTTTGCAGCACCCAGTGCTACACTCAGGCAGAACCTGCGACGCCGCTGACCCCAAACTGTATCGACACTGCCGTTCCTTTCTGAAAGAATTTAGTACCATGTACTGCAAGCTGCCCAAGGGTCATTGACTCCTGATTTATTCTTCAAGATAGACTTCGAAACTTTAGTCGCAAGGAAACGGAGATTCATACTTGTCTATCTACTAGGTTGATAGTCCGCCAAGGCTAACGAGTCCCTACAGTCTGAAACTTTCTGATTTAGCAGCGCGAGGTAATCCGTCCTCCTGTCAGTTAAAGCAGTTCCGCTAAACTCAGTACGTGAAGACCATGAGTTGGACTGTTGTCAGGCGCAAACCATCTTATAGGTAGCGGAATTCTTAGGCCTTGCTTCTAGCCCGAGACATCGGTAATAGGGATATAAAAACGTATATCTGTTGGATCTTTCTAAGTTTGTTCAGGAAGGCGGATGAATGGAAAGCTTCTACGGGCCTAGAAGTTCAAGGGTCTCAGACTCAACTCTTAAGACAAATAAAAAAATAAACCCGAATAACCACAAGTACTATTGGCAAGGTTCTTATTTATACATTATACTATTTTAACATGTTTCCTTTTTTTATAAATAATATACAGTTCGTCCACCGTGGTTAGATGATGACCACTTTTGTCATTCCGGAGGCTGAGGGCTTTGCACTGGGAGTTTTGTGCCTCCTCATGTGGCTGGTGAGACCTATGTGAGCCCGGAAACTAAGACTATAAAAGTCATATCACAAGGTCCTCATGCTCGCAAAGGCAATTCCTCCAGGGAACAGCACCAGAAAATAAAACTATTATACATATATATATATATATATATATATATTTAAGCGTAATTGTATCAATTACTTTGGATCAGTCATGTAATTAAATTTGTAATAGACCTGAATTCGAACTCCTGGCTCAATCCATCTCAGGCTTCTCAAGCCAACACGGTAACCATTCTGCTAGTGGAAGATTGTAAAGTTATCTATTGTTTCTATGGTCTCGACCTAATTTTCAGGCATAAATGGGACTAATTTAGCTTATACTACCACATCAGTCAAGTCAATTACAATGTCTTTCCGTTGTTCGAGATACAAAAACAAAATAATTTATTACGAATAGTTAATTTTTGCGTACATTATCTCATGTCATATGTCGAATGTCAAAATGCAAGGGGCCCCAAGAGGTCAACCCCCCCCGGGCCCCTAAATCCCTAGCTACGCCCCTGGAGTTGATATGAGCTTTGCAAAAAGAAACAGACTAGAAACTTGTGCTCGTTGGAATTCCCGGTTGCTATTTACAAATATTGAGACGGACATCCAGGCCATTAATTAATTAATTTTTATTTCAATACACATTCATTCAACAAAATGTTGTTTTTTTTTTTACATTTCTAATTGATATCCTATGTATGTTGTTACGTCTGTTACGAGCAGGGGCGGACTGTGTGTTAAAATCGGCCCGGGCATTTCTATACCATCCGGCCCTTAAATTGTATATTATATGATGGACATCCATTTCGTGGTCTGTCTGTCCTCAAAGTCATTATGTTAAGTTTTATAATGTATCGATAACTGAACTCATGCATGCAATGAACTCTTACCTTTTAAAGAAATATAGCAGGCCTTACGTTGCTTTTTAATCGCTAAAAGTGTGGGCCCTAAAAGGATGAAGGATGTAGACTATTACATTATTTCGGAAAGTGTGTTAGATTAAATTACCATTACACTGTAGAGTCTGTAAAGATTTAAAAAAAAACACGACGCTCAGACGGCCTCTTTTACAATAACTTATAATTATTGTTATTAAAAGTTAAATACGTTATATAATGGCATTCATGAGGCCCTTTAGGTGTCCCTACCGGCCCATTTGGGTACCGGCCCACCGGGAATTTGCCCGAATGCCCATATAGCCAGTCCGCCCCTGGTTACGAGACACTGAATCAGACACCAAACAAGCCCACCAACAGTAGATTATAAGAGCTTTAACCTTGGCTCAACAAATCATGTCAACAGTAAGCTCGTTTACATTACTCTATTTTCTAATCCTCCTCTATCCTCTCTTTCTTTCAACACGCATTCGCACCATTTCACATTCACACTACGCTGCGCATCCTGACATATCTATGTCGCTTTTTCGCTTAGGGGTCCATTTGGAATATTTCGACTATATAAATGGGTTTGAGTGTTAGCATCCAGTTCTCCTACGCAATATTCATAGAATAATTAGGAAACGCAATATTGACCAACGTAAACACGTGAACTCTTCACGCGATAGACAAAAATAAACTCATGTCGCAAAGGAAATAATTTCCGCCCATACTTAACCTAGAAGTAGCTTAATGGCACATACTATAATAATGTCTATGCATTCAGGCAAGCCAGCAGCTTATTCGTCTGGAGTTCGTGGCGACAATGACAAATTAGCCTTTTTTTTTTTTTTGGGGGGGGGGGGGGTGGTCAACTTAGCGACACGTTTAAGTTTAAGATTAAGTTTGGCTCTTTGATAATACTGACATAAAGAAAGATTGCGTATGTGTGTGTGTTGGGGGGGGGGGGTAAGTAAAGACCACCAACACTTCGATAATAATAATTATAATAATAAGGCTTGTCTTCGAGTCCGAGGATTAATGAGGATTGCAGTATTTCCCGTGACTTCCCAGCCCCAGCTATGACCTACATATTTTGCCACAAACAGAGCAGCCATAACCACTGTCCACCGGTGGCATTTAGATTTTCTTTAGGTCTCAAATGTATATCCCGCGGCCTTTGTAAGTGACCTCCAGCTGTCTCTTCTATCATGTACTGTGTCAGCTAAGTTGGCGCCTAAGCTGGTCTAAACGTTTCCGCGGGGCGCCTCTGTTACGTCGATCACCATTCATCTCATGAAAATAAGACTGTTTTTGGGCATACGTTCTTATAAAGAAGTGTCAAACACTTTGGTAACGCGAATAGAGGGAGGTTTAAACAAGGGAAAGCGAGGGTTGGTGTCAACAGCGCATTTGCAGCTTTGTCTCGCCCCCCCCCCCAACTTCAACTCTAATTAAACATACCATTCTTTTTTAAACGAAAGCGAATTATCAAATTATCAATTTGCAACTTTATCCCGCATTATCTAAGGGCTAGCCGTTATTTTCAAATGCTATTAATGGACAACTTGTGATTGTAGAATTATTTTGGAGAACAGAGAGTCAGCAGTGGAAGATCTTTTAACTCAACAACGTACACAACCGCTGGCATTAATCACTAATAGAGACTTCGATATTGCTTTCATGGCCCTAACCACTGAAGTATGCTAAACAAAATAACTAAAAACAAGTCGGTCTGGTTTTAGTTCATATATCACCATTCTTTTCCACTTAGTGGATAACTAGGCCTTAGCACAGGGGAAAATGATTGGTTGCTTGCTGGATCACAAATCTATAGTGTATGCCTAGCAATATGCTGAAAAAAAAGAAAACATTTCACTAACAAAACAGCAGTGAATAAAAGCAAAATGGATGACTTGGATTAGACACATGTATTGCTAGAGCAAAACGAAGCGAACATTTCCACTACGTTTGAAGGTTAGTTTTTGCACTTCCACATCAGGTCCGAAACTAAGATTACATTATAATTTCAATTTTCAGCCTACATTGTGGCCATACAAATGTTTTTGAAGTCATTTGTTAGTTATTGGTCTGTCCTATGTAAGTCTTAACCAACAAAAATTAAGCAATGAGTCGGGGGGGGGGGGGAGTGTAAATACGATGATTAATACTTTGTTATCTCTGCAATTATTTAAAACATAGATTGTTTTAAAACTTAAGATAACCTTAGATCCATGTATTTTTTTTAAAATACATTGAATTTTTTATATACGAAACGAATAAATCTAGATTTTATATACGAAACGAATAAATCTAGATCTGTAGAATGCAAGTCTCTGATTTCCGAGAAAAAAAGAATTGCTAGCTTGTTCCACATTATTTAAGTCTTATTCGTCTTCTGACATCTGCTCTGGTAACGAAGTGCTTCTTACAATGGCGTATGAGGAGGAAGAAGAAGTAATACTTGGACAAGCAGACGATATAGACGTCAACCCACCTGCACCAACAATAACATTAGAGATAAGTCTGAGTGATCTGGGGCTAAAACTGAAATCAAAATGGCCGTCAATCATACAGCCATTACGAATCGGGCAGGGAACTTCAGCTCTGATTGATGCCAACGACCACACTGCCCAGTCAGTGGTTAGCAGTGCCGCAGCTCCAAACAAAAGCACCCTCTCCAGCGACTTCATTGACCACGTTCACAGTGACCAAGAGAACAAAGGAGCCAGCACAACAATACAAACTAATGCAGCTGGGACTCATTTTGAGGAGGTAGATAATGCGTTCACATTTTTACTTACACCGTAAATTCATAAATAAATAAAACGGATGCCAGATTACTTAATATATGATGCCACATAGTAACGAACCAAGAGATGCAATCAAATCATTCAGAATGGGTCATAGACTAGAAAAGAACCAACCTGTAAACAAATTGGTTTGGACAGATAACAGCAATACAAAAACAACTACAAAGTTCTAATCGATAATTCCCTATGCTCCTATACAAATGATTACATGCTTTATTCAAATAATGTATATGCTGTATAATATCATCTTGACATATTTACAGAACAGTGGACCCAGCACAGGGATACAAGAAGTAGGCTACCATGATCTAGATGAATCAAGCAGAAATGATTCCAGACTGACAAACAAGTATGCTGAAAATATGGCTGATAAAAGTAAGTGGAATCGAAATAACAATTCTGTTCCTTTCAGAAAGTTATGACTGGGTTAAGTGTGAACAGATGCAGATGATTGCATAATATATAGAACAATAAAAACAACACAAGACACAGATATTTTACAAAGAGAATTAGATGAATTACAGAAATGGGAATCAAATTGGAGCATGTCTTTCCACCCAGAAAAATGTCAGTTGTTAAGAGTAACAAAAAAACTAAAACAAATTAATTCCACTTATCTTATTCATGGCAAACCAGTAACACAGACTAAAAATGCAAAATACCTAGGTGTTATAATAAATGAAAAACTGTCATGGAATCCACATATTGATGAAACTATAAAATAATCAAACAAAGCATTAGGGTTTATTAAAAGAAATTTCTATAAATCAAATAAGAACATAAAACTAAAATGTTATTTAACCTTGGTTAGGCCAACAATAGAATATGCATCCACCGTTTGGGACCCCTCAACTCAAGAAAACATTAAGAAACTGGAACAAACACAAAATAGAGCAGTGAGATTCATAACAAACGAATATTCACATTTGACTAGAGTAACACCATTAGTAAAATCACTAAATTTAGAAAGCCTTCAGGACAGAAGACTCAAAAGTAAAGTAGCAATTATACATAAAACACTGAACCATAATCTTCAAATACAAAAACAAAATTTAATAAAATACTCTGAAAGACACAAAAATAAAGGCACATTTCTCGTCCCATATGCTAGGACAAATTTGTACAAATACTCCTTCTTCCCTAGTGCTATTAGAGCATGGAATGGGTTGCCTGAGCTAGCCAGAAAAACCAGCGACTTGGCAGAATTTAAGACATTGGTTAATATGCATGACGCGTAGGACGTAATCATCTTCTTTTTTGAAGTAACGTCTGTATTATATAAGATAAGAAGATAAGAACAACTTTGAAACCCAGAGCCTTTTCTTTGCGTGTGTTCTTTAATTCAATAAGCTGAGATAAAGATAATTGAATTTAAACCAATAAACAACATAATAGTTCTCATTAGCATTCTTAGTACCAGTACTAAGACCTGCCAAACTTTATCTCAATTGAAAACTTGACAAACATAAACTGTAGTTGAAAAAGTCATATGCATATTCATGGGAGCTGGAACCTGGTTGAACACAGTTCTCAAAAAGGGCTATAACAATTTTCCTAGAAATTTGAAAGTTGTATACTTTTAAGTAAAGAATCACAAGCTAGTTGTCCACTCTGGGAAAACCCTATAGTTTGACAGTTATAATTTTTTAAAATATTCTCTTATAATTGGTCTTGAAAACCTTGAACAGACATGTCAGCAGGTTTTTGCATGTAACCACTAGTCTATCATTCATTAGTTATTAAAAGCAAAACAATTACTCATACCAGTATCTTTTTTTTTTTTTTTAAAGTATTTTTTTCATATTTTACTTGTTTTTAATTACAAAAGAGGTGCAATAATCTATCGCTCTGACTATATGTACTGACTTCTTTCAGGGCATGGGTTCAAACCTATTGCTTACTAATTACTTTAACTCTGTTTCAAGCCTTAGCATTAGTCTCATTAGTGTTTGTATTTTATTTAACTGACTCACCTGGTACTGAAGCTCAGGAACAATAGTCAGGTTATTTGAAAAAGACAGCCTAAAACAGTAAAAACAACAGCTGTCAATTGACGTTGTAGTTTAAAAAACAATGCAAAACACAATGCTTGATTAAAAGATAGTCACAGGAGTACTAAGCACATAGAAGTAAAATGTAAGGTCCAATACTGAAGCATGTTGACACTGTTGGGAACCATAAATACAAGGATATTAAAAAAACTAAATAAAATACATTGATAAGGATTATCTTGAATTTTTGGATTAGAACAGTGGTTCCCAAACTTTTTTGTCTCCTAGACCCCTTGCCATGTTTTCTGGTTTTCGGTAGACCCCCTGCTTAACTTATACCAGTACTGCATTTTTGCACATTCACAAACTCAATTTTTTAAAAGTAATTTCTAACTGTTATCAGTCGAAGAGTAAATAAGTAATTTAAAGCTACTTTGTAGGTTAAAGAGCTCTATCTTTTTTATTCATAAAATTCAAATTTATAACCAATTTAATTAACAATTGATATGTATTACTGAAACCACCAAAGACACTGGAAAAGTGTGGGGGGGTTTTTTGTTGTTGTTTTTTTGCAGGTTCATCATCCGTTGTAAAATGTTTTACATGTTTCGGATGTTCCTTCAGAGTTGAAGATAGTTTACTTCCTAGTCCAAACCTCCCGCAGGACGACGGGGGATGGGAGCGGCCATCACTAAATCGGAACGACAGTCCAGAGCACAAACTGCACGACCAGGCAGCCATCCTGTTGCTAGGGATACTATGTTTCATATAGGAATTTGTTGTTCTATGAAGTAGTTCTTCATCTTTCACGTCTGGCTCAAATATTGGGTCTGCAGAACTGTTTTATTAAACAGGAGCAGGGGTGAAGTAACTCGTCTAAACTAGTAAGCTTTGGGCAGGATGGACTCATTTGCCTAGGCTTGCAACCCACCTATCAGGGGAAAACTTAATGCAAACCTCTTCTGCCTTTACAGATATACCCAAACATGGGAACTGTTTCCTTGGTCGATCCCGAAGAAAAATAAGGAGCAGTTGATCCTTAGGCAGTATGCAGCACACAGCGCTACACCATGTCAGAGCCTGCGAGGCTGCTAATCCCAAACTGTATATGTTGTTTGCATAGAATTACATAAGAAGCTTTTGTTATAACTCATACCACCGATGTGCCTACTGTATTGTTGCTTAAAAAAATGTGTTTAAAATAATATCAGATGTACATTTGTGTAAAACAGTTTTAAAAGTACTTTAACAGCTGGTCAAATCAATTATTTATCTTTAGTGTTTTCCGTATTTGGCTATTAGTAAAGAGATCTTTTAAGACCCGAACAAACCATCATCTTCTCTACATGAAGTTGAAGAGAGATTTTGTGGATTGAACTTTATCTTTGAGAGTTCTACAGTTTTTCAAATCTCTATCTTGTTATCAGGGTGGCATTGTCTCAATTGATCATCCAGCATAATTAGTTTCATATCATCATAAAAAGGCACTTAGGCAATCGCTTGTTTGACAAGAAGAAATGAATCCCAATTTTAAATAAATAACGCTGTATATAATCTACATTTATTTTTGTTACATGTATAAAAAATTAAGCTATTTAAATAAGTATTAAAATTAAATATAACAATTTGTTTGAATAGAGGATAAATATTGAAAGGATTAACTAAGGTACAAATCATATATTTGTGTATGAAATAATTACATTGATGAGATGTGAAAATTAAAGTCCCGACCTACTTACATGAAGTACATTTTTGTAGACCCCTATGGACATCTCATAGACCCCCTAATTTATTTTTTTCACTTTCGTAGACCCCTTGGAACTCTTCATAGACCCCTGGGGGTCTATATAGACCACTTTGGGAATCACTGGATTAGAGTAGAGTTGACAAGATTTACAAACACTTCTGGGCAGAAGATTAAAATATGAATAGATAGTAGTGCTTCAAAACAAAATGTTGCAATTAAAAAAAGGGAAGTAAAACATTCTTATTCAGGATGTTGATAATAATATTAACAATAACATTCAGGATGTTAAGAAGCTCATATAACAACTTTTATTCACAATTTCTTTTCTCTTCATGCTCAGGTCTAGCCATGAAAATGATAAAACTTTGATAGCATAAACATTTCTAAAGACACTAATGGGAATAATTATAAGATATGATCTTTAGTAACTGAAAACAAACAACAATTATAATTATTATTCATGAATATAGGCATTATTTAGGTCATGGATAATAAAGATTATTATTATTATTATGTCAAACTATTTAGCACTGTTTAGACAGTGTCAGCACTAGTTAGGCCTTTTCTGCATTAATTAGGCCATGTCGGCACTATTTATTTTCTAACTCTAATGTATTAAAAAAAAATATTTAAAAAACATAAGAAGAGTACTTTGCTTAATTGTCTTTTAACTTTTGTTTTCCCAGCAGGCATAGGTACTGCTTCTGCTTCTGAAGGAGCTACACAAGCAGTGGAACAAAAGTGGCTTGGCTCATATGGTAAGATCTGGTTTTGTCAACATACAGAAAGAAAGCGTCTCAGTCAGAAAGTTTATGAACCATTTATGATGGAGATTTTCGCACAAAAAGTTAACTCTTTGAATTCGTAAGGACACTCCCATTGTTGATTTATCCAGCTATGAAGCTCTGGCAATGCTTGTGTTTTAATTTTTGTTTCTCCTGTTAATGTTTTTAATTCCTTAAAACATAATATTGAATCGTTTCCTTTTGCTAAACATCTGGAATTTCCTTCTTTTAATAAGTTTTTACAGTGATAGATTTCTTTGAAAGAGTGGTGTCTTAAAGAGACTCTATTTTCTTTATATTTATGTTCAGGGTGATAGTGATAGGGGATAATGAGCCCAGAGCATTCATTGTATGTGTTTTTAAATGGTTTTCTTATAAAGTTATCTGTAAATATGAATTAATATTGTAATAATTTTTTTTACTTAACTTTGAATCATAATATATTTTCTAGATCTAATATAGACCCTTCTTATCTTATATAATACAGACGTTACTTCAAAAAAGAAGATGATTACGTCCTACGCGTCATGCATTTAGTCATGCATATTAACCAATGACTTAAATTCTGCCAAGTCACTGGTTTTTCTGGCTAGCTCAGGCAACCCATTCCATGCTCTAATAGCACTAGGGAAGAAGGAGTATTTGTACAAATTTGTCCTAGCATATGGGACGAGGAATGTGCCTTTATTTTTGTGTCTTTCAGAGTATTTTATTAAATTTTGTTTTTGTATTTGAAGATTATGGTTCAGTGTTTTATGTATAATTGCTACTTTACTTTTGAGTCTTCTGTCCTGAAGGCTTTCTAAATTTAGTGATTTTACTAATGGTGTTACCCTAGTCAAATGTGAATATTCGTTTGTTATGAATCTCACTGCTCTATTTTGTGTTTGTTCCAGTTTCTTAATGTTTTCTTGAGTTGAGGGGTCCCACACGGTGGATGCATATTCTATTATTGGCCTAACCAAGGTTAAATAACATTTTAGTTTTATGTTCTTATTTGATTTTTAGAAATTTCTTTTAATAAACCCTAATGCTTTGTTGGATTTTTTTATAGTTTCATCAATATGTGGATTCCATGACAGTTTTTCATTTATTATAACACCTAGGTATTTTGAGTTTTTAGTCTGTGTTACTGGTTTGACATGAATAAGATAAGTGGAATTAATTTGTTTAATTTTTTTTGTTACTCTTAACAACTGACATTTTTCTGGGTGGAAAGACATGCTCCAATTTGATTCCCATTTCTGTAATTCATCTAATTCTCTTTGTAAAATATATGTGTCTTGTTTTGTTTTTATTGTTCTATATATTATGCAATCGTCTGTAAATAATCTGACTTTTGTTCCTGAACTAATGCAATTTGGTAAATCATTTATGTAAATTAAAAATAGTAGTGGACCCAAGACTGTTCCTTGAGGTGCACCTGAGTTTACTGTTATTGGTGTTGATTTAGAGCCATTTATTATTACAGTTTGTTCTCTCCCTATCAGAAAATCTTTAATCCACTGATGCAGTGGACCGTTAATGCCGAAATATTTTAATTTTTTAAGCAAACTATGGTGGTGAACTTTGTCAAAAGCCTTGGAAAAATCTAGTAAGATAGCATCTATTTGTTCACTATTATCTAAACCTTTTGAGAAATCATCAATTAGTCCTATTAGTTGTGTTTCACATGATCTATATTTCCTAAAGCCATGTTGGTATGGGGTGAGGACATTATGTTTGTCTAAGTGGTTTATGATGTTGCTACATATTATGTGTTCTAGTATTTTACATGTGATGCTGGTAAGTGATACTGGTCTGTAGTTTCCTGGATCAGATTTTTTTTCCTTTTTTAAATAAGGGGGTGACATTAGCTTCTTTCCAGTCCTTTGGTACTCTGCCCTGGTTAAGCGATGCCTGAAAGAGTATTTTGAACACTGGGGCTAGCTCATTGCTTAGTTCTTTGAGTAATCTAGCTGGAATACCATCAGGTCCAGACGCTTTATTTGGTTTGGTGTTGGATAATAGTTTTTTAATTCCATTTTCTTGTACTACTAAATCTTCTATGTTGTCTACTTGGTTCAAATTAAGAAATATGTCTTTGTCTCCTGGGGCTGAGAATGCTGATGCAAAGTATTTGTTTAGGATGTTTGCTTTAGTTTCATTATCATTATGTATTATGTTATGTTCATCTTTTAATGGCGCTATGCCTGTTGTTTCCATTTTCTTAGATTTAATGTATGACCATAGGTTTTTGTTGTTATCTTTAGATATTACATTGTTTATGTATTCACTCTGCAGCTGTCTGCTTACTTTTTGGGTTAGGTGTTTAATTTTTATATACTTTTTGTAAACTCTTTCTGCCTTGGTTTCTTTAAATTTTCTATATAGGCTTTCCTTCTGTTTACAAAGCTTCTTTAGTCTATTATTAAACCAGCATTTATTTATTTTGTTTGATGTGTATTTAGTTGGTATATGATTTTCTATAATGCTTTTAAGATGGATTTTAATGAAATTCCAGAGGTCATCGACTGGTTGGTTAATGTCTTTTTCTAATAAGAATGTTTGTTGAAAGTTTAATGCAGCTTGGTGTAGTTATGTTAGGTTACATTTATTCCAGAGTAAGATTTTTCTTTTGGTTTTTGTATTGGCTACTGCTTTTATCTGACTGTGTATTTTTATGATCTCATGGTCTGATAGACCAGGGATAATATCATAATCAACTACTAATCCAGGTCTGTTGGTTAAGAAGAGATCTAATGTGTTGTTTAATCTAGTTGGCTTTTTAATGATTTGATCTAAACTTAGGTTGTGTAAAGTTTCTATGAAAAGCTCATTTATGTCCTTAAGGTTTTGGTGTTTATCTATGGTTAGTGTTTTCCAATTTATATCAGGTAGGTTGAAGTCACCCATAATCCAAAAAACTGCATTTTTATTTGTCTCTTTAAGTGTAGTAATCTGATTACATAGTTCCTGCATGTATTCTAAACTAGAATTTGGTGGTCTGTAAATGCTGCCTATTATAAGGGATGTTGAGGTGGTATTAATTTTACAAAATGTAGATTCTATGTTTTTTGAGTTAGGTAAGGTAATTTCTTCAGCTATAAGAGTGTTTTTTATTGCTAAAAGAACTCCTCCATGATTATCAGCCCTATCTTTTCTAAAAATTTAATAATTACTATTGAAAATTTCTGCATTATAAATTTCAGGATGTAGCCAAGTTTCTGTTCCTGCAATTATGTCTGGTTTCTCACATTCTAATAAAATTTCTAAGTCTGCTGTTTTGTTCCTAATACTTTGAAAATTTATTACTAAGGTTTTAAGGTATTTTGGTATTACTTCTTTAGGAGGTTTGTTTAGTGAGGCTGTTGTATTAATTTTAGTAGATTTAGACCCAAAGCTGTTGACTTGTCCATGTTGGTCAGTTTTCATTTTTGGAGAAGTGATGACATGGCTAATTAGCTAAAAATTTCCATTTTATGTTTTAAATGTGTTTTCTCTATGAAGCTTTGTGATTATAAATAAATAAATATGCAAAAAATATTTATTTTCAATATGGATCATAAAAATTTTCCAAGATCAGGTCTAGATCCTGGAGACTTTTTCAGTCTGTACATTTTTATTTTTAAATTTCAAGCATTAATATAAAAATAATTTTTTGTTTTATAAAAATTGCTTTGTGCTATTTAAAAAGGGCATGCATTCCTTTCTAATTGTATACTAAATATATCCTTTTCTAAATAAAAAAACAAAAAAGGTATAAAGTTTAATTGAATTATTTTTCTTTCTGAAAGGGAAACAAAACATTAATTCCATCCAAGTGTGGAAAATAATTTGAGTCAAAGAGTTCATCCCAACTGAGCTTTTTGTTTACAGCATATTAAAAGATCACTGTTACCAACTAACTACTAATTTTTGCTACAAGGGAAAAAGCTTAGACATTTGCTTCTTCAGTGATGAAAAGTTAAAAGGAAAAATTTAATAAGATACTTCACTTTTACTGTACACTAGCATAAACCAAAAAGCTTCCTATTATGGATCCGTCTCAATGTATTGAAATCTCAATGAATTATATCTAGCATAATTTCTACTTAAGATATAATAAACAACACTTATTTTATAAATAGCACACATTTTTACCCCTCCCCCCCCCCCCAACTCCCCCGCCTAAAAAACAAAAATTTAAAAAAATTTCATGACTAAGGTTAGACTTAGATATAAGAAAAAAAAAGAATTTCTATTTTAAATATTGTCAGATAGTAGCAGAAAAAAAAAAGTAGACAATCCTTCTAGGCCTATTTTAAAATTCTATTTAAACCTGTGAGACATAGCTATCTATGAACAAAATAAACTATTAAAGAACCAGTCTACTAATTTGAATTAGAGATGATTCATGCCTTTCCCCCAGATAGTCATTTTTGCATATTCTGATGTGTAGCTGCTAAAAGACTATAGAACACCTAGAAGCAAAATGTACTGCAAATGTGATGCAGAGGCCCAGGGAAAGCCATTGAATCATGGCTGGTAGAAGGACAGAAAAATAAAATGTTAAAACATCATCAACAATTGAATATATCTTCTCAGTAGATACTAATATTTTGTATATTTTTTTAAAGCTTATACATATATATTCACTGGACTATTTTTGTATTATTACTATTTTTTCAGAGCCCCAGAAAGAAATCAGACTATGCAAATGCAAAAGACAAATTGATGTTTCTTGTACTTGTGGATACATTAACGTATGCAAATACTGCTGTGCGTCTTGTCCATTTTGCAAGTTCAAAGCAACAAGAGCATATCCACATACTTAGAGTCATGTCCTCAAATCCTTAGAGCAATTCATCATTAGACTCAAGAGTTTTCAAAGTTTCCCCATATTTAGATTTTTGATAAAATAGGAGTTCAGTTAATTTAATAGGCGCTAATATTTTGATTTCAGCCTAAGACAATATTTGAATTTAATGAATTTACACAATTTTAATTATCGTTCTCATTGCTCTAACCAACTTTTCTTTTAAAAACAATGGCATTAAAAATGTATAATTTTTGTAAGTCTTAAGCACTTTAAAAGAAAACACTGTAATAGATTTAGTGAATAGTTTACTATAAACCCAAACCACCTTAAGGGAAATGCAAGAAATAAAGCAAATTATGACATGACAGCATAAGGCTAGGTCAGGATAGCAAAGAGATATAGGAAACATCACCAAGATATTGATTCATCTGCATGTTGTCTCACTTACATGTTTTGTTTGTTTGTAAAATGTTTTACAAGTTTCGGATGTTCCTTCAGAGTTGAAGATAATTACTTCCTAGTCCAAACCTCCAGTAGGACGACGGGGAATGGAGGCGGGCATGGTTTGAACCCTGGACCATCAATAAATCTGAATTGCGCAAACCGCACGACCAGGTATCAACTTTTGTAATAGTTGGTTACTGCACTCACATTCCACACTATGTACTTCATCAGAGCTTTTAATCCTAAATCTTGACATGAAATTTACATCAATGTTATACAAAATTTTTTAATTATTTTTTTACTTTTGTAAAGTGCTTCTTGCTTCGCAAAACGATTACCTAATTAATCATAGGCGTATTTTACTATTTTCATACATTTTTTGTAAACCTGTTCTATTTAATTATAATGTACTTTTGCTTCATGCTGTTTATAATATTTTTTAACAATGTTAAATCATTTGATTTTAGATCCATTTTTAGTTCAATGTGGGCTGTTATTTTTAAAAACGGACTTTGACATAGTAAACATCTATCGTTGATTAAAACAAAATATAAAATGCTACCTAAATGATATTAGCGAAAAATCATTATTTTTTTTTAAATAATGTCTTCAATATTAAGTTTTATTTTTAGTGATTTGCTGTCTGGACATATAAATGTTGCTTATATGTTATCACTAAAGGTACTTGATAAATTTAATATAAACCATATGATTTATTTTAAAATATATAGAAATAACTTATAAATTTTGCTTAAGGGTTAGAGACAGCCAGTGTCATCTATTGCTGAAGTCTTCAGAAGATAAAACTCCTAACAGAGCTATGTTTTAAATCATATGCAAAACTACTTAGGACTTTTAACGAATGTATGTCAAAGCCACTAATTCAAACTAAAACAATCCAGCGATAAAGAATACTGCAACTATTTCTCATGCTAAAGAAATTTAAAAAGATGGTAATATTTTTGTTTTCATAATGCATTGTTTTTTTATGCAGTCAGATTGTTTGACAACATGGGTAGTGGGTATCTAAATTGTTGTAATGGTTGATCTCATTCCAGGATTAAAAGAAATGAAAGGAGATGACAAATCACCGTTGTCTTTTGAAAAATATAGAGTCTTTCACAGTTTTCTTTTTTGTCAAAATGTTACAAGATATATTTATGTATATTTTACTTTATGTGTTTTCTGATATATTAACTACTAACAGTCAACAGAAAATGTTTACAGTTCTTATAAAAAATATTTAAAAAACTAAGAATGCACAAAGGCATATAATATACATATAAATAATAATATACATATAATGTACATATATATATATATATATGTGAGGAAAAATCAGGAGCTGGTGACCCTTAGGCACACCGTGCTACAGCCCGGCAGAGCCTGCTGCGCTACTGATCCCAAACTGTATTGGATATTCCTTTCTTTTGGTCACATCAGCTGCGCAGAGAGGGGGAACAGCGGTGTGGGCAACAACGTTCTGACCATAAACAATGCCCAGGTTTTCATCTCACTTATTCAAAGCCCTAACTCTAAACAAACTGGAGAGGACACTCAAGATTCGGTGGATGGGAGTGTCTCTCCAAAATAGGGCTCCACAGCCACAAGAGGAAGTGTGCGAGTTGAACCATAGTCGTTCAATGACTGAAGGAGGCCAATGAATGAATGATATATACATGTTTATTAAAACAAGATTTAATAGGCAGTGGTTTGTGATATGCATTTGTTTCACAACTACATTACCTGTGGTATCTTGGCCAAAGCAGCATCATTAAAGAACAGTAATGAGAGGCTCTTTGCAAAATTTGTTTTGCAAAGTCTGTTAGACAGTCACCAATCAACTATATTATCATTTAATCACATATTTTTTTCAATATCCTAGTTAAAGCTCAGTTATGGGCCTAGTTTTGTGTGAGTTTGTTAACTTGTTATAACTATCTTATGTAGTGTTGTTTTTTTCCTTATGATTTGTAAACATGTACATTGAAAGACTGAAATATTTTAAAAAATCATAATATGAATTGAAAAAACATATAAATATATATATATATTAAACATTTGCTGCTATAAGCTTCTTACACTGTAATGTCTTTTTCTTCGTTCTCATTTATAATTTATATGTTGGAGGGCTCAGTCTTATATCTGCAATGAACTGCACAGTGGTGGCCAGATCTGGCAGCTCTCCTTAGAGTGGGGGTTGGGGGTCAGTGTCTTGTACGGATGTCTCGATAGAATAGTATTATAAGAGATAACACAAGAACGGCGTCAAAAGGTGATGTTGTTATATCGCTGTTTTGGTAAACGTTTCAAACCAAAACTATAAATATAAACACGTTACAGCGAGAAATGTTACCTCTTCACATCGACGATCAACTCCCTTTAATGTGGCAGTGCAATGGACACATAGGATTGCCAGTCGCTCTAAAAATTGATGAGATGATCGGCGGTAACAGAAAACTGACTAGTTCGACTCAACGATTTTAGATTAATGATATAGATTTCAGACTCGCATGGCAAATAAAAGTAGATTATTATATTATGGTCAAAAGTGGTTTCAATTATTAAGGTTAACCGATTGGGACATTTATTTACTCAGGCGTAAACTAAATGACTGAAATACATACCAAAATGGAGAGAGATAAAGCCGATATAAAAGGTAATCTATGGTAATGCATTTAAATACGGTACTTCAACGATGATGGGTCGACAAACCCATTAGCCAATCCCAGGTTGGTTTTTCAGAAGCAGGGGCGTGTCTAGTCAAAATAAAGTTGCTTCTTGTCGGATCCCATCAAACAAATCG
Source organism: Biomphalaria sudanica (assembly GCA_036873155.1). Taxonomy (NCBI): domain Eukaryota; kingdom Metazoa; phylum Mollusca; class Gastropoda; family Planorbidae; genus Biomphalaria; species Biomphalaria sudanica. The sequence goes on along the minus strand of JAZGLO010005254.1, from coordinate 171,211 downwards.
TGGCTAGAGACTTAAGTTCAAAATTAACTAGCATAACCTTATCTTTTTTGGTTCCTAAAACAGAATTTCCAAGATAATAGTTTGTTTGTTTTTTTAAAGTATAAATCTAAGGCTCTGACTTATTTCAAATAACAAACCAGGCAAAGTGAATTGCGTTGTTCTTCAACGCCACATTTCGTTTCCCAAAGAGGGAATTGATATTATGTATAAATAGGCTTTCAGTGTTGCCAAGCCCTGGGAAACCGTTTGATTTCTATTCAGAAATACTATTGATGCCAATACATATGCTCCTACTTTATAATCACATGAAAGAGAAATGTTCCAGCGGCTGTTTCTTCCACTATTCCAGGGGTTCTCAACCTGTGGGTCGCGACCCCATTGGGGGTCGATTGACCATTAGCCAGGGGTCGCCTAAGACCATCGAAACTATGGATTGTTATTATCTATTCTTCATTGCTGTATGTGTGTGGGGGGGGGGGGTCGCGGCAGAGTGGGGAATTGTAAAAAGGGTCGCCGAACTTAAAAAAAAGGTTGAGAACCGCTGCACATACCGTTGTTCCCCCACCATCCCTGTTCAGAAACGGAAAAAAAATGTACGCCCCCCCCCCCCCGTCAGCTGGCGTCAGAGGAGCGCTTTAGGTGGGGTCTGGGAGAGTTTTCAGAAAGTAATGTAGAATGAAAGAAACTTACAGACATCAAATTTTTTGTCTTTTTTTTTTAATAATATATTCAAAAATGTAAAAAAAAAAAAAAAGATTACACACAAACTCAGAGGCGGCCCCCGTGGGAGACGGATCCCTGTCGGATCCGCATATTCGCAAGGAATATCCAAGACGTGATTTTGTTTAGATTGTTAAAAATAATGTTTCAAAGATTCATTTGACGTTGTAAAAAAAATAATTTTAGTCTAAATCATGGCTGTCGGGTAGTGCGGTTTGCGCGCTGGACTGTCGTTTGGATTCATCGATGGTCCCAGGTTCAAACCCTACCCGCTCCCATCCCCCATCAACCTAAGGGAGGTTTGGACTACAACTCTGAAGGAACATCCAAAACATGTAAAACAACAAACATTCTAAACTAGACCAAGAAATTCTAGATCTAGATTCTACAATGATTTTAATTAGAACTTAAATCTAAATCTAGTGTAAAAAATCTAGTTCTAGTGTTTAAAAAAAATATAGATCTAGTATAAAAAATCTAGATTAGATCTAAATATAGCTATTGTATTTTTAAAATGCGAGTCACATTACGAGGTTTAATAAACATTACTATACCGAGTTGTTTTAGCATTTCATTTAAAGAATTTATTCCATATGACGTCAGAGGAAAAAAATCCAATACGTCACACGGCCTAGTTAGACTAAAAAATTTCTATACGAGCAGGTTGTTGAGGGTTCATAGACATTGGTGCACCGAGTGATTTCTTTTAGCATTTCATTTAAAGAATTAACTCCATATGACGTCAAAGGAAAAAAATTCTATTACGTCACGTCCTAGCTAGACTAATAAATGTCTTCTATACGAGTAGCTTCTCGAGGGTTCATAGACATTGGTGCACCGAGTGAGTTCTCTTAACATTTCATTTGATGGTTAGTTAGACTAAATATGTATATAACATTTATATAAAGGGATTAAAGACGCTTTTTTTTGTTTTGTCTGTCAGTCTGTCTGTCCGTCATGTTAATAGCGAGAAAAAAAAAGACTAAAAGTTATTGAAAATCTAATTAAAATGTAATTTCCCTTCCGAAACATTGCATTAGTTTTTAAGTTTCTATAATAGAGTGTTCCGGATGTTTATGTATTTATAGTGAGATACCGTTAATTAAATTTGTGGGATGGTCTGTTATGAAAATTAGATGTACCATAGCCTTATGGAGAGATTTTCAAGCCATACTTTGGTGTTAGGAAGTTGTTTTCCTTGAAAATCGGAACATAATATTAACGATAATAAGATTTTCTAACGTTTTAGCTAGAAAGTTAAATGTAGTGTAAGAGAGAAGTGCGATTTTACATAAATAGAGTTAAAATATTTTTCATAAAAAATCCGGAACAACCAATTTTCGTAAAAGAGAAATTTATTTCTTTATTTATTAGAAGAGGGATTTCAAACATTTCGAAACAAAATCCGGAACATTCTTTACCGATGAAACAATTTTATTATGTTTTGGCAAGAAAATTAACTGTAAAATAAATTAAAAAGTGATTTTCAATAATCGTTTCTAGTAAATTACTTTATTTTAAAATCCTGAACAACCTATTGTCGATATTTTTGAAAAAAATAAAGTCATTTGACATAAATTTGTTTTAAGTTAAAAATTCGGAACAGTTAATAATGATAAATAAACTACAGTGACATAGTGTCAAAGAATATAAGTGTAATATTAGTCAATTATGCGATTTCAAACAATCATTTGACATAATTTATCATAAAATATCCTGAACAACTTTATAGTTATTGAAATATAAATCGGTATAGATATTTTTATTTAGCATTTATATGCTACTTACATTAAAAAACCGGAATAATGTATAAAAGATGATGTGTTTATTGCAACGTTTAAGCATGGAAATAAAATCTAATATAAGTTAGAAGAGCAAAAAAATATTCGCTGGCATTGATTTGTTTTTCACAAAACATCCGGAACAATCTATTATAGATACTTAAAACCATTGCAATATTCTTGAATGAAAAATTAAAGGTTAAATCAGATTTACAATAGCCTTTCTTTAGTGTTATTTGTTAATCTAATCGTGACGGACAGACCGACCAACAGACAAAACGCACAAAAATAAGCTTCTTTTATTCGGATGAGGGGCACTAAACAAAAAATAAATAAAATCTGATGTTTTAAAAAAAGTTTAAGGAATTGGTTTAGCACCATAGCATGTTGCAACGTTACGCTACTGCACGAAAGTCGCTGCATAAAAAGTCCATTTTAAAAAATGTGCGTGATTTACATACAAAGTGCATTATTAGCCTTTATAAACAAACAGAAATGTTTTCTATTAATTTTAGCAGCTAGTTGACCAGAAAAAACACCTGTAACTATTATTTAAATTTGTTGTAAACATTTTTTGTACATTTTATAAACATATTTGATTTAGTGATCCATCTTTGTTAGCATATTGTAACATTGCCTCCCTTACATTTACGTAATTGTTTTAGAATTGGTGTATTTTTATGAAAAAATCGCTTGCATAATTAATTTTATAAATTAAACGGTTTGCTTTTAGAAAACCAAAAGTAGCCGTTGCACCTAAACTTTTCAAGCCGCATTTAATGGTGAAATAATATTTTTCATATCTCTTCTAGTTTTCGAGATCTGAGTGTGACACAAACCTAATAGCGGCTTTTTTACCCTTACGGGGGCCGCAAATAAAGAAATTAAATAAAATAATTAAAATAATTATATTTAAAATAGGTTAGGAATCCAAATTTACGTAATGAATGTTCATTCGCAATTTATATATATATATATATATATATATATATATACACACACACCTTTTTTTCTGAGATTACGTTAAACAGAACCCCAGGCTTGACATACATTTTCCCCGTGGAGCATTGGGTTTTAAATGCAAGCCCCAGTTCATGTCTACAGTGCGTGATGTGTAACGTAATCTTTAGAATTTGGCATAATTTATTAAGTAGCCAGCACAGTGTGTTTTGTCCTAAAAAAACATTATGTACGGAAACAATCAATGCAATTGGATAACAAAAAATTAGGCCAAATCATAAATGGGGTGACTGGTTTTTAAAAGCGGGCTAGCAGACTGGATAATTGAAAACTTCACTCTGCGCTAGTGCAGAAATTATACTGAAGGATATTTTTTTTAATATAAATAATCAAGGTAATGTTATTATTATTTTTGTATTATTAGTTTGTATTCAGACCTCCAATTAACCCGAAATTGTGCGTTAAATGTTGAACACTGAAAAAAAAAAGAAAAAAAAAAAAAAAAAATTGGAACAAAGTTTGGATGGGGAGTAAACATATAAATCTCACGGCTCTATTTTGCGAGCTACTTTCTTTATATTTTGTTCAGGTAAGGGGGTCCCAAAACGTATAGTCTAATAATGGTCTATAGAAACATAGACACACTTATCACTTTTGTATGCATGTTGTACACACACACACATATACAAGAGCACCGTAACAATGGCCGATATACGCTTTCTTGCTTTATACTGGATGATGTTGATGTTGTTTTTTTATTAAAATGTATTATACTAGCTGGACCCGCGGTTGTTAGTTTAATTATAGAAATTAGATCTATGTCAAACATATTCTTTTCAAATATAAAATACTCTGAAAACGAGTTACCCGCTTTAAAAAGTTTTATATAATCAGATCTAGGTACTTTTTGTGTATGTTAAGGCCCCTTCGGTCTCGCCATGATCTAAGGAACATTTATACCAAGTTTTATCAAGATTGGTCAAACAGTTTTGTAATTTTTTTTTTAAATTAATAATTTTATCAGGAGAAAAAAAGAAGAAATAACAAGTTCATAAAATTATTGTTAACATTTTATTGAGAGTTTCATTTCGGTAAATAGACGTAAAACACAGTTGTCAGCTTAAGAGCTAAAAAAAAAACAACTCTCTTTCAAAAAAGTTATTTAAAAGATCAATATGCTTTTTATCAACAACATGGTGGCCGGGATATAGTTATCTGGGCATCTAAACTGATACCCTAATACATGAATTTTATTCGGGGCATACATACATACGCCTTACCCTGTGCTTTCTATATTAGATATCTGTTCATGTACTGCCATAAGGTTTCGGCTCCCTCGTTAATTCCAATAATTAAGTAATTCAACTTTTGCGAAGAGCCTAGCTTTATCTATTCTAACGAGACACATTCTCAGTCTTCTGTTGTCTTGGGGGCATACACAAACATGCCCAGGCCTATGGAGATGTCAGAGGTAGGCGACAGAGACGCAGATATTGCATTGGATATAGACGGCCATGTTGAGGTTCACACAGACATGGGGTCTAGTGGAGAATATCTGACAGAGCTAAACATTCATTTATGGAGTCCAGTTATTCCTCAACCACTGGTAAACCCACTACCTGCATTAGCACCATTTGCCTTGGCAGACACAGTAAATAACAACAGCAGAGATCACCAAAGAACAACAGATTCCATACAAAACTCAGAAGACATAGCAATTTTAGATAGGAATATAACTCCACCAGGAGCGACAGGGTTCACCCCCAATCAAACGGTAATCATGAATGAACTAATGTGACAACTACATTTTGTATCCCTTTGATAACTTGTCAGAAACGGCTATGGCTTGTTAACTAAAGTGGCAAGAAAGAACTTTTATTCAGATGTTCATGTTCCTAATATTATATTTGACCTAAGTCTGTGGGTCGTGAAGAAATGTCTCCTTTCACTCCTATACACAAACCAATACAAAACACACGTCAAGCTCATTAGCCAACAAAAAGTCTAGGCACCAATGTCACTTCACATTACTTGTAGGCTATAACCATTTAATAATGATTAGGTTTGAATCAGTGGTATGTGATAGTAAGTGTATGTGTTTTGAGTGACTGGTAGTGCAGTGTGTATGAAATGACCAGTGGACCTTCACTGTGCATGGTTGAGTGAACAGCAAGGAAAGTGTACAAGTCAGGACTTTGTGTAAAGGATGCTAGATTGATAGGAACATGCTGGAGTTAAGGAGATGAATAAAATCAATGTGTTAATTAAAACTCTTGTTGTTTTAGTGTGTCTATTACAGGCGCCAGTCCCTTGTTAGAATTCAACCTAGTAAGTGGATCAAATGTCATATGTCCTATTAAATTATATAAACATTTGAATCATGTTTGACAGATTTACGATGGATCTGCTCCAAAAGAAAAACAGAGCCAAGAGAGACAACCCAAAACCACAAATGAAGTAGCATCTCAGCAAGCAGAAAATGCTCCACAACTAGATGACCTGGGTGAGTTATCTCAATGATCCCCAATCTATTCAACATAATGGTTACACAAGGAAAAATCTTACAATGATCTAACCTGTCAGAATTTAATTTGCTTTAAAAAAAATCCATAAAAAAAAAAATTTTAATCTTAAAGTATGCAGGGGGATTTAGGGATCTATTTCAAAACTCAAAGCTAATGTTGTTATATATTGTTCATTAAATGGAATAAAAATGAATTTGTAAATATTTTTTTTTTTTTTAAAGTTATAGATACAGGTGGAGCTGTTGCCTCTGGAGGCGGAGCAACCCTATCAGACCAAAAAAGTAAAATCAAGCAACCAGTAAAATGTACAGGTACTAGTTTTGAATTACTACATGTAAGCTTTAAAAATTACAATCGCATATATGAGTGTTTCAATCTGATCATTTGTATTCATTCAGTAATTTTAGTTAGTACTTGTTAGTTGAATGAAAAGTGATTAGGAATTCTATAGCATTATATAAATATCATAAAGAATGAATTTTGGAAGAGTTATTTTCATAAATTTCTGATTTGCTCATATTTATTTTTACAAATTTATAAAGACAATAGTCAGCAAAACAAAATGAAATTCTTTAAAAATCATAAAGCAGGAGAGAGACATTACAATCAGACTAAAACTGTAGGTTGTGAAGACTGAGTGATGTCTACCATCTCCAAGAAATTCCAGATAATAGATCACTATTGGCAAGGAAATTCTTAAACCTAAGCTAAAGAATTACATACCATAACATAATACATAACATAATAAGAGTAAAAGAGGGAAGGATCTCAACCTCATATCATTAGAAGGCCTGGAACAAGTAGACATTATGAATGGTCTAATAGTAAGCAAAAGGAAATCAGGATAAAATCAGTCACCAGTAAGTCATAAAAATAAACAACAACCAAAGTTAAGTTAATCAACACACAATAACTTAGAAAGTAAATCACCAAATAAAGATAGATTATCTTTAAATAGTAATCACTATTCCTGGTATTTATATCATAGCAAAGATCTATTTTGTATTTGAAATTTTAAAATCAAAATGGTATTAGGTGATTGTAATTATGTATTTTCAATATGTGATAACTGTTATAACAAAAGTATAATTTTTGTTTTCTAGCATGGAATGGAAAACTCTGCCCGTGCGCTATATGTAAAGGAAAGACTGTTGTTCTGTGCCAATGTGGAGACAAGTCATACAGAAATGATTTAGATATTTGTTCAGATTGTGGGCACATAATAGCCAAATAGAACAATTATGATCCAAGCTTAGGTAAATGAATACTTAAAATTTACAGGGAGACATAGACCAACGAGAGGGATCATCTTTTGCTAGGATAATGCAGTTTTCTTCCTCTTTCTTTGCTTAAGTTTATATTCTATAAATTATTGTTACCCTTTAAAAGTGTTTACTTAATTGTGGATTTGAGCACATCAAAAAGGTTAACCTCATCATAAATCATCACAGGATCATGATGTTTGTTTGTAAAATGTTTTACATGATTCGGATGTTCCTTCAGAGTTGAAGATAATTTAGAACTTCCTAGTCTAAACCTCTGGCAGGATAAATGAAAGTGGGTAGGGTTTGATCACGGGACCATCAATAAGTCCAAGCAACAGTCCAGCGTGCAAACCACACGACCAGACAGCGATTCGGCAAGAACAATGACAATCAATACAAGATTTTTAATAATCATTGAAGTCATTAATGCTGATGCTTTATAATCTCCACTCCTTTGTAATTTTTTTGCTAAGAAAAAACTAAAAAAAAAACTTAAGTTAAATACCATATGAAAAACAAAAAGAGAAATTAACTTAACAATTTTTTACAAAAACAAATGGTTATTTTAACTGTTTTATTTTTATGTTTAGTCTGAAACTGAATCAAATGGCAATAACTGAATATATCTCTATACTAGATTATAGAAGAAAAATATCTTTGGAAAATTTAGGAGATAATGGATACTTAGAAAAAATTAATTTAAAAAAAAAGGTTCACCTAAATTGTACTTCAATTTTTGTGTTGAGGACTACAATTTGTCTGAAAAAATTAATCTTTGAAATACTCATACTTATGTTGAAGAAATATTTTTTTTAATGTAATTAAATGGCTGTGTTTGTAATTTTACTTATCCATAATTTAAAACTTGTATACATGAACTTTTTTTTTTACCTGACATTGTTTTTTTGGATGTTCTTTTTTTTAAATTGCTAAATTGTAAAAAGAAAAAAAAATGTGTTATTTTAATACATATTTATTGTTAGATTATTTTACTTCTTTATACTGTACATGTTTTAAAACCAATAAAATACTTACATATTGAAAGATGCATCATATTTAATTTATCAAGTATGCATTGTTTGAAATGACAATACTTAATAAGACTGAAGAGCTAACATGGCAAAAAAATGGTGGGATGTGTGACAGAAAGGCTAAGTATACTTGAGCTTTGCTTAGCTAATTATAAAGGGGACTCAAGGTTTGAATGTGTTTACCTAGCACCTAAGCTGCATGTAAACTTTCTCTAAATCTTCTCCCAGAAACCCCCTTTTTATGGAGTGTGTGCTTCTATGGTGACTGTCAGAAACGGTTGGCGAATGATTGTGATTGATGCAACGGGTGGCATTGATTTAACTTAATCTTAGTTAGACGACTCCAGAACCTGAGACTAAAAGGTTGTGTTATTCTAGTGAGTTAGATTTTGTTAAAAAAATATTGTTACTAAAGTTTACCACATTTATTTCATTTTATCACAAGTTGATTTTGTCTATATTATAATCAAATTTATAGTTAGCATTTGTTCACAAAAATGTTACTCGAGTCATTTCAAGTTTATTAGTTAAGTTAAAATACGCCTACAGCAGTTTAGTTGTCTACCAGCAGTTTGGTACTGCAAGTCAACGACTGGCAACAAGATCCCTCGGCCCACTGGTCCACAAATGGAATTAGACCCCAGAGCTATGAGCATGCTATAAGCATGAAAGTTGCGCTATAGTAAAGCTTATAAAAAAAAATGGACACAGATAGTAATAGTAATACAAGTATTCTGTAGTGCTTTTATAAACTTTAGAACAAATACAAAGCAATATAATTAAATTAATCAAATGTTTTGTTTGTTCTTGGCACTAAGCATTTTAAACCAATAAATCTATGGAAAGCAACTTCACAAAAGAGAATCATAGAGGATGGAGATGTACAGTAAGTGCCAGTGAGATGATAAAACTACAAACATGAACAGTATCCACAATGTACGCAGGTGCCATCTCTTTCGCACATATATTGCCTCTACCTCGGGGTTCATTGTCACAAAACAACAACTCCCAGAAATAACATTCTAGTGTAAAAAATCTAGTTTACATCTAAATCTAGCTAGTATGTCTTTTTTTTTATGAGAATATGACGAGGTTTGAGAAACATTAATGTACCAGTTCTTTTCACATTTCATTTGAAGACAATTCATTCCATATGACATCTGAGGGAAAAAATCCACTACACCATGCAGCCTAGTAAGACTAAAAAATGTCTTATCAATAGAGCAAGACTGTTTATAGACATTGGTGCACCATGTTATTTTAGCATTTCATTTAAACAATTAACTCCAAATGACATCAAAGAAAAAAAATCCATTACACCACAATGGGCTAATTAGACTATAGAAATATATATATATATATAAGCCGAAGCCGGAGCGACTATCCGGTGCACCCCTAATATATATATATATATATATATATATTAAAAGCCACACTCTTAAGCAAGAAATTCCTGTAAGTATGTATGTGTATATGGATTAAAGCTGCATTTTTGTCTGTGTTTAATCTAACAGTCTGTCATGACTAAAAGCTATTGAAAATCTGATTAACCTTTAATTTCTCTGCCGAAATATCGCAATATTTTTTTAAAGTTTCTATAACAGATTGTTCTGGATGTATATATATATAGTGAGAGAAAAATAGAATTCCAGACAAAGAAAGAAGTGCGATTTTACATAAATATAGATACAATATTTGTCATTAAAAAATCCAGAACAACCTATTTTCATAAATAAGAAGATTATTTGTTTTATTTATTAGAAGAGGATTTTTAAACAATTATTAGGCGTTAGTAAATTTTTCATACAAAATTCCAAACAATTTTGGCGAAGATTAGTAAGAAATTTAATGTAATGTAGGTCAATTTCTTTTTCAAAACAAAAATCCGGAAACATTCTTAACCAATAAAAAAAACTTTTATGTTTCAGCAAGAAAATTTAATGTAAAATAAGTTTAAAAGTGATTTGAAACAATCATTTCTAGTAAATTACTTTCTTATTTTAAAATCCTGAACAAACTATTGTTGATATTTAAAAAAAAAAAATTTGACATAAATTAGTTTTAAGTTGAAAATACTGAACAATTTGATACCAATAATTAAACTACAGTGACGTATTGTCCAAGAATAGAAGTGTAATGTTAGTTGATTATGCGATTTCAAACAATCATTTGACATAATTTATTTTTTATAAAACAATATCCAAAACAACTTTATAGTTAATGAAATATAAGTCAGTATATAGATTTTCATTTAGCATTTATATGCTATTTACATGTTATTTACATTAAAAAAAAACTGGAACAACATGTGATTGATCATGTGTTTTTGAAACATTTAAGCACGGAAATTAAATATAATATAAATTATAAGAGCAAACAGACATTCATTGGCATTGATATTTTTTTTCACAAAAACATCCAGAACAATCTATTATAGATAGAAAATATTTAGATGTTTCAGAAGAAACATTAACGGTTAAATCAGATTTTCCATACCTTTTAGAGATGTTTTTTTTATCTAAACGTGATGGACAGACCAACCAATAGACAAAAACACAAAAAATAGGCGCTTTTATCCTGATGGGGGCACTAAACAAAAAATAAATAAAATCCGATTATTTAAAAACTTTTGCGTGAACTAGTTTAGTACCATGTCTTGCTGCTGCTTGTCACGTTACAGCACTAAAGTTGCTGCATACAGCACTAAAGTTGCTGCATAAAAAGTCCATTTTAAAAAATGTGCTGATATTAACATACAAAGTGCATTCTTAGCCCTTATAAACAAACATAAATGTTTTCTTGTAATTTTAGCAGCTTGTTGACCAGAAAAAACACCTTTAAGTAATATTTATATTTGTTGTGAACGTTTCTTGTACATTTTATAAATATATTTTACTTTGCGATACTGAAAATACACAAAAATTATCTTTCTATGTTGACATATAGTAACATTATCTTCCTTACATTTATGTATTGTTTTAGAATCGGTATATTTTTATGAAAAAATCGCTTGCATAATTAATTTTAATAACTAGATGGTTTGCTTTTAGAAAACAAAATGTAGCCCTAGCACCTAATCTTTGCAAGCGGTATCGCACGGTGAAATAATATTTTTAATTTCTTTTCTAGTTTTTGAGATCTGAGAGTGACAGATGGACATTTTGCACAAACCTAATAGCGGCTGTTTCCCTTAAGGGGACCGCTAAAAATAGAATATTACATTACATTTTTTTTTATAGTTATGTTTTGTCTGGTGTAATGCACAAATTGTAAGACTAATTTCCTTACGGGCAATACAAATTATTATTATTATTATTATTATTATTATTAAGTACATTGGTATATAGATAAAATATGTTGCTATTAAAATATCTCCTCAGTAATTGCTCTAAAAATAAAAGCGTGAACTTGTATTAGCATATTTCATGAGACTTTTTGTTAAAACCATTTCTTTTGCTGTGGATTAGATGAAGTAGATTGCGCCTATTAAAAAGCTATCTCGACATGACCAACGCATACTTTTTCAACTCAGAACCGGACCAAACAGAATGAGACAACATATGTTCTGGAAGCTAAACATCAGGACGTGCAAAATCTGCCCATGTGGAGCTTCTACAGAGAATGCTGACCATGTCCTTCAAAGCTGCATACTATATCAAGAGGCCCGAACAACACTCTGACCCTAAACCCCCCTACAGAAGAAAAACTGTACGGAGAACTGCCTGATCTGAAAACCACTGCGCGGTTGATCTCAGATATAGGATTACTGATCTAAACCCTCCGACATGTAAAATGAGAACAAAGAAGGAGAAGTGCATTTTTTTGCAGAGCCTTTGTTAAGAACTAAATTAATACAACTCATTTTTTAAAAATCAAACTTAAGAATTTTAAAAGTTTTTGAAGTGCTTTATATCTATTTTTGTTAGATGATATTTGGATAAGGGAGATAATCTAAGCATATTTAAACAAAAATGCAAAACTGAGTGGTCTGTTCAAAATTATTTTTTGTTTGACATTTATTTGGCTTGGCTATGCAACCATAATAATGTCTTATGCAAGTCAAATATAACAGCACCACTCACCATAAAAGGAAAGATTGTTATCCAAAAAATGAAAACTGTGCCTCAATTCACCTCATCCCTATGCATGTTGAATATTTATTGTGTGAATGGAATATTTAAAAATAAATTGTCAACCATAAACAAAAGAGAAACAATAAAAGTAAATAACCCCTTTCAGACCTTGCGATATAAAGGCAATCTGTTTTGGTTTACGAGGGTGTCATGTGTCATTCACAATGAAAGAGAATGATTTGCTTTTTAAGTATGATGCTACCTATTATGTTAAAAGACAAGTTGAACCACCATTACAACATACATTTTTATAAGAGGAAGGGAAAAAAGCAACATTTGACAAGAACTCCAACATGTGTAGTAAAAGTTGAATGACGGCAGTACTCTAGACTGCAAGCCTGTTCACACACACGCACCGCTCTGCTCTGCTCTCTCCCAACAGAAGTAGCCGGCAAACATCTCAATGTAAAAGTGTAATAATAGTCATTACCATTTTAAATACTAATTAGATGGCTGATCAGCAGGTCTGAGGTTCAAAAACCTACTCCCTAATTATTTGTGTCGACTCCTGTCAAACATACAGGCTTCAAAGTGTTAACAGCTTGCAGCGTGCTGACTTGACTAGTACTGCCCTTCCCTACGTCTGTGTATCTCGGCACACATTCGATATTTGAAATACAGTTAGACCATTATTTAACAAACAATTATATCGGCTACCAAAAAACAAAATCAAAGTCACCAATATAGAGTCGCGGTTGGTCAGGCTTTGATAGATGAAACGCAAGATAACCTTTTGAAGCCGACGAAGACATGTCTTGAAAAGTTACAACAAACTAACAAAGGCAACTGTCATCCTACAATAAAATAATTACCTTACACGCATTAGTAGAGTTACAAGCCTGTGTACTGAAGTTGTCTAAGGTTGGACAACGTATGGGTGAAGTCTTAGATTGGATTGATTTTAAATAATAATAACAATGAAGATGTTTAATGAATGTGCAGAGACAAATCGATATGGGCAACAGGAACCTTTTAAATAGTCAATGGGCGACTGCTACGTCCACTTGTCCAGTAAGCCACTAACAGGTGGAGTAAAAGCAATATATTAAATGTGTTATTCTGATGTACTTTCAGCACAGCAGGATTATCAGAGTTTGTGAAGGCCCTCCTAAAGGATGAGGCCCGCGGCAGTCGTGAACTGTCGTAATTTCGGCCCTGGGTTCGAGCACAATTTAGAATACTTCGTATCTGAGTTTATAGTAAAGCGGCCAAGAGCAGCTGTAAAAAGGTTAAATGATGTAATGTTGAAGAATGCGAATGTCGTGGAATGCTGGGTTCGTGCTTCCTGGAGTACTCTTGACACGTGACAAACATATATACCACAAATTGACTTAAGTCCGTTTCAGCAGACAAATATAAAGTTTATTTGACAACAATAATAATAATACTGCACTTCTTGTTAGTGCTACAAGTCAAGAAAATCCTATCCGCATAACAGCGGTATCAGAAATATCCAATACGTTAAACTCTCCAGAGTAGATTACAAATCACATCCACATCTCAGCGGGTAACACTGTACAGAATAATACAGATTAACTTCTAGAAATACATATCTCAAAAAGAACACTGGCATCAACTGCCTAAAAGTTACTACGTTACGTTACTACCTAACTGTAAATACTGCTCGACTTTTCTAAGTCGCTACTGTCCGACCCGGACCAAAATACTACTTGACCGCTCGGTCCAAAGGATACCACTTGACTGACTTGACTGAACTAAAAGTCAACTTAATTCATTCTACTTCCAGTTTTCTACATCAGAAATTCCACGTGTCTTTTAAACTCTTAACATGACGTGAACATCAAATCAGGCAATGTCAACTGAGACAGCAGCCTCCACAGGCCCTAACTCCAATGTACGCACGTTCTTCTTCTATGAGTGTGTGGTCTTTCTGTGCATAGCCTGTTAGGAGCTCCATGGCTTCTCTTGCAAGAGATCTCTGAACAATGAACATGACTCTGTTTCGAGTGAGTATGTTATTTAGAAGCACAAAGCCACAGTGACAGTCTGTTTAGCCTTTCTCTACGACCAGGTAAAGAGAATCACTTTAAAAGAAATTAATAAGCGTAGTTAAATAAATTAGCTTGGATCAGTGATGTAATTAAAGTTGTAATAGATCTAGAGTTCTATACTAACGAACATAAATCTGTGCGATTACAAATATTTTAGGCAGTTATTTTTGTTTCATGCTGTTAGCTTTCTCAATACGCTATGATCCTATCACTTGTCTGCATCTGTCGGAAAGTGTTGGTAGAGAAAGAATTGGATATCTGGGAGATCGCTTTTCAAATGCATTTATAGAAAAAAAAATGAACGACCAGAATTCGAACTCAAGCTTACTCAGCTCTCGTGAACTAATGCACTAACCAATGTGCCAGGAAAATGCTTATGAAAATAGAAGGTTTTATAGTTATCTATTATTACTTTCAAACTTTTCTCCCGACAAAGTATTAACTACATTCAACTTATACCACTTATAAATAAAGTACAATTTCATTCCCTTTTTCGAGATACTAGAAAAAAAAAAAAAGAAATAGTCAACTAACTAATTGGTGGATTTTTTATTTATTTATTAAGGAAATGATTGTGCGAAATTTCAGCTTGGTCCGACATTGGGTGTGGGAGAAATAACGTGTACAAACACTGTACCAGACAGACAGGCAGTGAGTTAATATAAGCTTTATAAAAAAAATGTTTTGAATGGATAATAAAGAGGGATGGAAATTGAGCATTAAGAATGCCATACTAGTCTGCGTGTTTAAAAGTACTAATGACTATTTCGATTGTTTGCTCTTAAACGGGATTATCACCCCAGTCTTATCATAGATTTTTAAAAAATACGTCCCGAGGCTGCTTATAGCTAGATTGTGTTTGTTAACCAGTTCCACTAAAGTGTTAACTACAGAGAAGATTTCTTTTTCATCTCGTATCAATCTCTGGATCGTTTTTCTAACGTTTAGTAGGTTTTGCTGAAATGACAACAACGGCCTTACTAAAGTCCTAAACAGTGAATATAGTCTTTTATCGTTACGCCACCGTTATTATAGGGGGAAATAATTTCGATCAATCGAGCACCTCTTTCGTTAAAAAGGTAGCTTTTTTTATTCATTTCCTAAATGTAAGATATTAAGTCACTAAAAATAAAACTTTACTACTTCAATACATGAAGACATTAGTATTGTTTCTGTTAAATCATCTCGATAGAATTAAATAGAGCATCGCTGCATTCTCATTCATTGTGTATTTAAGTATTATGAACTGGTTTTACGAAAACAAGAACTAGTCGATTTTTAAATGTTTCATATCTTTTGATCACCTTTCTTTTCATTTATTTATTGACAGCAGTTCTGAGTTCATTATTTGAACTATCTTAGGCTAAGACACTGACATAGATAACTTCTTGCAAATTCCAGGGACGAGGTCTTTTACGTTATTTGGAATAGAGCAACAAGAAACAGAGTAACAAGAGTTACGATGTGAGATCTGCTCTACAAATGGTCTTGCCAGATATGTGCGAGGTCGGAGACCATGACGATGACCATGACATTCCAGTGGGTCCTAATGTGCCTAGTCTCTACCAGTTAAACGTTCACGCAGACTAGTATGGCATTCTTAATGCTCAATTTCCATCCCTCTTTATTATCCATTCAAAACATTTTTTTTATAAAGCTTATATTAACTCACTGCCTGTCTGTCTGGTACAGTGTTTGTACACGTTATTTCTCCCACACCCAATGTCGGACCAAGCTGAAATTTCGCACAATCATTTCCTTAATAAATAAATAAAAAATCCACCAATTAGTTAGTTGACTATTTCTTTTTTTTTTTTTCTAGTATCTCGAAAAAGGGAATGAAATTGTACTTTATTTATAAGTGGTATAAGTTGAATGTAGTTCTTTTTCGTCAGAGCAGCCTATTTGTAGTCAAAACATTTTTGTCCACAGACAAATTAGGTATAAACGTTTAGTCTCTTCTCTTTTTTTTTTCATTACATTTGTAGAACTCTCCCACACATTGCTGGGAGAGCTGGCCAAAAGGGACGCGAAAGAATTTCTTTTATTGTTGCAAAAAAAAGCTTGACAAAACCTGTGGCACGGAACCACTAAAGCTGTAACAAGGAATGTAACAAGGAATGTGATTGGACAAAACATTCCAGAATACAAGTAATAGGCCTACTAGGACCGCACTAAGTGATTCGGGAAGTAAGGAAAAAAATATGACTGAAGGAGTAGTAAATAAACAACCCTTTAAATCGAGGTTAGTTTTAGTCGGCTTGTTAAAACATAAGCTTGTTTTCTTTTTTTTTTTTTTATTATTATTATTATTATTTCCTATTTTACGAGAGAGGGGGATACATATAAATTTAGATCAACGGAAGCTAAAGCAGGCTATATTAATAACAAACGAAACATCAACATGTCGCGAACTATTGCCGGAGTCCAAGAAGTTGGGGCGCCTGACAATATACTCGGAACAGAAGATGACTTAGAGATACATGCGATAAGATCTCAGACCGACATGGCGTCACATCTCTGCAGCGTGTTTAATGTTAGGCTCAAGCAACAAGCACATCAAGTCATTGGCGTGAATCTTACGGCAGCGACTCCATTGCCTCCAGCAGCGACTCCATTTCCTCCAGCTCTGTTAGAGATAGCCATCAATAACAGAGCTCATCACACTAACCAGGTGTTAACGTCCAGATATACATCACTAAGCACATATACTGTTGCTACAGTGACACTAAGCAATCCTAATATTGGAACGATAGATTTGATATCCAGTACTACGGTAATGATTGTAATTATTATATATATTAAGATATATGTACGAAGTGTCCTTGTGATCATCTTCTCGTATAATAACTGGATGATTGATTATCAGTGTCTAGGTAAATTTGGCTGAGACAATTTGATTGTATATACATATGTTATTATATGACATAGTGTTGAAGTTACTGGTTGATTTTTATTTTTAGCTTGTCTATAGCAGCCATCATTTTAAATTGTGTTGACAATAATAGTCAATTTTGACAGAGCAAACATGGACTGGCCAGGAAAAGTAAAAAACTTCATTCATCAACTTCCAAGAGCTGGTCCTAAAGTTATCCAGATTTCCTTGTATTTATTAGCATTGGATTTTTTTGTTCAGTCTTGAAATGTGTGTTAGGATCTCATTGCCAACATAAATATTGTAGACCAGTGTTTCCGAAACTTTTTCCTTAACGGAACACTTTGCACATTCTGAGTATTTAGCGAAACACTTTGCTTATTTTTAGAGAGATTAATTCACATGATTGTCTACTAGTTAATTATTCCTGTGGTTCGTCGAAAACCTATTAAGGCTTTATGGAATGCCAGGGTTGCGCGGAACACAGTTTGGGAAACACTGTTATAGAATGTTAGCATACTATTGTGATATAATAATAAAACTAGTGATTTCAATCTCTAACTATGAAAGGGGAATAAAACTGCATATTTTTATTTGCGCAGGTCTAAATTCTGCTTCTGGAGGACAAACACTACTAATTAAAGATAACTGTGACAGACCAAAAGGTAACAATTGGTTCACTAAAAAACAGACTGAACAATTTTTTCGTTCTTAAAATCACTATCAAGATAATGGAATTCTAATAAAAATTGAAATATTAGAAAATAAAGATCTTTGGGACAGCTTTTTGTGTGGAGCAATACAATAGTCTTTAGAGCAAGCTCACAATGTTGGGGTAGCTGACAGATAACAAAGCCTATTTAGTGGCCAGCAGAACATTCAAAAACCTCCTCCCAAGTCTAAAAGTAAAAAACCTAGCATGCACCTAGAAAGTTCAACTAGGAAGCTCAGGGCTCTAACACATTTCTAAGTGCAACCTCAAAAGCAATACAAGTATCAACATATTACAACATTAATATTACTAATAAAGATGTGGGGTAGTTCAGAAATGTGTGAAATTAAAAAGTGTTGGTCATATAAACAAAACCTTTTTTATTTTCAACCAGCTTAAACAACTATGCCACAATCCCTGTATCCAGAAATCTTGATCAAACATTTGTATCATGTTCAAATGGCTGCAAGTTTGAGACCTGCTCCCCCATCATGCCAGAATGATCAATTTGAACTCTTAAAGGACATTAGTGGGGAAAGTAAAAGCAATTGGTCAATGTGCTAATTTTGATCATGTTTAAAATGGCTGCAATTTCGACCTATTCCTCCATCATGTCAGAATAAATCTCTGGCCTTTGTATTTATAGTATGATACATTTAACACTATTGGGTAACTGACATTAATTGGGAAAGTAAAGGCAGTTGTTTGTCATTAAACATGGACCATAAAAACACATGACCTTTAAATCCTATGTCCTATAAATCCGAAGAACTATGCAGTAGAGGTAGAAGGGATTGGCTTACGAATCGAGGGGTATCCAGCTCGAATCCAGTTGAAGATTTCACACTTGAGGACTTTAAGGACATCCCCAAGTCCACCCAAACTTAAGGGGGTACCTGACATACGTTGAGGAAGTACAGGTGGTTGGTCATTGCGATGGTCATATGACACCCTTGTTAACCTTTGGACACAGAAACATATTAGCTTTACATCTTCTACCAACACAAGTCCAAAGGCATGAGAGAGGAACCTTTACCTTTTACACCTGTGCAGCAAAATATGCTACTTTTACAAAAAAATTTTAACATATTAGTAAAAATATTTGAATTGAATTGTCATTTTCTTAAATTACTAGAAAATTTTGATTTCAACTCATTGTGGATTTTATAAGATTTTTGTTTCACTTGTTACTTACTTATCAGGGACAGCCACAGAGCAATGGAGCAGTATCCAGTGTAAAAGAAAGGCTATCCTACTAAGTAGCAGTGAGCAAGACAAGATGAAAAGGAGCGCAGTATTGTGTCCACTTTGTCTACTCCTAGCTGCCAAGTATCTAAACATGTTTCTGAACAATAGTCTTTGAGCTATTGTGCCTTAACAAAATGTTGGTCGCAACTGTGTATAATGGCCGCCTTTGGAAACGAAAGTTTTAAAAAAATGCTTTTCATATTTTATTCTTATATTTTTGGGATGGAACAAAATGTTGATGTCTTATACAAATATGTTAAAGTTATTTAATGAAATTTCAACCCAATATTTTTTTTAAGTATTTAAGGATTATTTTGATGGTGAAAATTTCTTTAAAATTATAATTTTTTTGTTTTCAACTCATGCAGATATAAAAATAAAGAACAAGTCTATCATGATTGAATGCTCAAAAAGCCAAAGCATACTATAAGAAAAAGGGTTATATAAGAGTAATCACATTACAAAACTCTTTTGTTCCCCTGGCAATCAAATCATCATATCAACTTTTTGAAAGTAAATTATGAGTGAGTCAGGTGAGAACGTATATTTTGGTTTTCTATAATTATAATGTTTTGTTTGGTGTAATGCACAAATTGTAAGATAAATTTTCCATATGGATAATAAAGATTTTTATTATTATTATTATTACTATTATTATTATTATTATTATTATGAAATGAGATATTGCAAACCTATCCAAGTTTCATTATAATAATGTTGTTTTTTAAGTCTCTGAAAAGAAAGCCAAATTTGTTTTGATTTTCAATTTAAAAAAAAAACAGTATATTTTGCAGTGAAATAGAATATCCAAAGTAAAAAAAACAAATTGCAAAAAAAGTATTTAAAAAAAAAATTTTAGTCTACAAGATCAATTATAAATAATAAAAAGCAAAGCCACAGATAATGTTCCATATACTGAAGAGCATGTTTAAAGGGATTAACCAATAAATGTATTAACTTTATTTCTCTACTATTCTAGCATTATATCACTGAAACATCAATGGAAAGATTAGTTTTAGATTACAATTCAAATTAATTAGTTTTACAAAAATTCTCATCACAGACATTTGAAGTTATGATTGAAAAAAAGAGTTTTTCAAAATGATAAAAATGTGTTGTTTTTTTTTTGTTTTTTTTTAATTCAACTTATGCTTCTTTTTCTTGGTGAAGGCTTACTAAGTAACTCTCTCTTTTAGGCACAGTGCAACAAGTGGTAGATCAAGCCACCTGAGAGCAAGTACAGGTGGTAAACTTACTGAATACTATAGAGAGACGAGTCAGAACATGGGGTAAACAGAAAAATAAAAGTCCTGTAAACACCATTTACAGTAGCATATCCACCTAGCTGGTCTGACTGCAGAGGTAGAGAACAGGATCCTAGCAATGTAATTGAGATGCAACAGAAGGATTCTAGGTATCACATTTAAAGACCACATCACAAACAAAGAGATCAGAGACAGGGTTATTACAGTGATTGGACTCCACCATGATGTGCTATTGTAAAAAAACACTAAAAATCTATGGCCATATTACAAGGTCCTCGGGGCTCGCCATGACCTTCCTGCAGGGAACAGTACCAGGGAAAAGAAGAAGAGGCAGACAGAGACAGCAATGGGAAGACAACAAAAAAGAATGGATTGGCCTGCTATTGAAAGAGGTTGTACCCAAGGTGAAAGACAGAGAGGAATGAAGAAAGACAGTTGACAAACCTTGTCTGGTGCCCCAACAGACCAACAGACAAGAGATAGGTGAAGTTGAAGTGATGCAGCTTAAAGTCTGACATTCTAGTTCTCCCCAGTCACATGCTAGGTCACCAAAATGTCTGACCTGAATGAAGGGCTGCTCATTGACAATGATGGACAAACAAGTTTTGCAAAAAAGTTTAGGCCTGGATCCTTCCTCTGAACTAATAAGCTTTTTCAACACTATGAACACCTGGGTATTGCAGGTCATGTCATGCCGCTGTTCATTTTTTGTTGATGCCTTGTCAATCTAATTCTTTTACATTCATTATTTTTCAGACTATGTTGTAAGCAAAAAGAATTTATGATCCTCCTGAGTCTTCCAAATAATCTATTATCCTCTTTAACCCATTCAGTGCAGCATTATTCTCATTCAGAAAACCTGGTAAACAGAGTTTCCTTATATGTTATATTATCAAACTTCTATTTCTTTTTTTTTACAAAGCTTATATCAATTCACCCTGTCTGTCTGGTAAAAAGTTTGTACACGTTATTTCTTCGACACCCAATCTAGAATCAAGCTGAAATTTTGCACAATTATTTTTTAACCTGAAAACACAAGATTCAATTTAAAAAAATTATTAACTATTGGTAATTAATTATTTTGTTTACTATCCCAAACAAGGGAAAGATATTGTTAAGCTGAATTAGTCCCCTTTATAGATTGCAAACACTGCCGTAAGAATTACAAGTAATTAAAAGAATAATTGCATTGATCAAATATAACATGGCTCAATTTGTCTGAAACAATCTGATCCTTCCAAATGAAAATTCTAATTTCCAAACAAAAATAGACGAAAATACTATTTACAAGTCGCCAATCTTATCTACTCACTATGAGAAAAATGACAATGAACTTGACAAACAGATAAATTGATAATTTCTGTGAAAGAACATTTGCGCAAACTTGGGGGAGAAAATTTCATCCTACTTTCCAAATCTTCCTAACATACCGTTTGCATTTGCCTTAAGTCCATTCAATGTCAAACTTGAAAATGCTTATTGAACTCATTAATAGCAATGAAGAAAATAAAGATTTCTCCTTAATCTCACTAACACTAATCTGGATCAAGTGTTTGCAGTCATATCCCGATTAGTCTGTATTGCAATCATTTCTCTGTTTCAAATAATAATTTTTGCAAAGCATGATTTTCCAGCTATTTAGCCTAGATAAAGAAGTAGACTTAATGTAGAAGATAATAGTGGTTGTGATCTTCTTTAAAGACTGCCCAGAGAAACCCTAAAAGAAACAAACTCACAGCAGCAATAATATTGTAGCGATGTAGCTTACAATAGCCCCGGTCACAGCCCTTGCTCAATCATGCTTTTCATATAAAAATGCAACATGGTAAATAAGAAAAGAAAAGTAAATGAATGCAAGTTATAAAAAATAAAATTCATTAATTTGTAATTTAATGATAAGGAGAAATATATATTAGAAGACTAAATTCCATACAGTTTGATAATTTAACATTAAAGTTGGGCAATGCATATCATAGACTTATAGGAGATATCCATTTTATAACATAAGGTCAAGTTACTTAAAATTATGAGCAAAAATGTTTTTACGGTTGGGGTGGTCGCTGCTGAGAGGGGGGGGGGGATTGTAAAAAGGGTCGTCTAGCTAAAAAGGTTGAGAAATGCTTTTCTATAGTCATAAGCACCTCATAGTCATAAACAGAGTGGTTATTATGTTGGCTTGAGGAGGCATGAGCCATGTTTCAAATTCAGGTTGTTCACCTTTTTTAAAAAAAACAACAAAACTTATAAGCTTTGTTGTTGTTTTTTTTTAAATATTTCTATTTCTGGATAACAATTATCTCTGATTTAGAAATAACTTTAATATATATATTTATATTTGTGTGCACTCATTCACCCTGTATAAATATATAAGTGACAAACTGTGTTCTAATTTGAATGGAATTGTCATTTAATTAAATGTCAAAGCTCTTGAACAGCAAAATACAAATCTCATTACAAGAACATGTAAATTAAGAAAAAAACTGTCAAAGAAAGTGCAGAAAAATATGGTATTTTGACGAACAATTTCTAAAAAAAAAAAAAAAAGTTTGTCAACTTAAAGGAAGTAGTTTTGTAGAATATCAATTTTATCCAGTTATTTCCCTTGTTGATGGGTTTATTAAAGTCATCATTTTAATATAACACCCCAGTTACCTAGTGACCTCCGTGATCCCTATGTCCAAGGTGCGGGTTACCTTCCATTTTTAATTAGGTCAGCAAAGGGAATTAATTTCGTTTTAGCATATCAATGTTATTCAGTTATTTCCCTTGTTGAATGTTCATTAAGTCTGATAAAACATACCAGTATGTTAAAGTTAATGTAATCACATAATATAAAGTATATGTTGAACACGATTAAAATTGCACATTCATGTAAAATTACAAAACAATTTTAAAAAGATCTATAAAGATTCTCCAATATCTTTTTCAAAGCTTTGAATGATAATATAATAGACTCTATATAGCAGTAATCTAACAGCCACAGAACTGATAGAATATCACACAACCAAAAACTTAGGATTACTAAAGGTTAGCTGTAAGAATTTAACCATATATGTCAAGAAAATTTTCTTAGACTTTCAAGGGTATCAAATAAGCAATTGACCATAAAGAAATATGTATTGATCAAAACAAAAATAAATATATGCATTGACCTATCACATACTGTACCATCTTACAATTTATGACTTTATCTGTACCTAAAATGCACAAAAGCCATTTGTAAAATATATTAAATATGCTACTAAATAAAAAATGTTTATTTTTATTTTCTGTTCAGTGTTTTTAAATGAATTATATATATATATATATTCTTTAGAACCATCTAGTTAATTGAGTACAGTGTACAGAATGGACTAGATTGATCAAGGACATTAAAAACTTTTAGAACTGCTAAACACACTCACTTGATAGGCAACCATAGTTTTGTTAACTTTCACAGTTTTGCAATGATTTTTATTCTATCTCCTGGTAACGGAATAGTCTGGGCTGGGGGGGGGGGGGGGGGATAACTGAAAACAGTTCAAACAAACATTAAAAAAAGAAAAAACAGGGTGATCCTTTCATAGAAGACAATTATGGAAATTGCCATAATTTTTTGTGGCAAGTTTTATTGTATTAAAAATAAATACTGGAAAACTAAGTAACATCTCCTTTCTAAGGTACTGACAAAGCCCAAACTGTATCCATGCAATGTTGTTAAAATGAGTATGCTACAATCAAATATAAGATAGAATAGTTGTATTGGTCCAAACAGATAATGATGTAATGATGTGTGCTCAAACATTGCAACATCCATTCGAATACTGCTAACTTTGGCCACTTCCATTGTGTCATGATAGAGAGAATTCTCAAAGCTTAAGTTAATAAATAAAACAGGAGCACAATGACGCAAGAAAGGCTTAGCATGGCTTTAATGTCAGTGACAAATATTAAACACTATCGATGTAGATGCTGTTATAGATGCCTTTGCTGCAAAGAAAGCATGACAAGTTAATTTTACTGATATACTGTACCAATTGGAATGTTGGGTTATACATTTATTAAGTATACTATCTCATGTCATGATGTCGAATGTCAAAATGCAAGGGGCCCCCAAAAAGGTCGACCCCCCCCCCCGATTCCTAGCTACGCCCCTGCAACAAGCACTAGGTGAATTGAGATATGACGAGTGAACTTGACTGCACCCACATTACTTCAAAGCAGGAGAGTGGTGGAGAGATCATAGAGAACAGATTGCTGACCTAGCTCACTTCATTTTGATTATGTGGTCGGTTATCAGAAAATATAGACCCTAAGAAAAAGAAAGAGAGAGGAGCAGGAAGGAAGGAGAAAAATGGACAGTCGATGAGAGATAAGAGGTAGAAAGACTTAAATGGAGACATAGTCAAATGCATTTTTTAAAGGGGGGAGGGCGGGAAAAGAGATGAAAATAAATATTTAAATAGTAAATTCGTATTACACACAGTCACATCTGAAGCCGTGATTCATATTACAGACAGTCACATCTGAAGCCGTGATTCGTATTACAGACAGTCACATCTGAAGCCGTGATTCGTATTACAGACAGTCACATCTGAAGCCGTGATTCGTATTACAGACAGTCACATCTGAAGCCGTGATTCGTATTACAGAGTCACATCTAAAGCCGTGACTCGTATTACAGACAGCCACATCTAAAACCGTGACTCGTATTACAGACAGCCACATCTAAAACCGTGACTCGTATTACAGACAGCCACATCTAAAGCCGTGACTCGTATTACAGACAGCCACATCTAAAGCCGTGACTCGTATTACAGACAGCCACATCTAAAGCCGTGACTCGTATTACAGACAGACACATCTGAAGCCGTGATTCGTATTACAGGCAGTCACATCTAAAGCCGTGATTCGTATTACAGGCAGTCACATCTAAAGCCGTGACTCGTATTACAGACAGTCACATCTGAAGCCGTGACTCGTATTACAGACAGTCACATCTGAAGCCGTGATTCGTATTACAGATAGTCACATCTGAAGCCGTGATTCGTATTACAGACAGTCACATCTGAAGCCGTGATTCGTATTACAGACAGTCACATCTGAAGCCGTGATTCGTATTACAGACAGCCACATCTGAAGTCATGGAAGTGAAAGACGTTTGAAAACAAAGCAGTCCAAGAGAAGTTAGGACATCAAGTATGTTACATTGTCTCAGGAGGCTAGAAGAAGGACCGGGTGGGGGCGAGGCATTAACCACAGTCATATTTGTTAAGGGGGGAAAGCTTAAAATTGGAGGTTTCATAATTATACTAAAATTATTCAGACGAGTGTTAACAAAACTAGAGAAAAAAAGGTTTAGATATCTTAGCCGTGTCTAAACACATCCTTTGTGTGCTTGTATTTCTTACTGCTAAGTATCATTGTATGTATCTGCGGTGCTCGAAAGATGTGTTTTTTGTTTTTTTTTAATTTGCCAGCATTCATCAAGTGTGAAATGTCACCTCGCATAAACTCACGTTCAGTACCCGTGAAATGTGGACGTTTCACAGCCATGTCGATGTGAGTAAAGAAGTTGGAACGAGGGCACGTCAAGACCTACATTAAAACACCCAGTGTATGAGAGCAACTAACTCAATGCAGCTCAACATCAAATCAACTTTATATAAATTTATTACCCAATCTCGAATATGCCCTATTTATATAATATATCAATACAAAAAAAAAAAATCACTTCATCTCAAACACTCTGACTGCATCTCAACGAGACCATACGTTATAGAAGGCCTCAACACTGACCTGCGACGTCACTTCCTGTGGGCAGTTCAGACCAACAGCTCGTTGCCACGTTGTACAGATCTCAACCGAGTCAGAATAGTCCATCAAGGCTATCTATCCCGTCTCTAACGAGAACTTTTTACAAGAAATTCAAACTGTCTTACCCCATTAAGCCTCTTGATATTCTTCTTCTTCCAAGCAGATTTGTAGGCTTCTGCCGAGCTGTATTGCAGTCTTTGCCAAGGAAAAAAAAAGCGTGCTGTTTCTGTCAGCTGTTCAGCACTGCCTAACAGAGGTTTAGAGGTTTGTGTTGTGTTGTAGTAAGTGTTAATATGGTCTGTCCGAGGACAATAAGTATGAGGCATTCAAAATGGGTATGAATCACGGGTTCATAAT
This sequence comes from Biomphalaria sudanica, assembly GCA_036873155.1. NCBI lineage: Eukaryota > Metazoa > Mollusca > Gastropoda > Planorbidae > Biomphalaria > Biomphalaria sudanica. Next base: position 144,531 of record JAZGLO010005254.1, on the reverse strand, counting down.
GGTGGGCTTTACAGAGCGGTGGGTGGGTGGGTGTTTTTTTTTTCTGTTAAAATCACTCGATGCAGAACGGATAAAATCACTAATAAACAAGTTAGCATTACAGACATAAGTGTATCAGTGGCGTATCATCCATGGCGCAAAGGGGTTCAATGAACCCGGGCCCACGACCATTTAGGGGGCCCCACACCCGATGATGCAACAACCTTGGGGCCAGAGCCCCTCTATGCAGCACAAGTTCTAGCTTAGGGCCTCCATGAAATATCTGGACTTATATGAGGACCCATATCTCAAATAGCTGAAGGCCTTTTCAACTCTACATACGACACTACATGGCACATAGGGGTTTCATATCGCCTTGTCCCATAACTAATGACCTAATGTGGCCTGCCCTACACTATAATTTTGTAAACAAAAATTGGTTAAAAATTTAAAAGTGTCCTTAAAATATCCTAAACGTCATACCCAACTCTAGCTGGAACCATCCATACTATATCTCAAACTAGACCCAGTATTTCTTTTAAGTCTGGATCTATATCATCAAGCTAGACATTTATATATTGGGTATAATGCGTATATTTATACATGGGCGTAACCAGGATTTTTTTTTGTTTGGGGTGGGATGGAATTGAGACCGGAGGGGGGAGAAACAGCGGGAAGGTAAACAGCTTTATATTCTAGATTGTTTTAATAGTATTACTTTTAATAAATATAAAATGATTACAAAAAAAAACAAAAACATTCGTGTACGTTATTATTATAATGTTAGAAAAGAACGAGTATTTATTCTCTGGCGCAGCGCAGTGTCGAGTTTCGTTAAAGGGAAACAAAATTCATCGTAGTCCCTTTATCAGTTTCTACCGAGGAATTTTGATGTGATGTGGCAGGTCTGCAGCAGTAACGACAGGTAACGAAAATGTTCCTAGGAATGCCAAGGGCCGTGAAGGTATCTGTGAGGTCAGTTGTTATTATCCCCTAGGTTGATATAATAATGGGGTATATTGTTGTTTTAGATAATTTCCATAAACGCTTAATCTCCAAGCCTAGGTTTCCATATTTTCGTTGTTTTTCCAGCTCAAGTTTTCTTAAATTATGAGATCACTATCTCATACGGCGATGTCAATAATGGTAGCGGTTTTTCTTCTTATTATTATTATTATCATATTTTAAAGTATTTCTTTTAGCTAATGCAACTTGGATCTCCCAATTCCTTCTAATATTTTAAGACTATTTGAAAAAAAAAAATCTAGAAAGAAAGAAAATACAGATCTATAGGCCCTAGCCTGCCCGAAAAGGTTATTACATTCGTTTCAATCCGTTTTAATGTGTACAAACACGTTGAATCGAGCATAGTTCATCTTTTCGACAGTTCAAAGGCCACGTTTTGCATACAGGTGGGGTCCAAATGCGAAGCAAGAATTAAACATGTTTTTTTTTTTAACGTTCATATCTAGATCTAGGTTACAGTCCAATGACCATCCCAGAAGTCTGCTGATCTCAAAATCGACCAATAGAATCAGTGCATGTCATTTGTTGTAAGTAGCAGTCGTCAAGAAGACTATCCATGGAATTGTGCACGTGAGGAAATTCAGTAAGTAGGTTCACTCTTAATATCTACCTTTAAGTTAAATATTGATTTGAAACTGCTCAACTGTTACACAACTGCCCAGAGCCAAACGTCTAAACAACACAGCACGCCATGAATTACCATTTATTGTATTAGTCGACGAATGCAAATTATCTTATATAATACAGACGTTACTTCAAACAAAAAGAAGCTGATTGCGTCCTACGCGTCTAGTCATGCATGTTAACCAATGGCCTAAATTCTGTTAAGTCACTGGTTTTCCTGGCTGGCTCAGCTAACCCATTCCATGCTCTAATAGCACCAGGGAAGAGCATGGGGTTACTGTAATTCAGTTTCCCAAAACTGTGTTCCGCGAAAATTAAGGTTTCACGAGACCTACATGATTTCTTGGAAGAATCAACTAGTAGGGACACATGAATTATTCATAAGTATACAGAAAAAAAAAATTGATTTTATTGGTTCTTCTAGGAAGCGAAAAATTAAAACTATAGCGTGACTACAAACATTAAGTGACCTAGATTGTGTCTTCAATTTAGAAAATGTATAATATGGTTTAACAATTATATATTTTATAATCAAAAGGAATAATCCGATGTATACACCAAACAAAGGGTCCCGCTAAATTCTCAGAAAATTGGAAATGTTCGGCTAAAGAGAAAAAAAAGGCTCAGGAAACGCTGCGGTAAATGATGAAATATAGATATGATTATTTCAATGTCTCGTCATATCCGCATTAAAAGTGAATAATATTTTTGTTAATAGATATACGCTGAATTCAGAAAACAATATGGTTTACAACATAATAACAAGACTCTCTTAACATAAACATTTGAAGGTCTTTATATCTATTTAAAGTCGTGTTTTTAGTCTAAAAAAGAGTCAAACATTTTTTTTTGGTAAGGATGTTGACGCCAATTCTAATTAGCTCTTCATTAATAAAGATGGCCGCCATGGCGACGAAAGGCTCAGTTCAATATGGCAGAGGAACATTGAGATGTGTTCAGCCAAATATCAACGCTCAAACCAATTCAAAAATAGAATTCTAATACAGATCAATCTTTCTGATACATATAACGAACAAAATATATATATATATATATATATATATATATATAGGCTCAATTGTATTATACAATGGTTTCAAAACAAAATAAGGTCACTCAATGGTTAAACGGCCGGTCCATTGGAACAATCATAGAATAAGACATAGAATAAGCGACCAAATAGCATCACGGAAAAAAACAATTATAAGCATTTTTCTATTTCTTTGTTAAAACATGTAGACTTCAATACCCTAGTATACCGAGTTTTTAGTACCTTCGACAAAGCAATGAGACGAATTCCTAGCTGGGTTTTCCACACAAAGATGAGGCGAAAGAAAGCAGTTAATTCTTACTCATGCGTGCAGATTGGTCACGCGCATGTCTGAACGAGGCAAGGTTTTTTTATCACGATAAATTGAACAATGTCAAAGACGCAAGATTTCGATTGAACGGCGCCAACTACATTTTTTTTTTTTTCAAATATGAGATACAAACGGGAAGGGATTAAAACATTGGATTCTGCATTGAGAAAACGTGCAACAAACTTATCCTAACACTTTGAAAGAGAACAGAGTTTATCAACAATTTCTTTCTACTGTACACCGGTTACGCTAAAACCCTTGCTATTTATAGTTGTTGTTTTTACCTATAGATGAAAATAACATACAAAAAAATAAATTTTAAAATAATTATTTTTTTTCAAAAAAAAAAAAAAAAAAACACAAATCCCAAAGTGACCTGCAAGAAAATATATATTTTTTTTTTTTTTTTTTTTTTTAAATGGTATCAATTCTAAGCCACTGGGTTTGTTTTTTTACTTGCCATAAAATTCAGTGCTCAATTTTTTAAAAAATATTTTGCCTTCATAATAGCGGGCTAATTCCAAATCAACTGCAGTAGCTGCTCTGGATATTTGCGACACTATTTGAAAGGAAATGTTCCGATTTCGTTTCCTAAATCGAGAATCCAAATGTATGGAGTAGGTCGTTGTTGTTTTTTTGTTCAACATTTCTCAACACAACTCTATTTCAATAATACTTTGCGATGTGGGAAGCAATTGAAGCCTAGCGTAAATGGCGTCTTCATTTTCAAAGAGGGGGTTGGGGTAAAGAGGGGCTTTATGGTGTAATATGTTAATAAAGGGAAAGGGGGGGGGCGGGTAGTGCTGTCTACCGGATACTGTCAAAAGCCTAAATAAATAATGTGAAAAGCTGCCCTGACCGCTTGAACTTTCTGTTTACCTACAAAACAACTCGTTATTGCTGATTTTAATAGAGTACAAATATGATAGCACAATAAAAAAAAAATCCGTTAAAAAAAAGGGGGGGGGGAATAACTCCGCCCTAAAAACTATATCAATATTGTATAAGTTATTACCCTTATTTGATCCCAAACAAAATAATGAATTACCAATAATGGGATATACAGGTATTTTTTTTGTTAAATTGATTCATAATTTTTTTAGGTACAATAAATAATTGCTTAAAGTATCAACCTGATTGGAAAATGCGTGCCGGAGAAAAAGCGTTAACAATTATTTGAAGGGACTAAACCCAAAATGTTTAGCCATATCTGTGAGTACTGAAGGCTTAGTTACCTTTGTTGGTATCAAGCAAAATAATGAGTTACCAGTTATTAATTGACTAATTGGTTACTTTTTTAAATTGATGCATGTGTTGTCTATGTCAATGAATAATTGTACGTAAGTTTCAACTTCATCCGTGAATAGCTGTTGAAGAAATAACGTGTTCACACTTTTTACAAGACAGAGTGAGTTGATAGAAGCTTTGTAACAACCATTCCTAAGAAGATGTTGAGGTTTAGCAGAGTTAGCCAGGTATTTACTACCAGGGACAGAGTTCTGTAAATTGTACTATTAACTCTTTCTCTCCGTAATTATTTATCACATTCTGGTGGAATCAACGCTGGTATCGTCAGTTAGGAAAGAGTTATTTTAAGTGTGACATTATGCATAGGTACTTTGAATACGATGCTCTTTAAATTTACATTTACATTTTCCCCTTCCACACCCACGTGTAAACTTTTAAAGCATTGCATAGTATTTCAAAAATTATTTTTTTTATTCACTGTTAGTAAAACAAACACTCGTATTGAAGACTATTAAAGATCGAAATGACCCATATAAGACAAAATCTAATAATTATATATAACAGTGTAACATAAGAGAGACATGCTTGCTGGAAGACTGAGAAAGACAATAGCCCAAACCCCAGAATTCACGGAATACGTCAACTTCCTGTTATATTGTGTAGATTAGTTACCAAGGTTAAGGTCGTAAGATTTGTGTGGTGGTTCCATTCAAAAAGTGTCGAGTCGGTTTCATTTTCTTCTAAGATATTAATGTCATGTGTAGTGTAGTGTGCAAACGAGGAGGGGGTCTTGACAACCTTGCTGGGTTCCCACATTCACACAAAGTCAAATGGAGGCAGTGGCGACAAACTAGGTCAAATCATTATTTAAAATATCAACAAAGCAGACTAAAAATAAGAGTATACTAGGTATTAGATACTTTGTATTAGATACTCTGTATTGGATACTGAGTATGTGTTTCGCGTGTGAATGTTGTTCGCATTTGCATCTATGTTGTTATTGTACAGTAGTTGCGCTGAGGTTGTCAATTGTAGTCAAACTGAATTTCAATTTGATTGGATCAATAAAAATTTTCTTATCTTATACTCTGCATTAGATACTCTGTATTTGATGCTCTTCATTAGATACTCAGTAATTTAGTATTAAGATGACACTAACACGGCGATGACATAATTCAGTGAATTAAAAAATGACCCATTAATTAACAATTAGAGGTAACTAATAAATAAAAGGGAGCCTATCCCTGCACTATTGAGATGTATGGCATTGATATTGATATTCTTCACCTAATACAGGCTTTGTTGGGTTTTTTTTTTAAAGATTTTTCTTTATTTTTCTTTGTTTTTTTTTACGAGAAGAAATAGTCCAATGTTAACGCTAGGATAATGCATTTCTGCAGCTCAGAATAAAGATCCCTTGGAGCCCGTCGACTCCTGCGGAGAATACAGCGCTCCCCCAGAGCATCTTTCTAGTTTAGCGGGGCGCGTTAATGATTTGTGTCTAGAGCTGCGCCACAAGAACCACACGAGACATAACGTTCCACATTAAACGTGATACACACAGTTCGTAAGAAATCTAGAGAGCAACTTTTTAAACGAAACATGTCCCAGTTCATGTCAAGTGTTTCGGTGCGTGGTATCGGCTCCTGAATCTAGTAAGTAGAGGGCATATGTGTTTTTATGTAATATAAATATCTTTTCAGAAACAGCGAGAGCCATTGGATAAAAACGAGGCCATCAACTAAGAGGCATGACCTTGGGTTAAAAAAAAAACCTGCTAGCAAGCTGGATAATGTAAACTTTAGTAATGCTACAGAAGATACGATCTGCAGTTGAAAAGAAAAACTTCTTAAGAACCAAGGGAATAAAATTCTAAATAATCAAGGTAATGCTCTGCTAATTAAGGAGCTTTTAGTGTTGTTTTTAGACCTTACACCGCCACACAAATGAAGCTCAATGCGTTGAACAGTGTATAGGAACTTCGAAAGAAAGGAAAAGCTAAATGGCGTAAGCGTAGAACCTATACAATAATGCTAGGACTACTGCAGGGAATGTCTACAATACGATGGTGGAAGAAAGTTTTTGGTAATAATCTGGTTTAGGGGATAGAGGGAACATATTAAGCTGTAGTTTTGTAGGGTTGTTTGTTTTTTGTTTGGTCTTTAAAAAAATACTATCACCGTCTGTAAGTAACCCCTAATGGCCAGATTTTTTTTATTTTTAAGGCCTTTCACTGGAAAACTTTGTTGTTGGGTTTGCGTTGTAATAATGCCATGTAAATATTGATTTCCCACCAATGTGTTTGTATTGTGTCGTTTCATCAATAAATTGTGGTCACAAGAAATTTACAACAAGGGATCAATAAAGCAACCTAAGTTTGGTCTTAGTCTTGAAAAAAAAAAAAAAAAAAAGAAAGAAATATAAACTTGGCAGACAAATTTTGTTAATATCAGTGCAAAACAAAATGGCCTTTTAATGGAAGCTGCGAAACTCAAAACCAAGAATAGACTTAATAGAAAAACTAAATTGTGACCAGGGAGAACATTGTTCGTTTGTCTAGTTCATTGTAAAAGGCTAAAAGAAATGCCTCGGCTTATGACAATGTTAGAAAGAGGAGATCCGGACATTGCTTTAAACACCGAGGACGACAATAACATTCCTAGAGGCGCTCTGCACATGACCAGTGGTCAAGACCATCTTAGCGAGCTGAACGTAAAATTGAAGCTCCAACCACCACCTCAAGTAAGCCAACCCACAGCAAGAGAAGCGACCGCGTCGTCTTCACCACGGAGCGAATAACAGCAACTAATCCTAGAATGGCAGCTTCATCACAAGACTCGAGACAAGTTGGATATACAAAATTCACAGCCAGTCAAACGGTAATGAAGTTTATAAAGCATATAAAAATTAGCCTATGAACTATAATGAACGTAAAATATCAAGTGAAATATCTTTCGAGTAGACGTCAGAAAAATCTTTGGGTTTCTTGTTTACGGTAGCAAAAGTACTGTTTATTGTTGGAGTTACTGTACACTGTAAAAAAAAATAGTCTCCGACCCACAAACACACAAAGTTTCAGAGCTCCAAAGTCTGCTGACAATTTTAAAGAATCATTTGATCACAACTATGTGTCAGTGATGGTTACAGACACTTAGTATTTCTTGTTTAATTACTTTGAACTTTCTTACATCAATTTCACAGGTACTGGTTCAAACGTCCAATATCCTCATACATAATGTGCACACTGGCCACTATGGATCTATTCCAAAAGAAAAGCAGGACCAGGAGAGTCAATCCAAAACTACCCAGCAAGTGGAAACCAAACAAGCAGGATATGTTACACAACTGGATGACCTAGGTGAGAAGATATTACAAAATCTGCAATTAATCAAGTTGAAAGCTAGTAATTAAATTCTACTGATCCCATTGGGAAGAATTACTTGAAAAAATAAAACCTTAGCATTAGTCTGATGTTGTACAGACCTAGTAGCTGTTTCAAATGCATTATGACAACATAAATTGTTGTGATGCAATGACTCCATGTGTAATAAGTGAGATCAAATTACAATGAGTGTATAAACTTTTTTTCCACAGATTCAGGTGAAGCAATTGTCTATGTAGAGAAAGAAAAGAGAAGGATCTAGGGAGACTATCTGGCTGCAATGGAGAAAAAAAAAGGTATCCCACAAAGTTATATCATATACCTCATATGTTGTTGTAAAAGGAAATTCTGATTTCAATGCTGAGACTGTCATCCAAAGTGATATTCATTATGATAGATATTGTTTAACTAAGACTAGTGCCTCATGTTACAACCATCCTCTTTTTAGTGGTTATATTTCTTGTAACAAATGTAATTTTTTTTTCAGCATCAAAACAGTGGATGGCTGCCTGGCTGTGTGGTTTGTGCGCTGGACTGTTGTTTAAATTTATCAATGGTCCCGGGTTCAAACCCTGCCCGCTCCCATCCCCCGTCGTCCTGGGGGAGGCTTGGACTAGGAAGTAAACTATCTTCAACTCTGAAGGAGCATCCGAAACATGTAAAACATTTTTACAAACAAGTGCACAAAATATCAACAAAAAAAAAAAAAAAAAGACAATATAGAGCAGCTATTGATAACTCAAGTTTGGCTGAAAATGCTCCAAGATTGCTAAATCTATAAACTCATGAAAGTTGTTAGAACTCTTCTTCCAAGAAACCAAAGATACTTACCAATAAGAGTGATACAATTTGTTGACTTTAAACTTTGCCCTTTACATTTCCCCCTAATGCTTTCAATTATTTTGTGCATTATTTACACTCTTGTATTTGACTGAAACAATGAATGGATTGTTAGCTTAACAAAAAGATTAAAATGTATAATATTTTTATTATTGATTACAAAACTGAAGAAATTAAAATACATCTTTTAAAAGCGTAATAATTTTGAAAATAGAAAAACACAGAATAGAATATGAGTTGTATAAAAGTGTAGCTCAGTTTATTGAGCTTCATTTATTGGATAAGAATCTCGCTATAGTCACCAGATTACTAAAAGTATATAATAACTTGACAAGGATTGGTGGCTGCAGGGTAAAATGCTTGGCTTCCAAATCAAAACTTCTCAGGTTCAAATCTTTGTGTAGACTGGAATTTTGAATTTGGGAATTTTTTAGGACATCCCCGAGGCAAGTGGTTATTGTTATGGCCTCACGGCACCTTTTAGCCACAGAAACAGATGACCTTAACATCATCTGCTCTATAGTTTGCAAGATGTGAAAGGGCTACTGAACTTTTCTAAAATGACATGATCCCAAAGCAAGAAAATATACATTACATGTTGTATCAGAGGGCCCGTATCAGCAAATGATCTTCATAGCTAAAACGTCAATTTCATGAATTTAGGATTTCATTGACCACCATCAGTTCAAAGTGCATTGTACATAACCATAATGTTGTTACAATACTACAATACCAGTCAGGAGCTAGTTCAAACGGAAATTAAAAGACAGTGAAGAAAAATATTTAATAATGTTTTCAAACACTGTTATTTGTATTTATTCATTGTCCATTCGATTACCTTCCCAGTTCATTGTTAGTCTAAAAGACAATTTTTTAATGAGTAAAGATCATTATGTATATCCAACATCACTATAATTTGCTTGGCTACCCATCAAGAGGGCACGAGTGGAACTGATTCGAACTGAGTTATGTTTTCTGAGCATCTAAAGGCTGCAAGGAATCCTTCTACCCCCTCCCCCCCTCCCAGGTCCATAAAAGAGATTTGACCAGAGCTCACTACACATGCTATAGCATGAAACATGCACTATACAAAAGTGATTCAAGAGAAAAAATAAGGACTTATTAAATCCTTGTTGCACATATACTCATTATATGTATAGTACAGTAACATTTTTATATTAAGTCATAATTTGTAAGCAGGCAGAGTTTATAAAACAAGACAGTATCAAATAGTGCTAAATTGTAGCAGGAAAGTTTTCCTTTGTTGTAGTAACGATACTCAAGGAATACATACTTTCTTTTTCTGTCCATCAATATTATGTAGGGACCTCATTAAAGGTTTTGTTTTTTTAAGTATTATGTAAATACTCACAGCAACATCTAGATACAAATAGGCTAAATGGTAAAACTTTAAAAGAAAAGAATGGATGTTATAAAGAAATGAAAATGTTAAACTAATTAGTATATTCTAATACTCAATGATGTGATTTTATACTTTAAATATACCCTCTTTGTGAATGTTATACCCATAATGTTATACTTGATATAGAATTGTACACCATCATGTGTATTGAGTATATTTTTGTACATTTGTGTATATGTATGCATATTTCTTTGTATTTTCAAAAGTAAGTTTTTAAAATCTCAATTGTACTTATTAGTCTGTTATTGAATTTCATGTCCTTGTTCTTTCATGAACTCAGATATATTTTGTACTGCTTAATACTTGTAGAGACATATCACTCTTAATGTATTTTATATAAGTGTAGCAAAGAATACTTGACTTAAATTTGTGGGTATTTTAAAAATATGGCTGAATATGCCTGAAAGAAATATAAGATATTCATTGATACCTCTTATTTGTCCTTTTCTGTTTGTCTTTTTTCATATTATATGTATAGTAGAGTTATTAGTAATTTTGATTTATAAACTTCATCTGAATTTGGCCCGCTCTTAAAATTAACAGGACATTTTTGGACTGTACTAGCCTTTTTTTAGACCAGCTTTTTAAACTTAAGCCAGCTAATGGTGATATACAACTTTAAGGTTTGTTTTAATTTATTAAGTAATATACAAAGAGAAGAAATCTGAAATTCACATTAAATAAGAAAAAAAAAGTTTGACTTTTAGTTTAGTTCATATTTAGGCAACGTTGGCAATGATAAGACAATTACATTTGAGTTAAAATTAATTCACATTCCAAATAAAAAGATGTATTAAAAATATTTAAACCTTTTCCAATGGCATTGAAGATTTAAATTCAAAGTCACAATGAAGTTGCAGATTTCTAAATGTCTCTTCAAGTGTGAGATGTCAAATTACAGAAAGTCACTTTCATTACCGGTGAAATGTAGATCAGTTTCACGGCACCCTCGATGTGAGTGTAGTGCATTCGTAAGAAGCCTCATCGGGTGCTATAGCCTCTATGATGGACAAAAGCCTCATCGCTTTACACGGGTAGCATAGGGTTCTATAGTCTTTCTGATGGACACGAGCCTCTTTTCTTTATAAAGGTAGCATGGGGTGCTACAGCCCCTTGTCTTTATAAAGGTAGCATGGAGTGCTATAGCCTTTCTGCTGGAGAAGGTACTAGGTTATCAACAATGTGCCAGGAACGCTATATATAAAGAATATAACTTTTTGACAATCAAAACTGTATTAAAACTCATTGTGAACTTATCTTTTATAACTGCTGATAAAGAACGCTAAATGTTAGTTGTAGCAGGTTCATATATTGCCTGTGTAGTTATTGTGATAGTTCTAGCATTGCTCTAGATACAATTAACTTGTGTGCATCTTCGACTAGTTCAATGTTGATTTGAAGTTCCATTCATGCTATAAAAATATCTCAGACTTGAACAATATAACGAAATGATGAAAGATCAAAATGCAGAATTCTGTTATTATAAGGGACGGTCATGTGGTTTCTCAATGTAATATTGATGTCCCAAGTTCCTAGTGTTACATTTCAGCTTAGTGAATTCAAAGTATAGAAAACAAATTGTCACAAAAATAAATCATTAGCCTGGGCGACTTAACAATAGGTATATTTTGGACAAAGTGTGGCGCCAGTTGAGGACTATCAAGGACAAAGTGTGACGAGAGTTGAAGACTATCAGGGACAGATTGTGCCAATAGTTGATGACTATCAGGGACATATTGTGCCAAGAGTTGAGGACTATCAGGGACAGAGTGTGGTGAGATTTAAGGACTATCAGGGACAGAGTGTGATGAGAGTTGAGGACTATCAGGGACAGAGTGTGATGAGAGTTGAGGACTATCAGGGACAGAGTGTGATGAGAGTCGAGGACTATTAGGGACAGAGTGTGATGAGAGTTGAGGACTATCAGGGACAGAGTGTGATGAGAGTTGAGGACTATCAAGGGCAGATTGTGACGACTGTTGAAGTATATCAGACATGAATACAGTATTTTGTATTGTATTATCCCAATGGGAAAGAATACATGCCAGAGTATGACAAAACATCTTGAAGAGTTGATAAGATGGCAGAGAATGGCAGGAGTTAGAAGACACATATTAGAAACCGACTCTTACAAACAGTATATTATATGATGCACAGTGTATTTCTTTCTTACCAAAAAATGCAGATTTTAAATGCAAAAAAAAAAAAAAAAGTTACAAATTGACCAGGCAAGCCTTTAGCTAGTTATAATTAGAACATTTCCAATCGCTTTAAAGTCATCAACAAACCGATTACATTTGATGTTGCTATCACAATGCAAGGGATATTCCCTGTAGAGTGCGCAGGTGTTGAGTCTGTATTAGATGTAGTGGAACCAACTTAAGCATACATCTGTGAGGTGGCTTTGATGGAGAGCTTTTGTTTAATTGAATGTGCACGAGCACACCCTCGGTAAACGCTCAACCCCCATTTGGTGAGCCCGTGACCTGTTGTAGCCTGCTGTAGCTAGCTTCTTAAATGTTATCACAATTGCGTGCTAGCGAGCATGTCTGCAGACGCGGTGTGTTAACAATAACGTTACTCACACCATAACAGGCCCGGGCATTTACTTCTTCAAATGGAATGTGTAGTGAGTACATTTGTTTCGTAATATGTATTCGATCTTTTTGTACCCTCACACAAGTCACGTGAGAATCGAACATCAATAGACTCGAGGAAAGGAACGTTCTCATGCGTGTCACAGTATCGAGCAGGCGATTGTTATGACAACTAAAAGCAGGCCAGAAATTTATCTCGACCACCTGGTGAACAGATCGTCTATGACTCTATGTTATCATATCCAGTCTATGCCAACCATCAACAATACTTCATCACAGTATTGGACAGTAACGCTGCATTACTATGAAGTCTAGGAACTTCAAGACTGGGCAATAAATTCTATTGTACTACAACAGCTGTCATGACAGTCACAACACGCTAAGTAGTCGATATATCAAGTCGACCGAGAATGTAGGCCTGGTGCGGGAATTTATCGTATCAAAAAGATCCAGTTGGAATGTTTCGCAACAACCGTGTCAACAAGAACCGTTGGCTCGTATCTAATAGTCAGCAGACTTAGTGCAAAAAAAAAAAATACTTATTCAAACAAGGACACAAACGAAGAAGATTTCAACTATTAAGGTAATTAAAGTTTGTAGGCTGATATGAATTGATATTATGTACCATTAGTAATGAGGAAAAAACAACACACACACAAATTAATTTTAAACGAAATAAGAACATAAACGGATATGACTTAGTACATGTCGCTGAAAGCCGTGCCATGTACAAGTGTCCTGGTTTTAAAGTGTTTAAGTTGGTCGATGTTTTATGTATAGATAGTATGTATAGCAAGAAAGTAAGTGCTGGTCTTAATTTATAGTCAAGATGTAAATAGTGTATTGAAGAAGCAGAGATCAAGCGTGATATATAAGATTTGGTCGATGCTAACATGTACAGTCCTTGAGTCCTGTAAGACTTGTGGATTATGTGAGCAGCTTACAACACAGGGGGTGGCTCTAAAATAATAAAAAAATGTTGACACTAATGACCACTTCCATAAGTTGTGTCCTTGTAGCCCAGACCTCCATTTCTTAAACTGTGAAACAGCTGAAATTATTTTTATGTTCATATCATGAACTAGAACAATTCGCCATAACAGAAAGTATTCATTCACTCCAGATAACTGATGTCTACATACTAAAAGGATCAGCAGGAAAGTGCTTCATGAAGCATTTGAAAACACTTTGGCTGTTTGACCAACCAAACAAGTTAAAACATTGTTAGACCAAAGAAGTCTGATATCACTATAAAAAAAAACTCTTCAGCGAACAATGAACAGCCTCATTGCTGAACAATGAACAAAGTCAGGCCAATTAAAGCTGAGCATCTCAAGGCTAACTAAAATGTATACTTGCATGGAATATATTTTCATATTTATGATTATAATGCCTTGTTTTAGTTAATCTCTAGGTCTGTGTACAATAATAACAATAATTGTAATAAAATATGATTAGTATTTTGGAAGAAATTTGGCTATGAAATAGTGCATTAGACATAAAAATATGACAAAAATGGATTGAATATTTTTTGTAAAGGGCAAAGTTACCAGGACTTAAATCTCAGCTCAGACTAAACTAACTTTTATTATATCAGTTGTTAGATTGATTTTCTGTTTGCAACAATGGGTCAATAATGATTGCTTTGCAATGATATTTTTATTGAGCTTAATCTTATCATTCTAAAAAAAACCCAATAAAGTTGATGATAATTTGTAAAAGTCTTTTCATTTATATGGACAATTTTGGTTAGAGTAATACAAAAGAAATCAAATCATTCTTTGGAGTAATGTTTGATCAAATGAGGAAGCGACTGCATGAAGACATCTACACCAGGTTTCGCTCAGACTGCAATGTATTCCATCTTTAATGTTTACTGTCCCATACCAAAACAAGGAAATTATCATAAAACAGCTTCTCTGTGCCTTACTATCTCATTCTGAACATGATCTATAGCGCGCAGGCAATGAATTTGCATATGCTGCCACCTCTTTTGGCTTAACTTTAAACCTTGGAAAAACAGAAGTCATGTTCCACAAATCACCCAATCAAAAACTACTAAGCCCCAAAGATCACAGAGAATGGTTATCCTCAAAACATGGTAAACAACGTCACATATGGGAAGCAAAGTATAGTATCAAAAAAGGAATCACTTTTACTCCAAGCAAGAGTGTGGTGGAATAAATCACTCTGCCTGCCTACAAAAAATCAGTGTTTCTATCAAACTTTCTATACATGGATCTGAGACATGGGTAACATACAGAAAGCAACTAAGACTTCTTGAAGGCTTTCACCAAAGATGTTTGTTTTCTATCATGGATATAAGGTGGCAAGACCACATTACAAACAGGAATGGTCTTGCGAATGCTAGTATGGACAGTATAAAGAGACTTCTTATAGTTTGACATATGCGCTTGGCAGGGCATGTATCCCATTGGGGGACCAACGCATGCCAAATGCAATCTTTTTTGCTGAGCTGAGAGGTGGTCAGCTTAACAAAGGTGCCCCATGGACCGCTTCAAATACAAGCTTAGATGCCAACATGCTTTAACTTACAAAGAAAAGAGCACCCTGTTGCATCCGGCTTCAGAAGGAGACAGCTGGAGATCACTTACAAATGCAGCGGAATATACATTTGAGACCCAAAGAAAATCCATTGCAGAGGATTGTCCCCCTTCTGTTCCTAAGAAAACAAAAATATTGAATCTCCTTGTGCATGTATAAGAAAGTTTTTTTTTTATTTACTTACAGATCCTGTTCATGTCCAGCCATGTAGGTTAAAAATGACAATAAATGCTTGGCCATTAACAGGAGAAATCTTTTATCATTGTTATCTCTATCCTGAAAATAGAAAAAGGTCAAGTGGTTACAAGCTAAATTTTAAATCAAGGTTTCTTAAATGTTAGATTCAGTCTAAAATGTTTGTTGGTCTATAAAATTCATAGCATAGAACAGTTCTATTCTTCTTGAAGAAGGCAAAAAGGTGTTGTTCTGTTGCTTTACATTGTTTGGAAAGAAGAATAAAAGTAAAGTAGCATTAATACATAAAACACTGAGCCAAAACTTACAAATATAAAACACACCCTAATAAAATACTCAGAAAGATACAAAGATAAAAGAATCCTTACTTATGAATAGGGGGCACAGTGGTTGAGTGGTAAAGCGCTTAGCTTCTGAACCACCACACGACACCCAGTTAACCATCAACCATAGAAATAGACGATCTTTACATTTCCATAGATTGCAAAGGTCTAAAGGATTAGTTGACTTTTATTTATTAAATAAGTTGGTGGTGCGGTGGCTGAGTGGTTAAGTGCTTGTTTTTTTAACCTGAGGTTCTGGTTTCGAATCTTGAAGAAGACTGGAGTTTGAATTTTGTGATTTTAAGGGCGCCTCTGAGTCCACCCAACTCTAATGGAAACCTGACTTAAATTGGAGAAAGTAAAGGCAGTTGGTTGTTGTGCTGACCACATGACACCCTTGTTAACTGTTGGCCCAAAAAACAGATGATCTTTACATAGATCGCAAGGTATGAATGGGAAACTACATTTTTTTCTTCTCTATAGAATACATTAGTAAAAAAACACTACAAGCATGATCCTTCTTCCCTAAACAAAACACTTAGTACTGTGTTAACCTCTTATTAACATTCTCAACCAGACTAGCACCTGGATAAATGTAGAATGTAATTATCTTCAATTTTGAAGGAACATCTGTAATTTAGAAGATATGATGATCTATAATATCATTTTATAAAGTATTCATGTCAAAATAAAAACTGTATTAAGGACTGCTTTTTAAATGACCACACAAGTAAAGGCTTAGCTGTAAAAGCACTTGGTTTCCAAACTGGGGGTCCTAGGTTCAAATCCAAGTGAAGAATGGGATCTTAAATTTCAGGATCTTTCAGCCCCTCTGAGTCCACCCAGCTCTAATGGGTACCTGGCATTAGTTAAGGAAAAGTAAAGGCAATTGGTCATTGTGCTTGCCACATGACACCCTCGTTAACAGTGGGCCACAGAAACAGATGACAAGGTCTGAAAGGGAAACTTTACTTTTTACTTTAACACAGGTAAACATAAAATGAGTAGATTAGGATGTACATAGAAGGATCTAGATTTTGAATATCACTAGCTAGTCAAATATAATTAGGGGAAATGAATTTGTTACTTTAAATAGCTAACATATAATATAACATATTTGTGAAACAGATTCTCAAGATGATGAGTACTAAACTGAAGTTTTCCACCAAATCATCACCCTAAGAGATGTCAGCACAGGATTGTAAAAGCTTTACAATTAAAAATTGGTACTGCCGAGATAGATCATCTTGATGACAGTGAATAAATTGACAAAACTAATCCATGTAGCCTAAAGTGAGTAAAGACGAGTGTGGTTGTCTGTTTAGCCATTAAAAAAAATCTTTTAATAACATTCAGATTTAACTGGCAACTCTCGCACATTTACTAAAGGGAAAAAAAAATACAGAGAACTAGATGCATCCTTTGACATCAGATAGGACATGTACTGCTAATTTACTTTCCATACAAAGCAGAGCATATTAATTAAAAAATAGAGGCATGTTGCCGAAACAGAACTAACTTCGCTCCGTATATCAATGTAAATAGCCTTTTATTTAATGTTGTTGACCTTCTTACGTACCTGGGCAGTGTTATGGAGTGTGTTTCTTTCTATGGTGATGGTGGGAAGAGGTAGCAATTAGTTGTGAATGATGCAAGATTAGTTGCATTGTTGTCAGCAATCTAAGTTATGAGAGATGACTCCAGAACGACGGATTGAAAAGATGTGTTATTGTAGTGAGTTAGATTTTGTTAAAAATACCATTTTACAATATTCATAAAAGTCTACTACATCTATTTGCTTCATCTAAAGTTAAGATCTGTTTATATTGTAATAAAGTTGTATATAATATTGTTCACAAAAGTTATTTCTAAGTTTACATATTAGGTTGTAATACGCCAACAGAGGTCTAGTTGTCTACCAGCAGTTAGGTGCTACAAGTCAATGACCGTCCACAACAGGCCTCATAGTGTACAACACTGCGTCACTGTCTAGGGTAACAGACAACCATCTAGCTCAGACCAACAATTCTTTTAGAGAGAGTATGGTGGAATCAGGTCTCTTCGGTTACCAATGAGAATCAATTAATGTCTTTAAAGCACAAGTTCTCACCACACTTTAAATGGCTCTGAGACTAGAATGCTCTTATGAAGACACCTAAGTTTCCTGAAATGCTTCCATCCAAGTTCCATAATGGACACACGCTGGCAGGATAATAATGTCCTGCTAGAGGCCAGGCCAGAAATGATGAGAGATGTTCACATGGTAAAAGGGATTGTGCAATGAGGTGCCCATGGTAGCACTAGTATGATCAAATCAGGCGCCATTTTGTCACTGTCCAAGAAGAAAGCAGGTGGCAACAGATGGCCTCTGAAGCAGACAGCTGGAGAGCTCTCATCAAAATCACAGGACAAACATTTGAGACCCAATAAAAAGCCCTTAATTAAATAGACCTGAACTGCTTAGTCTGCATGAGATTTGTAGACTTCAGAATTGAAGTCATTCCCTTATTATTTTTAGGTTTCCACTTTTAAAAAAATATATGCATATATGAGTTAAGTTAAACCACATTGGGAAAAATAGAGCAGCTCAGAAAAATATTAATATACAATATATAATGCCCATGCATTTTTAAAAGTAACCTATTTCTACTCTTATTATTTTACTTATCAGCAACAGCGAAGACATCAATCATCTAAGCTACTCAAATAATGGGGAAAAAAAGACGTGAATTTCAAGCAACGAACTCCAATGGTTTGTAGAAAAACGTTTTATCAATATTGTATTTAAGCAAAAATTGTGTAACTTTCACTGAAGTTAACATATTCCTATGTACCACCAGGAGAGCCTGCACCAAATTCTGCCCTGAGCTGTTTTCTTTATCTGCTCCCATCTCCTTCCAGTACCATCAGCCTTAACTTTCTTTTTTGCTTTCAGCCAACACACTCTAAATATCATCATCAAGCTCCATTTAAATGAGGGCTTGAGAGGCTCAAATCCTCTGGTACAAAAGCCCTGGATAAGAAACCCTGCCAGTTGTGCTTAATGCACATGTCACCAGGTCAAGAAATTTCTGAAGACCTTGAGAGACAGAAACAAGCAAGTCTGGGACACTCAAAAAGAATATGAGACACAGTTTCCTCTTCCTTCCTGCCCAATGGACAACATGAATCAAAGTTTGGCCTGAACTGTGTGAAATATGAGCCATTTTGCGCTGAGCTATAATAGCTTGTTCAGGACTGGGCAGCCTCAGCCCAGTGACTACACAGGCTTTTGGGGATTTATCCCAGAACTCAACATTTTTCCATTTCTATGATTTGGTGTGAACAAATGGAAGAAATAATTACTGAAGTAAGTATAGAATTTTATAGACAAAAAATATAAATCTTTTAAAGCATTGGTAGATTTAAGAACACAATTACTGAAAGTCATTTACCAAAATTAATAATATATGATGATTTCTTACAATGTATTTGTCAATTTAAATGAAGCAATGTGCTTAGTTTCTATCTAGATAGCATTCATTCAAATCAACACAACTGTGTACAATTATATTTTTTTTTAATATTTTATAACTGAAAATATCTCCACACATATTCTATGTGAGTTGTGTCTTACAGCATTAGGTCCACCATAACTATAACTATGTTAAACACTACATTGAGAATTATTGCAGGAACAGATAAATGATATAAAATTTGACTTTTTTTAAAAAGTCATCAACATTAGTATAACAATTCAAGGGAAGCAAGCAAAAGGGGTTGATAAATGAAAAAACAAAAAATACTAGTGATGAAATGAATTCTTAAGTCAATTTTTTTTTTTTGGGGGGGGGGGGGGGGGGGGGGGTCTTTACAGTGAACACAGATGTAAAGAGAAATCAATAAATATTAAAACCATTGATTTCAAGATAAGCAATGACCATCATTGTGTAAGTACACGTATGGTATATTTGTATACAACAAACAATGCAAAACTTACACAGATATAAAAAGAACATATATATCTGATTTGGAATTAGCTGCCTATTTTACAAGATCAATTGTACTGTAAAATTCGGTGAATCAAAATTTATGTAAAATGTTGTTATTTTTTTCTACACCACGACAAGCACAAAAAATTTCAGTGTATTAATGAATGCAGTGATCAGGAGCCCCAATAGTAATGAAGGCTGACCTCACCTTCCTTTTGACTAAATTAATAGTGCCTAATGAAAGTTTTGTTTAAAGCATTTACCAACGGTATTCACCAAAGGGTATTTCGAAATGTGTTTACAAGAAGTCCATATAAGCTGAATTCATAATTTTTTTGATAAAAATATTAAGAGGATTAAGTGACTGAACACTGGATGCTTTTTTTAATTCTATTAATTAATAATCAATCAATAATGAATTACTCAAATCGGACACTATTGGTTTTAATTTCTATTGATTTAATGAATGGGATGAATTAGGATATATATATTGTATAAGATTTTCGCTGCTTATCCATTTGGCTTTAAAATTTAAAATGTTGCTGACTCTTCAATTTTTTTAATTTTTTTTTGAAAAATCAAATGTAATTACAAATTAATACACTATTTAATACTGTGGGATGAAGAATAACAACTCAAGGGTGACATTGATGAGTAAAAATTAACTCTTTCTCTCCGTAATTATTTTGCATGTTCCAATTCATTATGTTCATTTGTATTTCACTATCCTGTTTTGATTAAACTTTCAATAATGTTTTTGTTGTAATCAGAAAATGTTATATTTGGTATAGAACTAAAGAAGATTGCATGTTCGTTTTACACAATGCAAAAAATAAAGCAAAAAATGTATTAAATTTAACAGGTTCAAATCGACCTTGGTATCGTCAATTAGGTGAGAAAGAGTTAAAGTAATCATTTTTTTTAAAGATTGTTAATCTCTCAACAGGTGCTCATTATGAAAGAAAATATATGCCAGACCAACCCTTCTTATGATTAAGAGCAGCATATATCTGCATAATATCCACCAGAGGAGGAAATATCAACGAGGAAATATCAACACAACATTCAAATCACCAAAGTATAGAGCTTAAGGAAGAAGAAAAGAGTGCGTTTGTCTTAAATGTTGTCAAGCAAGTTTGCAATGCCAAGTATACAGCCTTATTTATTAAATATTAATGTAATGTTGCACAGAAAATATTTTTAATTCTCTAAATTAAAATGCCATATATAATATGAAAAAGAATAGAATCAGAAGAAAGAATTTAATATTACTGGCAAGTCTTGTGTGATGATATTGTATGCTAGGAGTGCTATATGGCAACAATGTTTTGGTCGATGATGTAATATTGTGTCGATCAGAAAATGCGTTTCTGATGTTCTAATTTTGTAAAGTTCTCTATTAGATAGCTATAACTTTCAGAATTCTGAAACTATATCTTTATAGTGATGCAAGCGATACTACTTCAAAGTATAAACTCAAAACTGAAATCTTCTTTATAATAATATAAAGCTATTATTTCGGAACAAGGAATCCCTTTAATAACATACTACTTATATACAATACAATTCAATTTAAATTCTTTTACTCTAGTCAAAGCTCTCTCTAGAAAATGAAGATATACAAGTCTTGAAATGCTACGTCTTGCCTTCTTCTTAGAGTTAGCATTATAATCCAAACAATTTTTAGTGCTTACAAAAAAAAAATTTACATTTTAAATAAAATTGTCATTACTTGTCAACAAAATACAACCATGACCTTGAGCTGCAAATATTTAATCGAAAGATAAAGTTAAAGAAAAGCTGCTTTCCATTATACGACACTTTTTTCTTTCATTGTACATATACATTATATATATATACATGAAATTAAAAAACAATAACTTTTTCTAAAAGTAATTGGTAATCAAACATCTTTCAGTCTTCCATAAAAGACAAAATTTCCTAAAAACTATATTTAAATGTTTGTACTAAATTATTTTTTTTTAATGCAGAACAGGCATAGGGGCGTGCTTCTTGATTAAACAAAGAAGGTGTTACTAACTAAAAATCTAATAAATTTATTTCTTCTTATCTCCCTTTCACTCTCAATGCTCTGTTATTCTCTTTAAAGCGGAATGTAGGATAATTTAAGGAATAGATACAAATTGGTAAACTGATGTGAAAGTCTTTTACATATCCCTTAGCCTGTTGGACCATTGGGGCACTAAGCAAGATTGTTGACCGTCTTTGTCCATTCCTCTCTGTCTTTTGCCTGAGTTACATCTTTTAATGGCAGGCCAGTCCATTCTTTTATGTTTTCTTCCCATGGCTTTCTCTGTCTGCCTCTTCTTCTTTTTCTTGGTACTGTTCCCTGAAGGAATATCTTTGCAAGCCGCGAAGATTTTGTAATATGGCCATAGATTTTTACCTTGCGTTTTTTTTACAATAGTTAGCAGGTCATCATGGGGTCCAATCGCTGCAGTAACCCTGACTCTTATCTCTTGATTTGTGATGTGGTCTTTAATTGTGATACCTAGGATCATTCGGTAGCATCTCAATTCCATTGCTAGGATCCTCCTCTCTAGCTCTGCAGTCAGTGTCCAAGACTCACAAGCATATAAGAATGTGGCCATGACCAGGAAGAGCATCAATCTGATTTTGGTTCTGAGATCCGGGCCTTTGTCTTTCCATATTATTTTAAGTTTTGAAAGTGCTGCTGTGGACTGTGCAATTTGGGCCAGTAGTTCGGGTTTCGATCCCTCATCTGAGATAATAGCTCCGAGGCATTTGAAACTACTGACACTAGTCAGCTTTTCACCTCCAATACTGATGCCCCTTTTTAAGCCCTATTGGCTATTTGTCCTAATTTTTTTTTCGGTATTTATTTGCTGCGGAAATTTTGTCTATGTGCATCACCAAGTCAACCAGTTCTTCTTCTGTTCCTTCTAGGCCATCAATGTCTTCCATAAATCGCAAGTTAGTAATTCTTCTTCCTCCAATGCTTACAGTACCTTCATAGCCCTCGAGAGCATCTTCCATTATCCTTTCAAGGAAGATATTGAAAAGTGTTGGTGAAAGTAGGCTGGTTTTAAACCAGTCCCTAAATTATTGTTGAAGTACACCGCACTGGTGGCCTCCTTGTAGAGGTTCTGGATAACTTGTTTTTATGTATGTTGTATTTTTCCATTGTCGCCCAGAGTGCCCCATGGAAAGCTTTCTTGAAATCAATAAAGACATGGAAAAGATTCTGTCTGTGTTGGAAGTATTTTTCACAGCATATTCTAAGGCTTAGGATTTGTTCTGTTAGGTTGCAATCTTGTCTAAAACCCACTAGTTCTGATATAATTTTGTCTGCTATGGGTTTTAGCCGATTTAATATAATTTTTAACAGTAGGCCTACTTTGCTAGAATGGCTTATTAGGCTGGAGGTATGGTAGTTTCGACAGAGTTGTAAATTGCCTTTCTTTGGAAGAGTGATGATGAGTGATTGGGTCCAGGGTTTGTGCCATTCTCTGGACTGACAGATCTTGTTGCAAATCAGAAAAAGTGTGTTTATCATGGTACTGGGGGTACTGGAAAGGGGTAGTACCTATGATTGGTCCGGCAAAATGCACCTTTAGATGGACAGGCTCATTGATCCCCTTGCAACCCTAAACCTCTCAGTTTTGGCTGCAAGTGTCATGCTTGGAAAACCGCTTCAGCTGGTGGACTAAACCATACATCAGGGGATGGTGATAACAAGGCACAACTGGGCAAAAGGCCTTCTTGACTAAGGTCACTGGCCAGGGCGGAAGAGTCCCAGGATGGACTACAACGGCCACATGTTTAGGGCCAAGGCGAACCACCTAATTGGAGATACTCTGCAGTGGTCAAGCATAGAGAGGGATGGGCGCCCTAGATGCAAGTATCTAGCCCTCGTTACACCAAGTGAAATCATGACCATTGCCAAAGTATTTTATTTCATATGTCAAAAATATTGTGCTAGTTCAGACGCAATTAGCAAGAAAGTCTTTTTTTTTTCTAAAAAATTAGTACATTTTTAATAGCTATTGTTACTGAGGGTTTTTTTTTACAGGATTGTCCTTTTTAAGCTAGATACATAGGATTAATATTTTTCTATATCAAATTATACTTTAAACTGTCAACAATATGAAAATAAAAAACTTTTACCTTGTTTTTTATATGATAAAATATATATTATATATATATATATTATTATATGTAACAATTGTAGGCAATCACTCGCTACAAGCTTGAAGTGTGATGTAGACCATACATTAATGTTCGCCTTTAGAGTTGAGTGACCATGCAATCCCTTTTCTACATATATGTGCATTCTCATTATTATGTTGAAGGTTCAGATTTTTAGTCCAATATCTGAGATGAACTGCCCTGTAGTTTCCAGATCAGCAGATCTCCAAGTTTTTCTTTTGGTGTTTTGGGGCCAGTGCCTTGTTTGGGCTTCTCCATGGAGAATGCAGCTTTGAAGAACATGGTCAGCATTCTCTGTTGACACTCCACAAGAGCCTATTTCACTAGTCCCAATTTTCTGCTTATTACATGTTGTCTCATTCTGTTCTGTCCAGTTTGGATGCGAACAATTATAAGTTGGTCATGTCTGGATAACTATTGTCTTTCTTGAAATTTTGGCTGAGAGCTTATCCATATTTGTTCTTACTGATCACTCAAAAATATATTCATAATGTTCCAGCCCATTAGTATTCCGGCTCTAATCTTGTGAGGTCCAAGGAGAATGCAGCTTTGAAGGACATGGTCAGCATTCTCTGGTGACACTTCACAAGGGCAAGTTTCACTAGTCCCAATTTTCTGCTTTATTACACATTCTGTTGTGTCCAGTTTGGAGGCAAGCAATTATAAATATGTTGGTCAATTAGATCTAGATTGTCTTTCTTAAAATTTTGGCTTCTAAAAAGCTCATTTAATAAATATTCATTTTTGGTTTCAGTTACCACTCAAAAATATTAATTATTTATAGATCTAGATCAAGATATATATTAAACATATCATTAAATATTCCAGCTCATTATTATTCAGGGCTCTGGTCTTAGCATTATATTATTTATATTATGACAAGAGGTCCTTAAAAACGCGACTTGGACAAAGTAAAGATTTTATAAAAGAGTTTTACTATTATACTAGAATTTACTAGATCTACATCTAGACTGGACTGACTTAATAGTTAAATTTAAATAAGTAAATTTAAAACTCTAGACAATTTAATTTAAATCTAAGATAAACCTAGTTAGGATAGTATTACTAGTAACTAGATTACTAGATTCTAGAAATATAAAGATCTAGATCTACTTGAAGCCTAGTAGTGAGTAAAATGTCAATAGTGTTGACTAGACTCAACCATACTCCATAGTCAGTGAATAGAGTCACAAAAGTGGCATAGTCCATACATCATTACATGACGCGTAGGACGTAATCATCTTCTTTTTTGAAATAACGTCTGTATTATATAATTATAAGATAAGATAAGATACAGTTTATAAAAGTTTTTTTTTATTACAATCAATAAAATCAAAATGATGAAATATCAATACAATCAATGAATCATTATAAATTGATTATTCAATCAAATACAATGTTTCATTTCATTGTGAATGATTGAATTTGATTGATTGTTTGCATGGTCATGTTTAAGTTATTATAATTATGTTGACATTGTTGTGGCATGTACACAATGTTACGAATGTTAATCAAAGTTAATGTAGATTGTTACATTGTACTGTTGTAGTTTTAAGTTTACCTTGTTAGAATCATCTACTTTTTAATCTAGAAATTGAATATTTAATCTGATAGATCTTCTATAGAATAGATCTATATTTAATATTGTCAAAGACAAACAGTGTGGAAAATTACTTTCCCGGAAGTGTAGACTCCCCAAGACCCTTCAAAGATTCTAAAAAATCTGTATTTTTTTCGAATAAACATCAATTTGAAATCGCGTGTAAAATTACTAAAGTCAAGAGCGCATACTACCACTCATAATTTTTTAGTTATTAGTTTTTATATATGTGTATAACTTTAAGATGTATCTTATACGAAACCGATTTTGTAATATTTTCTATGCGTTGGATGCTAGGAATTTTTTATTTGTTTGAAGTTGTCAATTACTCTAATTAAATCACCTTAAAATGTTGTTTAATGTTTCGTTGCTTATCTATTTTTTGAGACATGTATGGTATATATCATAGAATTATTCTTCTTTGTAGAGAAATGAATTGTCTTCAAAATAAAAATAGTTGATTTAAATATAAATTCATTTTGAACCTTTCTTTTCTGTATGGTTTCGTTCATGTTTGTGATTTTGTACAGAAAAAAATATATTACATAATTAATTTGATACCAAACCAAAGTAAGCAGTTATATAAGACTTTAAATGACATAATATAAAACTGCATTCAATTACCTCTTTATCGACATATTCGTTACTCCTGCCTTAGTTATTTGTAAATAGTGAGGCGTTATGGTTGGGTTGTTATTTTAGTATAGATCTAGGTTTAGTGAAGTAAGTAGGAGTAATTTAGTTGATTGTTAGTTTGTTTGTTTTATAGTAGGATAGCTCGTTTTGTGTTTGGTTAGTGGAGTTGCTAGGTTCAGTCAGTAGTGTACATATATATTATATTTTATTATTAATTTATTTTTCCCCTTTCAAGTAAAGTTTCGTTCTTGCTTTCTTTTAGTTAGTTAGTTTAGTCTAGTTGCTTAGGTGACTCTAGCTCCTTGGTCACCGACTGAGGTGTCACAGATTGGACCCACCCAGTAGCGTCACCATCTGGATACTGTAATAAATTCTGTTTAGCAGAAATGGCCCAGTGCCACCAGTAAAGCATATTCATGAAACTATATAAAAAAAAATCAAACAAAGCATTAGAGTTTATTTAAAGAAATTTCTTTAAATCAAAAAAGAACATAAAACTGAAAACCTTTGTTAGGGCAATAAGTAGAATATTCATCCTCTATTTGGGACCTCTCAACTCAAGAAAACATTAAGAAATTGTAGCAGACACAAAATAGAGCAGTGAGATTCAGAACAAACGAATATTCACATTTGACTAGAGTAACAACTTTAGTAAAATGACTAAATTAAGAAACATTCAGGATAGAAGACTTAAAAGTAAAGTAGCAATTATACATAAAACGCTGAGCCATAATCTTCAAATACTAAAACAAAATTTAATAATATACTAATAAAGATAACAAAGATAAAGGCACATTCCTCATTTCATACACTAGGACAAATTTGTACCAATGCTCCTTCTTCCCTAGTGCTATTAGAGCATGGAATGGGTAGTCCGAGCCAGCCAGGAAAACCAGTGTCTTGGCAGAATTTAAGTTAATGGTTAACATGTATGACTGAATGCATGACGCGTAGGACGAAGTAACGTCTGTATTATATAGATAAGGAAATAATGATCTGACCGCCCACAAAAATTTGGCCACATTGCGCAATATGTAGCGGCGGCCTGTTAACTCCTCCCATGTCCTTCACCCTACAGTATTCCATGCACATCAGGTACAATTTACTTTCCAGTGTTGGCAATCTATTGCACTCTCTCAGGCTCTTCTTCAGGTGTCAGTTTATCTTCACCCCATCCACCTCTTATTGACACTCGGATCCTGCAGTGGCTTCAATAATAAGATTGTATCTTCAATTTAGTAATAACCTCTTACCAGAAAGCGCCATAGCACTTAACCATAACTTAGTTATTATCTTAAACAATTTTCTTCAAGGACCTCACGTGCCCTTATTGTCAGGAGCAGGAACGCTACCAATCCCCTTACGCCAGCAGTTCTCAAACTTTTAAACTCGGCGACCTCTTTTTACTGTTCTCCAACCATCCGCGCCCCCCCCACCCACACGCACACACGCAGCAATAGAAGAATAGACAAAAAACAATCCATATTTCCGATGGTCTTAGGCGACCCCTGGCAAATCGTCATTCGACCCCCAAAGGGGTCGCGACCCACAGGTTGAGAACCCCTGCCTTACGTCATGGTTCTTTTCCCATTTGTATAAAATGACCTAATTTTACTGCTTCCAATGTCAATGTTTTCTTATTGGCCATTTTCATCTATGCCGGATAACTCTATAACGCTATTTTGGTGTATCCGATGCACTGTATTTAGTATGTGTGGGAAAACCCTATCTGTGTATATAAGGTGTATTAGCTTTAAACATTTCACCGTTTTTTGATTCTATAATGGCATATAATATTCGAGCCACTAATCACAATTATTTTAAACTAACAAATAAGTCTAAGGAAAAGTTAATGATAGTTCTTAATTCCAAAAAAAAAAAACGACGCCTGTTATAAGCTAAGAGAATTCCAACCATTTTCATCAAAACTTCATTCTCCATCGAGAGGCCCAAAGAAGGCGCTGACCCCAGAACAGTCCTATATTAGAAAAGACTATATGGAGGCATGCCTGATCTAGAAACTGCTGCTGTTATTGGTTTAG
Organism: Biomphalaria sudanica; assembly: GCA_036873155.1. NCBI lineage: Eukaryota > Metazoa > Mollusca > Gastropoda > Planorbidae > Biomphalaria > Biomphalaria sudanica. The sequence goes on along the minus strand of JAZGLO010005254.1, from coordinate 116,528 downwards.
TCATCTAACATAATGACGAGAACGTAGAAGAAGACGAAGAAGATCGTCAAGGGAGAAGGTCAGATAACTCTAAATTATGATAGTTATAATTTTGAAACTAAAATTTATCCACTATAAACAAAAAAAAATCACACCTTCAGCTCCTTCAAGGAGTGCGATATCGACATTCACAGCTGGGAAGCACTAGCTCTCGATCGCTCCTCGTGGCATGCAGCTGTGAGTCTTTGAGTCTCGAGATTTGAAACAAGAAGGGTGGCCAGGGTGAAAGAGCGCCGAACCAACAAAAAACTGAGAGAAGTTGCCTATCCGCAACTGACCAAACCTACCCACGCCACGTATGCGGCCTGCTTTTTAAAGCGAGGATTGGACTTTACAGTCACCTTCGAGTCCATAGGAAATGAGAAATCTGCCCATCTTCGATCGCGAAGGAGGGTATATATATATATATATATATATTGTTATAACTCTGCCATGCGCACCGCCATTTAAGCAAGAAGGTGCGCACTGTGATAAACTAGACTGAGAAGGATGTCAACATTAGGAAGAGAGAGAAAACGATTTCCGCCGAAGTAGAGAGCCAATATGGAGATGCTGTGCTCAAGACATGTTGTTCTACATGTTTTTGTGATGTTCTGTAAATAAACGTCTATGTCTCGTTGCCTCCCTTCATTTATTACAATGTATATAAAAAGGTCTGAAAGGGGAAACCTTTTTTTTTTTAATCATTAAGCAATATTAATTTCAACATACCGTCTTTTTTCCTTTTTTTTTTTTTTTGGTTCTGGTCTAAATTACTCTAAATATCGCACTAAAGGGAGGAAACAGGAGAAAGGAAAAGAAATCAACATGACAATTTTTGGATTTCTTCCCCTGAGGTATACGAAATGTCTCTTACATCAAGGTAGCCATATCGGTTCTGGTTGAATCATTTCACATACACAGCATCATGATGCAGAGTATGCGGACTTCGGCGAATGGGTGCTTGCTAAGTAACTGACCTCAACGACCTTATTTTGTCTTTTTTTAATATGCATATTTTGTTTTATATTGTTATTTTTTTATATGGAGGTCCACTATAGTCTTGCGAAATTTTGATATTCGACCCTGCTCTTCAACTGTAATTAAAGCTAAGTATCCCATCCAGGCCTTGCGATTTATAGGGCATATGATGTAAAGGTCGTCTGTTTCTAGTGACGACGGTTTACGCATATGTCATGTGACCAGCACAACGACCACTCCATTTTACTTTCCCAAACAAATGTCTAGTACGTTCCAGATCAAAGTTGGGTAAACTCAGGAAGCTCCAAATCCCAGTTTTTACCGAAATTTGAACCCGGGAAACCAAGCGCTTTACCACTCAGCCGCAAAGCATCTGCTTTTCAACAGACCATGTTGTTGTTAATAGCCTTCAATAGCTGAAATTTCCAAAGGATTGAGATAGTCGGGCTAAATAGGTAAATGCTACTACTTCAGAACTGAAAGAATCAATTACAACATTGCCATTGTTGGACAGCAGCCATTTATAAATGGTCATTGGGCTTGTAAAATTTGAAAGCCATTGATATTGACGACTATTGTATCTGTAATCGAGATCCAGCTAGCGTAGAATTACAGTGTAGATATCGATACTTCAAAGTACGACTTATTGATTTCTGTGCCTTTGTTTTTATAAACCCCAGTATTCAATCACAAGGTTTGATTTAGTTCAACTGTAGTCAGACGTCCTCTCCCCCCCCCCCATTTTCTTCTTTAGCCCGAACACACGTCTGATAGGCACCTTTCCATAACAATGAGAACAGAAGAATATATACTGACGTCAACACCGCAAGGATTTTGTTCATGTATATAGATCAGTTTAAGGCTCAGAATAGACAGTCTCTTTGTGAAATCTATTATTATTTCTTTTTTTGGTTGTATGTGGGTTTTTTTTTTAATTATTGCTACACAAGGTCATGTTCTTCATATTCTTATTATAAAGATATGTTGACATCCATTAGAAGGAATCACAAGTTAAGCAACAGAAGGTAAGACTATAAGATAATATTGTGTATAAATATTGTTAGGTTTTTCTGAATCTTCTGGCTAAATGTACTAGTAGGCACACACATAAAAACACTGCAAAGAACTTGACGACTCAACTTTTAGCTTCATATAACTTTATTGCATTTTAACTCTTACAATTCATCACTGTAACATGTAGCGTAGAAGACTGTACAATATCTGTCAGTTTACAGTTAGCTATACTTCGTTGCAATTCATCTCTTCTCAACTTGCATCGAGCCGAGTTCCGAATCGTACTCAACTCTACCGAAATCAGAGCTGTACACATCTTACATCGACTGTAAAGAATCAAGTCCACTGTAGTTAGCTGTATAGACTTTAACGACTTTAGTCCACTCCAGTTAACTCTACCCTAGTTAACTTGCACCGAGTCGAACACATCACTCTTCTACTGTCTCGCACAGTAGACAACAGTATCACGGATGAATGTGTGTATGTATGTATAATCTATTTTTACATTCTGTGCGAATGACCGGAAGTGTGTTTTGTTGTCAGACAGAGACCAGCGTGTGTGATATGCAGTAAAGCTGATTAAAGTTTATGTGTTAGATCTAGTGGTTTCATTGTTTTATTTCGTTAACTAGAACTGAACCTGGGACACCTAGACGTATCGAGACCTAAGGTAGATTCTATAGAGTTATATAATAGGAAAGCTGTGACAAACAGTAACGACGACTCTACCGACGACTGACTTTTCACATTCTCAGGTTTATATAGAGTCCATAATCGCTTCTCCAATGTTGCACAAACACTGCTTTTATCTTCTGGAACAACACGTGAGGAAACGTCACATCCTGTCTTTGTTTAGACTGCTGCTGTGTGATCTCATTTTGGGGTGTCATTCAATAAGGAAAATGCCAATCCTACGCGCGATAAAAAAAAACGGCATTATCCCGTAATTTTGGAATCTCGTGAAAGAAAAAGAATTACTATAGTCCAACAATTCTCGTAGATAGATTGAAACATTTTTTAATTCTCGCTATTGAGTGTGATCAATGTAGGAAATATAATTTTTATGATATACTGTATGACTACACGCAAGGTTCGTAAAGTTCGTGGGATAACTCTATCCGCAGAAATAAAAGAGTGATCTTTCCTTTACTTCTTCTTCTCGTCCAAACTCTTGAGCGAAGAAGAGAATTATATGTACAGATAGTAAGAAATAGGTATGCATATATCATGTCTTAAATTACATAGATCTATATTTTTAACTGTAAATGTGAATGAAAATTAAATAATTAAGAAAAATATTATTTTATTTTTTTTGTTTTACATGTATATAAACTCACTTTGTCCGTCCGCCTGTCTGTTATTTTACACGTCTTCCACTTCCAATTCTCGGATTAATTTAAAATTTGAAATTGCAAATGATAATAATTTGAAATAGATAATCTAGTTTATTACCAAAAATTGAACTTTAGTTACCTTGTCATATTGATATATTAATTATTTCTAGTAGTTAGATTTTGAGTCTAATTAATTAATAGACTTAGGATTAGATGATACCGGTATATCTAGAATCCTAGATCTAGCATATTTTTTAGCTACTAAATAAAAATAAAAAAAAAAAACCAAATCTGAGAGAAAACCCAAGATTTAAGATTACAGTCAAACAATAACAAAGATGGCTGATCCAGTTCATAATTATAAGAATTGAGAGAATATAAGAATACTAGGATACAAAAGTTTGCGCCATCAATTACATTAGCAAAAACAGAAAAAAAAGTTTTGGATTTAGATCTAGATTTTGATAATTAAAAACATACAATATTATTTTTGTAAGCCCTAAGTGTCATTAAAAATAAACAAAAGAGTACTTACTTTTCCCTTTACAAAACAGAAGGAAGAGCTCATATTCTTATTGAGCTTTGAATAAGCTGGGTGGTTTGCAATTTCGCTGGTTCGTCTTAAAGTTACTTGATAGTAATTGTGGGAAGCGTGGTCGAGAGGTTAAGTGCGAGTTTGGCTTGGCTACCTAGAAGGGGTCTCGAGGTTCGACACCCGACTCGGGCAGAGTTGCGTTTACTGAGCGCCTATAGGCAGCACGGAAAACAGACTCCTAGATACCCCCTCCCCCCCACTGGTCCACAAATGAGATTGGACCAAAGCGCTCTGGGCATACTATAAATATATGAAAATTATAAATATAAAGTACCGGTAACTAATGAGGCTAATTGTCGCCCCTATTTTTTTGCTGAGTTACATCAATGGTTTCTAGCTTCTCCTCTCTCCCCCCTCTGTTTCGGTAACATTGTTGATGGGAACATTGAAAGGCCCTGGGGAGGGGGGGGGGAGAGGAAGGGAATAAAAACAAATGGGAGTCATGTGATTGTTTTGTCAGGCCCGTCTCGTTAGTGTAAACCCAGTGACCCACGTTGCTGACATGTTGAAAGAATGTGCTAATAAACAGATATAATTAAATTCCTTTTAGGCCTATATAAATGGACTATCTAAAAGGAATAAAGTTAGCATTTAAACAGACAAGAAAGTGTTTGTTAGTGCCTACTAGCCTACTATTACAAGTGCCATCAAACGTCCACGCCGACCAGCAAAATGATCCACCAGACACAACTTCGAAGACATCAAAGCAGTGTTGAAGTCCATGATATAAAAAAATAATACATAATAAAAAAATACAGTCTAACGTTTTGCAATTGATAATAAGTACAGTTCAAATGGTGTAAAGATTTTGATATTCTTGTTGAATTTCAAACAAAATTAATTGTCCAAAAAAAGAGAAAAAAAAAACTTGTTTGGGCATCTATTTCTTGCTGCGTTCATTTTTTTTTTAGTTGTCTTAATTTTTTTTTAATTTTCTCTGGTCACGACCACATCAGCCCATTCGGAACCGGCCCACCGGGCATTGGCCCGAATGCCCATATAGCCAGTCCGCCCCCAGTGTCTCACCATCTATATAGATGTACTTTTAATTGTATAATTCGACAAACCCATACGCTTTACTACTCATATCTCTACACTGACATATAATATCTGGACCCATATTATCTCAATTAGCTTAGTACCTTATCAAGTCCAAACACCGAACTGTTTTCTTTCCTTAAGCTAATATTAAGTACACCGAGGCATAGCTTATTACAGCGAGAGTTTTTGTTTTAGAAGTTTTAGGTTTAATCTCATAGGATTTATAAATCTCAGGAAACGAAAGAATCGTTTGATACATTTGTTTCGTCGGTATAAAATCCGGAATCAGGAAAGCAAGAATCGAACTGGTTAATTTTGGGATTAGCAGCTGAGATATAAAGTAGGGCCTACCTTGGTTTTTACAAAGCTTATAACAACTCACTCTGTCTGTCTGTCTGGTAAAAAGTTCGAAACATTATTTCTCCTTCACCCATTCTCGGATCAAGTCGAAACATTAAATAATTGTTTATTGTACATGACAAAACACGAATCAATTTAAAAAAATTAACCAATCATTCAATTAATTATTGACAATTAATTATTTTGTTTGATATGTAAAAAATAACTTCTACATTATTGAGTGATATTGTTGCTAGTGTGGAGTTCTTTCTCTCAGATAAGCTTTTTTAAAATTATTATTTCATTATGCTCTTTACAAAGCCTTTATCAACTCAATCCGTTTGTTTGTCTGTTTGTCTGGTACAAATTTTATACATGCTATTTATCTCATTTTCCTTTCTTGGATCAAGTTTAAACTTTGCACAATTAATCATTGTCCCTAACGAAACATGAATCCATCGAAAAATTAACCAATTATTTTATTAATTAGGGGTAATTAACTAATTTAGTTTTATATAGAAAAGTGTGAATAAATACTACAATATTGAGCCATAGGGCTGTTAAGGTGAAGTTATTTCCCTTACGTAAGCTTTGTTTTGAAATATTTTTTTAAATTTTTGTATGTTTACGTATGTTATCATTAAGCAGGGGGCAGACTGTGTGTCAAAATCGGCCCGGGCATTTTTTATACAATCCGACCCACAATTTCTATATCATATTGTTATAAACCTGGTGGTGGCACAGATGGGGGTAGTGGTGTGTGTGCAGTCAGCCGACGCAAATCGCCCCAGGCCAGCGCTAGACGAGCGGTCAACCGTGACGAGCTACGACGGTCAGCCGAGACGAGTGTCAACATGACGGTTCGGGAAGGATCGCCGTCGTGAACAGAGCTCAGGAGCGTCACGAGGGATGTAGTCATGTGACGAAGCTAGAAACGTCGAGAGATGTTCCGTCCGGTTCTAGAAGGCCATTAGGGACCCTATATAAAGAGCGGAGGTGTCGCAGTCAAGACGGTTCACGAGAGAAGGTTCACGACAGGGGCTCAGAACACGGTCGACTACAGCACAGTTCACGGTGTGGTTCTGTACGGAGCATTACGACGGTTCAGTGCGGAGTACTGTCAAGTACAGTTGAGACGACTGGCGTCTTGATTTTGGTCTGCGATCGAGTCCGACACAACGAGCCTAGTGTGTGAAGTCAGTCCTGAACTGTTGAACCCAGTGCAAGCCCGGAACGAGACGGAGAGACCAGTGCAAGAGTTGATACGGCGGTACGGTGTTTATCGGAGAGATATTTGTTTAGTGTACGTGTTGCCAATTGTACAGTATTGGCTGTTATTTATTCAACCATTAAAGTGTTACGTTATTTTGGAGCACTGACTTGTCAAGTTCTTTAAGTTGGTGGTGTATGGTGCAGTTTGCAGAGAGGCTGGATAGTGAGATTCGTAGCAAAATTATGGGCATCCATTTCTAGGTCTACCTGTCCTCATTTAGTTTGATGGTGTATTGATATGCATGCATATAGTGGAGTCTATATCCTTATTAGAAGTTCTAGAACTATAGGTTTTATAAAGTTTATGTTGCTTTTTAATCGCTAAGTATGTAGGCCCTTAAAGGATGAGGCCTACTAGTAGCACAGTCTACGCATGAAGGCTATAATAAATATGTTAAATTAAAATAGTATTACACTGTAGAGTCTGTTTAAAAATTATATTTAAACACTGCGCTCATAGGGCATTTTTATAAGAGAATATTATAAAACCTTTTCCAATTTGATGCCTTAGTAGCATCGTGCGGCCATTTCGATGGCTCTACCGGCCCACCGGGCATTTACCCAAATGCCCATATAGTCAGTCCGTCCCTGTCATTAAGTCTTGAGTGTAACTGACAGAAAAGGTACATCTATTCTTTCACGCGGATGTATCAATAAATACTAAGTGCCACAAGGCCAGGTTCCAATGAATAGCATGAACGGTAAAACAAAAAACAAAAAAAAGGGTTTATTTAGGACACAAGACTGTTGAAATGAGAAGAAACAACGAATTCGACACTGGTCTAATCAATAGTCACAAAGGTAATGAACAAATCGATATGCCCTGCCCTTGCCGAGTTGTGGTTTAAAACGTAACTTGAATGTGTTCCCAGCTCGTGGCCCACAGTGGCCTACAGTCCATTCTTGCTTACGAATTCATTTTGGTTCAATGAGTGAACTTTAGCTCTTTGAAACAGTTTGTCACTTGTCACCGACATTATTGTTTATGACTAATGTCAGTGTGGACAAGAAAAATGTAAATAAAAATAAAATGATTGTAAGTATCAATTAGTTTGAATCAGTCTTGTAATTAAATTTGTAGTAGATTTAGGCTATTCTAGACTAACAATAATACATATGTGCGATTACCATTATTATAACCAGTTGTTTTTGTTTGTTTTTTTGTAAAGCTATTTTATGCTTATTGTTCTCTCAATACGCTATGATCCTATCACTTGCCTGGACCAGTCGAGAAAGGTAGGTGGTGGGGGGGGGGGCGAGAAGAGGTGTCTGTGTTAATGTTACCATGATCGCTTTTTAAGTTAAGACTTGAATTAAAACTCGAGGGCACAAGCCTCCTTAACGTGACTAATACAGATTATACCACCACATCTATCAAGTATCAATTCTATTCCCTATTTGATACAAAACAAAATCTTATCTTATCTTGTATATTACAGACGTTACTTCAAAACAAAAAAGAAGATAATTACGTTATGCGCATTTCATGTGTCAATCTAGTCATCTGCTAAATCGTTGGTTTTCGTGGCTGATTCAGGCAACCCATTCCATTCTCTAATGGCGCTATTGAAGAAGGAGCATTTGTATGAATATATTCTAGCGTTTGGAATAGGAAATGTTAATTACCAATAGTTAATTAACTGACTGGTTAGTTTTTTTTCTTATTGATTTTTGTTTTGTCAGACACAAGAAATACTTGTGCGAAATTTCAACTTGATCCGAGATTGTGTGTGGGAGAAATAACGTGTACAAACCTTGACCAGACAAACAGAGTGAGTTGATATAAGCTTTCTATAAAGATTTAAAAGGAGTTACATTAGCATTTAAAATAAAATTTATACATTCGATTGTTATATTCCACCACATGTGTAGGCCTACATAATCTTCCATTTGTATTTAATTTTTCATCTTCCAGTTTAGCTTGAACTCTAATTGCATATTTTCTCATCAGGCGGCATGGGAAAAACAGCTCTCTATTGTCTACACCCCTTTCCCTTTGTTAGATAATTAGGCCTAGAGCCCGATCTAAATTCTTAGATTGATACGTGGTGACAAAGTTTACCTTGTGCTGACTTTTGTAATTAGTTTTTAATTGTGGCTAGAAGACGTGGTGTGACCAGTGCCGGATTTAAGCCGCATGTTTAGCATGTTTTTAGATGTAAACAAAACAACAATAAAAATACGTTTTTAAAAAGGCATTCCCGCCTTTATACAACATATACAGCGATAGTTGAATGAATGGAACTTTTTACTACGCTACCACTTCCCCCTACCCTACCCCCCTCCCTTAATCCTGGTTAAGCCAATGTATAGATCTACTACACTTTATAATATTCCGATGATAGGCTTTAGATCTAGACTCAGAAGACGATGCGCAAATTTTTCCTGAAAATTAATTAGTTAAACTCTTGAATCAATATTGCCTTATAATCGGAAATTCCCAAACGTGATAGAATTTTCAAGAACGCGATAGTATGCTGGATCTAGGTCTAGAACTAGTTCTCTTGCCAAATTTAAATTTATTTCTTTTTTACTTTGAAAATTATAACTTTCAAACTAGAGTTTTCCCTGTGTGGCCTACGGGATAGTAATTCTTTTCTCATCGATTTTCATCAACAGCTAAATTTTTAGGACAATCGTTTGAGCCATTTTTGAGATCCACGTCCAAGTCTCAGGTTCTAGGCTCCATGAAGTTCTGACATGAAAAGAGGCATTGTAAAAAGTGAAAGTGTTTTTTTTTATTAAAGCTTGACGAGAATGTAGTTTAAACATAAGAATTATGTTCTGGGCCTCCACGTTTTGATATCTGGCACTGGGCGTCACAAAGCTTCAAATGCATTTACTAAGACTTTTTATTCTAGCCTAATACGATTTTTTTTCTATTTTTGGCTAGAAGTATGTAACGTATTCTTGACTAGTTAAACAGCTGTTCTATATAGATGTTTTCAATATATTAAGTCTCAAAGTTAGGATACGCCAAATATAAGGTGGTCCCCTTCAGCCCAGCTATAGAATTAGCTATAGCGTAGTAGTTTTAATTTCTGAAGCAATGTCTGAAACCTATAGCCTAATTTAAATCAGCATTGCTTAAACTACGGCCCAGGCTGTATATTTGGTCAGGATGACCATCTCTTGTTGTCGAAAGTAGACTTGTAGCCCCAAACTGCTGGTAGTAGTATGTTTTAACTTATAAAGCTTGAAATAACTTGAATAACATTTTTGTGAAAAAAAAAAAAACTAAATGTAACCTTCATTGCAAAATAGATCAATACAACTTGAGTTGAAATACATGTAGTAGATTTGAGTAATAAAATAAAAATGATTCTTTGAACAAAATCTAACCCAGTATAAAAGCACGTCTTTTCACTTCGGCATTCTAGAGTAGTCTGGGTCTACTCAAGACAGCTTACAGCAGTGCCGCTTATCTTGCATCATTCACACTGTATAGTCACCAACCAATCGCTAACTTCTTTTCGCGTCACCATAGAAACACACACACACTTCATAACACCCCAGGGGAAGAACAAAATGCAAACCCAAAACTCATTTAGGGATTAGGGAGTCGGTGCATTATAGATCTAGAATCTAAAGTGGTTTTTTTTTTGTGTGTTCTTTTGTTGTTTTTTTGTCATCTCTAGCTTCTGTTTTTTTTTTAGGATTGCTAAGTTCAGTTCTGGTTACGAGAGTTCTCGGTCCACATCACGTGACAGTGCGACAGACAACTCGGTGAAAAGTTCCACCCCTTATCGTCTGCCCAAATTACATCTTGATTTGGACGATGGGCTTGTAGAGAAAGAAACGGAAGTGAAAGAAGTGGAACAAATATTTGGAAGATTTGGATATGAATATGTCGTCAGGTGAGACTATTTGCACAACAAACACCTTTTTTTTAAACTAAGCTCAGTCTGTCTGTCTTCCTGTCTGTCTGTCTGGTAAAACGTTTGTACATATTTCTCCCACACCCGTTCTCAGATCAAGTTGAAACTTTGCACAATTATTCATTGGCATAGACTAGACATGAAACTCATCCCGCCATGGATAAAAGCCTTTCCTAGGTCATAAGAATATATATATATATATATAATATATATATATATATATATATATAGATATATAGATAGATAGATAGATAGATAGATAGATAGATAGATAGATAGATAGATAGATAGATAAATATAAATGGAGAATGAAGCCATTAAAAATTACAAGCAATCGTGTATTTATGAGTAATTGAAAAAATATGCATAAAACTTTCAGCTCTGCAAGTTATTAATTTTTTTAACTAATTAAATCCTTAATAACATCCAATTATTCTTAAAGCCATAAAAATTGATTGTTCCAAATTTTTCTTCACCTAATAGACTTCTAGAATCCTTGTTTATACTTCAATACACATTACTTGTACACGTAGTAAACATGTCAACTTTGACCCAGACTTGGTGACCTATGGCTATAAACTATATCTACATATACGACCATACACACTACTATAATTTGTTTTACTAGTTTGTATACTAGTTAGAACACTATCTATGTAAATGCTCTTTTTTTAAGTTGGTAAATCAGATTTTGTTGTTATAAAAATCTGGCTATATCTATGGCACTGTTACCAGAATAAGAAATATTTTGAACGTAGTGTTTATCTTTAGTAATGGTTTCTTTAAATAAGTAAACTAATTCACCGGAAGTCATTCTTCTAACACTACCCTGCAACCAAGGACGCCTCGGTGTACAGGACTTATTTAATTGAATAATATAGGCGTGGTGCGCCCAGTTGGCAGTCCTGTATATATATAGTCTATGGTTTATCAGGATTAAAGTTCTCATAAAGCGGGAAGCGTGAACTTGGCTTGAACTTGGCTTGGCTTGGCTACCTAGAACAGGGCTCAAGGTTCGACACCCGACTCGGGCAGAGTTGTGTTTACTGAGTGCCTAAAGGCAGCACGGAAAACCAACTCCTAGATACCCCCTCCCTCCCACTGGTCCACAAATTAGATTGGACCAAAGCGCTCTGAGCATGCTATAAGCATGAAAGTAACGCTATATAAAAGCTATAATAATAATCTACGACTTGTAGTTTTGTGTTGGTGTCTGATTAAAATAATCTCGTCTGCTTGTAGCGCCGATATTTGGTGTAGGAGAAATAATGTGTACAAAAATTGTACCAGACAGACAGAAAGACTGACAGCGTGAGTTGATATAAGACTTGTAATTAACTCAAAAAAAGTTATTTGCACGACCAACCCAAATAAATTTAAAATGCACAGTAAAACCAAATAACTCTTTCTTTTACTTTTATACACATAGACGGCGACCTCTTTATTTGTTAGTGCAAATTTTCATTACCCTTCCTACGAGTTGTTGTTTTTTTTGCGCGCTGGACTGTCGTTTGGTCGTCTAAATGGTACTGGTTCTATGGTTATACCCTATCCACTGCTACCCCCACCCCCACCCCCATCCTGCATGAGGTTTGGAGTAGGAAGTAGATTATCTTCGACTCGGAAGGAACATTCGAATCATGTAAAACATTTTACCATTATTATGCTTTGTATGCATAATTTTGTAAATAAAGACCGTACTCTACATTGAAGAGTTAAGTCCTTACGTTTCACGTCAGAAAGTAGTTCCCGTGATTGTTGTCCAGTCTGCGGACTGTAATACTACGCCCAAGTGATATGCCATCAATCATCCTACAAATAAATGTCATAATGTTTATTATGTCATTGACAATTACATTACTGCTCGTAAATATAGTTCTGCCCTTGTGGTATTTAAAAGCTTGCACGTGCTACTTGTTTTACATATAGGAATTTGTTTTCATCACCTTTAATTAGAGTGCGTAGGATTAATGTGGTATGCGTATGGATTGTCGTTTGGTCGTCTAAATGGTACAGGTTCCGTGGTTATATCCGCTATCCACTGGCACCTTCCATCGTCCTGCGGGAGGTTTGGACCAGGAAGTAGATTATCTTCGACTCGGAAGGAACATACGAAGCATGTAAAACATTTTACCATTATTTTTTTACAAAAATAATGATTCATCCGGGCCAGAGGCGTAGTGAGCAGAACGTGCGCCCGGGGCAAGAAACTTTATGGGCGCCCCCCCCCCCATTTTCCTTGAACATCACATAGAAATATAGACTTATAAAAAAAAAATAATTTAATAATAAGATAATACAAATAACCTTTGAATGTATTACCTAACTGAAATATCTACAATATTTTTTTTGGTCGCCTCCCTGCGTGTGGCGCCCCCCCTAGAGGGTGGTGACCAGGGCATCGTGCCCCTCTCATACGCCTCTGATCCGGGCGCATCCATTGTATCGCGAGTCAAACTAAGCCATGAGTTAGGCTTAGAGTTAAGGTAAATGTTGACGAGAGGAAGAAAATGCTTTTTAAAAACTACAAAAAAAAATTGTTTTCCATGAAAGAATAGCAACAGAAACTTGTGATTCAATGTTTAATTACTATTTTCCCGAAGTAATTATCTTCCCTTTTCTATTAAACTTCCCTCTTTTGCCCCTTCCTCTCCCCCTAAAACAAAGGAAAAAAAGATTCACATTTACAACTATATCTCTCATTAATGTATACATTATTTCCCTTTTTCGATATATCAAACAAAAACACTAATTACCAATAATTTATTTACTAATCGGTTAATTTTTTCATTGATTCATGTTTCGTTAAATACAATGCATAATTGTGTAAAATTCCAACTTGATCCGAGAATGGGTGTGGGAGAAATAACGTGTACACAATTTTTACCAGACAGACAGTAGATAGATCTAAACTTTGTAAAAAAGCAAATGAAGAATAAATTGACAAGTCAGCTGTGAAGCGACTATGGATCATTTCATAGACCTCAGATGAAAGCCTCGGCATTAGTTTTCCCCCAAACTGCAGTTCTTCCTCCCCTCCCCATGTGTCCAAAAGAACAGCGATTGTTGATACAGTAATAGCGGACGTCGTAGGTTCTGCCATGGTGTAGCTCACCACTTAAAGGTCTTGACTAATTAGTGAACTTTATTTTGTATTCATCTATGTTTTGTTGGGTACATCAGATAATTGTATTTGATCCGAGAATGGGTGTGGGAGAAATAATTTCCTTAAATTTTTTGCCAGACAGGCAGAGTAAGATGATATAAGGTTTGTTAAAAAACAACAACAACTTCAGGTGTATGTATGGACATGTCGCTGATTGTTGGGCGTGTCTAAGGGGTGGGAGATGGAGGCCTATGTCAGATTCCTAGTACTCTAAAGCTAAGTCTGTTTTTGTGCTTAAAAGTTTTGTTACATAACAGCTCATGAGTCTCAGTTGCAGTGGGGCTTTAGGTACAGTTTTAGTGTTGGACTGTTAAATACTTTAGTTCTATTTCTATTTATTTTATGGTATAATCTACAATATTTTTTTTTCATTTAAATTTACAGATTGCCAGAATTGAAGCCTCTTACACCTGCTGAGATTATCTCCCCTCAGCGTCTTCTGTCACAGAGATATAGGCAAGTGTCATTAGTGCCAAGGCTCAGAACGGCGGAAATTTTACCGGAATATCGCCACACGCCATCTTTGGAAAGAGAGAACAGAAGTAGAACAGATGATGACATCTCCCCTCACAGTTTAGAGCAAAAGTAAGCCTACAGTTTATTTTTTTTTTACTGTTGAAGTTTTGCTAAACTGTATTTACTTTACTATTTATTATTAATTTGCAAACAACTTCATAGGTAAAAAACAAAACAAAACTGGAAGCTGGTACACTGGGTGGTCGGTATTTCTAACGATTTTCCCAGAAATTAACAGAAACAGAATGCTGACTATGTCGTTCAAAGCTGCATATTATATCTAGAGGCCCGAACAGGACTCTGGCCCAAAACCTTCCTAAAGAACAAAAACTATAAGAACTGCCTGATCTGGAAACCACTGCGCGGTTTATCTCATATATATGATTACTGATCTGAACCCTCCGACAGGTCAAATGAGAGCGAAGAAGTCCACAGAATTTAATAGCTTAGAATTAAATTTAGCTTACATCTTTTTTAAACACGACTTCAGTGAGAACTAAAGCAGACGACTCGAATGTTTCTATTTTTTCAGTAAAGAGTTGAGTAAATAAATGGACGTCCACGAACATTGAGCGCACCACCTGATAAACATTTTGCACACCACCTAATAAACTTTTTGCACACCACCTAATTAACATTTTGCACACCACCTAATAAATATTTTCCACACCACCTGATAAACATTTTGCACACCACCTAATAAACATTTTGCACACCACCTGATAAACATTTTGCACACCACCTAATAAACATTTTGCACACCACCTAATAAACATTTTCCACACCACCTGATAAACATTTTGCACACCACCTAATAAACATTTTCGACACCACCTGATAAACATTTTGCACACCACCTAATAAACATTTTGCGCACCGCCTGATGTAGACATGAAGTTCCAGTCCCCATACTCTTGAAATAATTAGTGGGACTGTTAATAGCAAACCTGGAAAGAGTCCTTGTAACTATGAAGCATTATAGACGACCATAATAGTCATAAAAAAAGGGAGTGATTTAAAAAAAAACTTTTTGTTAATTCAAATCTTAATGTAGTTTCATTCTCGGTGATAAATTCTCGCAGCATGTTTGTCGTGCGTGAGTTTAAAGAAATAAAGTAAAGTTCCCCTTTCAGATCTTATTGTCTATGGGACAGATGATGTAAAGGCCATCTGTTTCTGTGGCCCACGGTCAACGAGGATATTATGTGGACTGTGGACAGCACAACGATTAACCGCCTTTACTTTTTCTCCAACTAATGTCAGGTACCCATTAGAGCTGGGTGGACTCAGAGGCACCCTAAAGATCCCGAAAGTGATTAGCAGTATCACCAGGATTCGAAACCAGTCAACCACCGCGCCGTACGGACGTGAGTTTAGATATGCAGGTTTTTACGTCCTAGCCCAAAAGCGAATAGGTTCGAACTAGCGACTTTCGTGGCGACTGTTCGAAGTGCATACATCATGAACAAGTAACCAACATGATTTACAAAAATGCGATTACAACTTTAAAAAATCGTTTGTCCTGAAAAAAAAAAAGCTGCTGGACGGGGGAACATTTACAGCACCCGTACGATCAAAGCCTAAGGACAGATTAGATTAAGAGATGATAAATCAATGAATGTAAGTTTAGAGATTACCATATGCATACAAAGTCAGTGACTAGTGAATGGTAATGTGCACTTCTGTTAAAAATATATGCAAATGCTTCTTGTTAACTGTGCTACAAATAGAATACGGGAAACCCCGATAAAATCTTTCAGAGAATCTATAAACAGTATTTCCTTTACATCCTATTTGTACGTAAAAGAGATAATGTTTGAATAGGAATGTTCTTCACTCGGGTATAGAAAGGGTCCTCCTTAATAGTACAATATAAACATACACTTAAAGTAAAAAGTTCCCCCTTTCAGACCTTGCGATCTATAGGGCAGATAATCTAATGGTCAACTGTTTCTGTGCTTAACCGAGTGTGTCGTGTGGCCTGGACAACAACCAACCATCTTTACTTTTTCCCAACCTATGGAAGGGCTGGGTGGACTTAGAGGCACCCAAAGATCCCAAAATTAAAAATCCTAGTTTTCATTGGCTTCGAACCCGGGACCCCCAGTTCGGAAGCCAAGCGCTTTACCCCTCAGCCACCGCGCATCCTAAGCATTCATTAAATCATTTTTAGCATTCGTATTATCATATTCGTTAATTAATAAACTGTTTCAGTTTTCAGAGTGACAGAACCATGACAGCCAGAAGTAACAGCGTGCAGTGGAAACTAGGTCAAGGCAACAATGGGGTTTTTGATATCACGGTAAGATCTCGTTTTGGAAAATATTTTAGTTAGCGATTGGCCCTGGCGGAGGTATAAAGCTCTGTACTGACCTAATGATGCCACGAGAACTGCCGCCAAAAAAAAAAATAGAAGCGGACAAGAGGTCAGCCATTAAGAAAAGCGACAGAAAAGAAAATCAAGGCAATTTTAAAAAATAACACTTCAAATTGAACAGCTTGCCAACCTAATGTTTATTTAGCTATTTCTCACATACATGTAAAACTTTTATCAGTTATATGTCTATATATTATCAAAGATGGTTTATTTCCAGGGTCAAAGTCATGTCCAAGGTCCATTTTCTAGAAGTTTCAAAGTCAGGTGCAGGGCTCCTCCAAGCTGGATGCGAATGAAATGGGGTCGATCTAAGACCATGGTCTTATGAAAGAAAAATAGTTTTACAAAACTGTTGCGATATAATTGTTATCTCGCTTTATGGAAAAATTCTTGGATTGCAAAATAATTCTTTTTTTTTAATTAGACATACATAATGTTACCAAAGAGAGAGAGAGAAAGAGGGAGAACTACAGAGAGAGAGAGAGAGACGGAGACAACTACATAGAGAGACTGAGAGAACTAGAGAGAGAAAGCAAGAGAGAAAGAGAGAAAGAAAGAGCTAGAGAGAGAGAGAAAGCGAGCTAGGGAAAGAGAGAGACAGAGCAAGAGAGAGAGAGAGAGAAAGCTACTTAGAGAAAAAAAAGAGAGCGAAAAGAAGAATGAGAAGTTAAAAAGTAAAAAAAGAGAACGTCTACACAGGTTACTTTTTTTTTGATGTTCTAAAACATTTTGTAACAAGTAATTATGATTGAACATTTGGAGATCAAGAGTTGTTTTTTAGTGTTGTGATTTTAGGTTGTTAATATATGTTGTGATTATAGGCTGCAAGTATATATTATGATTATAGGTTGTGAATAGTTTACAAAATTATGTTCTCAGTAAATTTTTTTGATTATTGTGAGTATAACTTGTGAAGACTACGCTGACTCGGTCATGTCACTCGCATGCCAGATGGAAGAATCCCTAAATACATCCTATACGCTGAGCTTGCAGAGTCAGACCCAAGGGCCGCCCAAGACAAACCAACAGAGATGTCTGTAAGCGAGACATGAGAACCACGGGCAGCAACCAAAGTGTATGGGAGGAGATAACCCAAGATATAGGACAGCCTATATCGGTAGGCCTACCAGAATCTGACTCTTTTCAACATGAAAGATTGCAGACGCGTAAAAGTCGCAAAAACCGTAGAATAACTTTTGCATCTGTGTACAGCTAGGATCTTTTCAAAATAATCATTGCTCAATATAAGAGGTGTTTA
Organism: Biomphalaria sudanica; assembly: GCA_036873155.1. Classification (NCBI taxonomy): domain Eukaryota; kingdom Metazoa; phylum Mollusca; class Gastropoda; family Planorbidae; genus Biomphalaria; species Biomphalaria sudanica. Next base: position 98,739 of record JAZGLO010005254.1, on the reverse strand, counting down.
GAAAGTTGTTTTTTTCTTTAAATTAATTTGTATCTTATTGAACACACTCAGTTGTCACTGTTATGTAAACGAAATGTGTGAATAAGGGAATTTCATACTAAATAAAAAAAAATTTATTGTAATCTTTTCGGTTTACATTTTCAATTTTAACGTAGGATTTACATTTTTTTTTAGCAATAAAATATAACAGGAGATAAAAAAAAAGAAGAGTAAGAGATATGGAGAAATGTTAGGTTGATATAATGGAACATGAAAACAAAATAGAACTAGGAGAGACTTTTAAAAAGAACAAAACAATTAAGACCAAAAGCATTTTATTGATCCTTGTTGGAAATATGTTGTAATTACAAGGACTCTTTTTAAAAAAAAAAAACAGCTACTTTGACACAGACAAAACAGAAAAAGTTCATTAAGTGACTAAATACAGACGTCTTGATTCTTTGACGTGCCCTGGTCAAGGAGTAGCGCTGAGACTGTCTGTCTGAGTAAGAAACGAGTTTTTGTACCTATCGGTTGAGTCTAATCTTGGTGAACAGACCTCTCTCACTTCGCGAGGACTTAACGTAGCGGGTGGCGGTTGTTCTCTTGAGATGTTTCAGATTTTGCTTAGACATTTTGGCTCAGAAAGTTCATTTAAATATGGTAGTGTTGTGCGTGTGCTTTTTGATGCTCATTTAAAAGGTCGTCTAAGCGGCGCAAAAGTTTAGATGAAACGTTGGATTGCCAACATGTTAAGCTGTTAAGTTTGTACAGGAAAAATAGCCTCCGTGCAAGAGTTTCAAGAGGGTCTTCTCACGAAAGGTTGTCGTCAACAATGACACTAAGATATTTGTATAAGTTCACAAGTTATATCGGTATATTGTTTATCCGCAGCTCATAGGTCAGTTGTTTTGATCTTTCTGAAATCTATTATGAGTACTAGATTGAAAGATCATTATTATAAGTACTGAACAAACATCACACGAGAGAAGATGGATTTGAAAGTCTTTCTGTAGCGCGAGTTCCTGGTGTAGTAGATGGCGATATTGGAGCTGGCGTTAATCGCTTCCATCAGATAGCTCAGGCTGTAGCTGACGTAGAGGATGTTGCGATGACTCCCGTGGAGACTAAACTGCACATCCAGGATGTTCACGATGTTCAGACAGACGGAGGGGGTCACGCTGATCAGGAAGACCACGGAAACGATGGTAATCATTTTAACCGCTTTGCGGTCCTTGTTGGTGAAACCAGTTTTGGTACCGATTCCCGTGGACTTCATCCTCCATTTTTGTTTCTGGTTGAGTTTCTCTGCGATGACAAACATACAGGAAAGGGTAATGACAAAGGAGCTTATCGCGGATACAGGGTTGTTCAGAAGATGGGATATGTGTGTGACTTCAAGGGCATTGTCCGAGACCTTAAAGCCCAGAAGGGTCCTGTTGTAAGCGGCAACAAATTTCCAGCCCAGGCCATAGGTGCAGTAGGTTGGTATTACGCCTGCTATGTTCAGGACGACAATGACCACGAGGACGCACTTGACGCGGCCCGGGCTAAGCAAGATTTTGACCTTCATAGGCGCAACGATGCAGAGGCATCTCTCAATCATGATGTAGGCCGTGATCCAGCTGGCGATCCTGGCAAAGCAGGTGTGGGGCCAGCTCCCTGTCAAGGCCTGCACGTCGACGCCTATGAAATCAACATCTGCCGGCATGAATCTAGGGGCAGACAGCACCCCGATCCACACCAGAGGCAGCAGGGTGCACATGTCAGTAATGGCAAGCGCAAAGAGGCTGATGTTTACCGTGTCCTTGAAGCCGAGGCGGAAGAAGATCGAAGCGTTTATCACACACGTGATCATCCCAAAGCAAGCCACGGCAAAAATGATGCAGAAAAATATAAATAGGATGTCAAAGGTCAAGGCGTCGTTTAAAATGTACACACTAATCGAGCCGCTTGAAATTATTAATTCTGGGATTACAGAAGTATTATTTGTGAGAGAAGACATAGTCGACATTCAAGAAATATTTCTGTTTAATAGTTTTCTTTTATCCTGTTTTAAGTTGAAGCTTTTTCTAACGAATCAGAAAGTGCTTTTATTTCAGTTATTATGGATATAAAAATTATGGCATGGATTTGAACTCTATATAGTTTGCTTCCGAAATAAAGGGCAGAGTATTTTATATAGGATAACTAACATAAATATGATTTGAGATTATATTATTAGCATATATCTAATTGATTTTAAGATCAATAATAGGCAGAAATAAGATGAACTAATTATAATGTCATTAAATCAGGACTACATAAATGCTTATTATGTCTACACTTAATTGTATAGGCTACGTATTTTTAATGCCACATGGTTGCTCCTGATTATAATGGAGGTAGGCCCTATATTATCTATGCTGATACATTTAGACCAAAACAGTACCGTTGATCTTAAAATATAAAATTTAATTATGTTAAACACATGTATGGTGCTTACCTCAAAACTTATTAAACAAATATAATATGGCATTAAGTATATTACTAACAAGTAATTAACAGGGTATACGAAATGTATACATAAACACACACAGACGAATACACTTACGACTATATTTGTTCCTGCTTTGAATTGGAAATAAACTAAACAAGACTACGTTGACCAAGATAATGACAAAAAACTGACTCATAAGAGCCAATATCTTGACCAGCCTACAACAGTGCAAATCGTAGAAAATAAATACATCAACTATGAAAGTTTAAAAAAAAAGCAGAGATGAAATGTCAAGCAGCAAACATGGGTTGTCTATTGTGCAGTTTATTTCGTTAAAACGAATTTCTTTAAAAGAAACATTGAGCTAAGTTTGATGTCTGGTTTCAGGTTTAGATTCTTTCAAAATTGTTCTGTTTCCTTTTTACTTTGTTTTACAAGTTTCGACTGTTCCAGTAGATTCTGAAGATAATTACACCCTAGCCCAAACCTCCAGTAGAGCAACAGGAAAATGGCAGCATGCAGGGCTTGAACCTGGGACCTTGGAGACAACCGAACGACAGTCCAGAGCGCATACCACACGACCAGGCAGTTGAATCTGTATACCTTATGTTGTTCTGTTTTATTTTTAATTCTCTTTGGTTAGTTCAAAGTTCTTTAAAATAAATTTAATAAGATCTTAGAATAGAAGTAAAACATTTTACAAAAAGTAATTATTCCCAAACTACAGCCCGCGGGCCTTATCCAGCCCTTAAAAGCCCTCAGCAAACAGTACATAGTGAAGCCGCAGAGAATCGGTTCCATTTAACATGAAAATTTTTTTTCCGTGATACTGCTTTATATGTCCTAGCGCTGATCTTTTGTAGGACAGCACAGGGTGACGGCGAAAAAGATTCGAACTCGAGGAATATCGTGTCGACAGTCCCGAGCACATACCACACGACTAGACACCATCGTTGTTGACCCAAAGAAATGAAGACTGTGCACGATAATTTCAAATAGAGGCTCAAGAAACAAAGAATAGTGCATAGCAAATCGAGAGTCTATGTATGTAATTGTATGATGATCTAAAACCATTGTCGTAACTAGGGATTTGGGGGATAACACTGACGTCATTTTTATACTGCGAAACGAATGGAAACACAAACTTTCAAAATTCGTTTATGACAATGTTTGCGACTTTGTTTTTACGACAATAATGGCGACTTTTTTTTTCCAACCATGATTGCAACTCTCTATGTGTTAGCCACGGATATCTTCAAAGTGGATCTAAATTATTTTAAGGCCAGGAGGTGAGGAAGTGATAGTTGTAAAATCCCATCTGCACGTGAAAAGAGTTATAGAGCCACCAAAAGTATGAAATCCCTCGCCCCAGACAGTCTGGGAAAGAAGACGAGCTGTAGATCTATCTAGAATCTAGAATAAAACATAGCCTTGACTGTGACCTAGGTGAACTACACAAGATGCTGACTATTTGTGTTAGATATGTAGAAACTTGTGAATATTCTTTTAAGGGTACGTCTGTAAGAGACAGGAGATAATTTTTTTAAAAAAGAGAGTACTTACATAACTTTGACCGCGCTAGACACAACACTAAAATAAATAATCTACTTCTGGGTTGGGTCATGTTATGTAATTTTTCAAGTGAATCGAGTAAATTTCGGTTAAAGACCAGGAAGGCAGTTCTGAAAATTGTTTAACTCTTTCATTTGACAATTTGACAGTTTTTACAAATCTTGTATCAATTCACTAGGACCCTTGTACACGTTCTTTCTCTCATTTCCCATTCCTGGGTCAAAGTTTAAACTTTGCATGATTATTCATTGACGATGACAAAACACTAATCAATCAAAAAGATTAACCGATTTGTCAATTTATGAGTGTTTATTTAATTAATTCTTTCTTTGTATGTAGAAATCGGGTAAATTTTTACATTAGAGAGATATATTAGAGTAATTGTGCGGTTGTTAAGCCTGGGGGGGGGGGGGGGGAATTCTCAACATTCATGTCGCAGGCGGGGAAAAAAAAGGACTAGTCAAGTCCAATGGAAACACGCCTCTGCGGACTCATTATGCAATGTAGGAAGAAGATTCAAAGGCTCGGATAACATGCAACGCGATATGGGTCAGATATGGTCCGCGGGCCGTCATTTGTACATTACAGAGAAAAGGATTTAATTTGAAATTCAGCGCGTAGTCATTTTTGTTAAAGTTAAATACATTTCATCGATGTCTCGTGAAACATTAAAAAACTATAAAGTCTTTTTACCAAAATTGATTTTTTTAAAATCCCCAATAGCCCAAAGTGAGACTTAGATATCTTTTTTTTTAAACCTTGTCTATAATTTGTGTTATAAACGTAGATTTTAAAAAAATAGACTCTTCTTTCTAAGCAGGTGTAAGTAGTAAGCAAGGTTCCCCTTTCAGACCTCGTTATCTATAGGGCAGATGATGTAAGGGTCATCTGTTTCTGTGGCCTACTGTTAACGAGGGTGTCATGTGGCATGCACAACAACCAACTGCCTTTGCTTTTCCCCAACTAATGTCAAGTACCCATTAAAGCTGGGTGGACTCAGAGGCGCCCAAGGATCCCGAAATAAAATCCCAGTCTTCACCAGGATTCGAACCCGGGACCCCGGTTCAGAAGCCAAGCGCTCTGCCGCTCAGCCACCGTGCCTCAAGTAGAGGTGTTAGCTACAATATTTTTATGACATGTTCTTAAAATTAATGTTCGGGCATCACTATGGATGGAAAGAATCGAGATCCGTAACTAAATGCTATATATTATGTTTATATGGGATGCTAATGATTGTATTCTAAAATGTTTACAGTCTTAGACTTTATCAAGAGCATTATTCTGGTGTATACGTATTTGAATATGATTATGTGTATTTTTATCTGGGAGTTTTATCTGACCCTACTTTCAACGAACAAATACAACACTGTTAAAAGGGAAGTAACTGTTTCCGTCTGGTTCTCTGTGTTCATATTTTTTTACTTTGATTTGAGTGAGTTACCACAGATCATTTTCACTATTCTGGTAGGAACAAAACATTTAGGATCAAGTCCCTGTGTCTATGTATATGCGTGTTTTTTTGTGAAGTCAGGTGGTTGTTTGGTAAAGAGCGAGATCGATGTGCCAGAGTCGCTGTAATACTGGCGGATTACTATGGATGATTAAATATGCTTTGATTGCATTGTGGTAATGAAATAGGTAGACTGAGGTGTGTCTTCTTATCTTATAAAATACTGACGTTACTTCGGAAAAAAAGAAGGTGATTAAGTCCTATGCGTATTTCATGAAATATCTTTGGTGAAAAGTGTAAAATAATTTTTTACAACGAAATGTGTACAACGAAATGTGTACAACGAAATGTGTACATCACAGAAAACAACATGAGCGCAAGGGAAACAACCCAACTATTATACAAATACTATAGTAATAAGAAGGCGAAGGGAAATGCTTGTGACGTCATGCTTCACACGAGTGAGCGGAGAACAGACCATCAAAGTGAAAAAGGAAGAGAAAAAAAAACACTTCGTGTGTGTGTGTGTTTAATTTTACTGTGAAAAAAAGGAGGATGTGTAAATCAAAGGTGTACATTGACATGTGTACACAATTGTTTTTAAATGTATTATCATTATCTATCTATGTAAATAATTCTCTTCTTCACTCAAGAGTTTGGACGAGAAGACGTAAAGGAAAGATCACTCTTTATTTTTTTTCTAAAAGTCGGACTAGAGTTACTCCACACTTTAAAAAAAAAAAAAAAAGGGGGGGGGGGGGGGTCAAGGAGTATTCAGCGTCACTAAATAGTAGGGCCGGACTTAACCATTGTGACCAAGAAGTCATGGAAGGATCATTCTTTTATTTATTACTATCCCACGTAACTTAAGCACCGAAAAAAAGAGAGCGGGGGGGGGGGGGGAAGAACAAGAAATCTACTCTGTATTTACCCGTCGCTAAATAGCAGGGCCGGACTCAACCGTTGTAAGGCCCTATGCGAAACGGATATTCGCGTGGCCAAGTTTGGGTGGGTATACGGATAATAAGTCCGGCCCTGCAAATTAGCGGCGTATGTTATGCCGCCGGTCGACTAGTTATATTATATTATTTTTACAAAGCTTATATTAACTCGCTGTCCGGTACAAATTGTGTACAAGTTATTTCACCCACTCCCCATTCAAGATGAAATTCGAACACGTATTTATTGCCCTTAACAGAACATGAATCAAATTTTTTTTTAAATATAGAAATCAAATATATATATATAGATATAGAAAAGGAAATACATTTTCTCAGTAAACGTGCAGTTTTTCAACTTTGGAAGCTTTGCTATTTTTTAGAGTATTTTTTTTATATTGTTGACATATTGTTTTGTATTAGTGAATGAATAGTAAATAATACTATACATCGGTGAAGCTGAGGGTACTGGAATGACATGGGAGCAGATGAAGAAAGCTGCTCAGAACCGAGTTCGGTGGAGAGGTATGGTTGCGACCTTGTGCTCCCCTGGGAGTACGCAGAATTAAGTAAGTAAGTAATACTATACTGTGATATTAAATTAATTTTAAGATTTCTGATAGGCGTCTTATTCGCTATTTTTTCCCCAAATTTTTTTCTTTAAGCATCTCTTAGGACTAACCCAGAGTGAATATTTGGATATACTTCTATTTTTTTAAATTCACGGTCCGCCTCTAAGTTTGTGTAAAAACACAAACTCTCTTTGTAATATTGTTTTTAAATTTAATCTTCCCACATTTTTCTATAGCCTTTCGTTGTGTATACTTGCTTTTGTTTTGTCCATGAAAGTCTTTGAATGTCCCTATGGCATTGTGACCATGACTTCACCATTTAGTCCAAACCTTTTAGTTTTACACAGACTGAGGCCCAACCATTATTATATTAATTCACTCCGTCTGTCTGTCTAGTACAAATGTTTTGCACGTTTATTCTCCAATTTCCCAAGTTGAAATTGTACACAATTATTCATAGTCGATGACATCACATGAATATAAAAAGATTAACCACTTAGTTAACCAATTAGTGGTGATTAATGAGATATTAACGCATCCAAAAAAGGGGAGTTAAACCCATCACTTTTGTTCGAGATGTATATGATGTTGCGGTTCGTCCCCTCAAATAAACGTTGGAGTTTTTGCAAAGCGTATATCAACCTACTCTGTCTCTCTGTCCGTCTGGTAAAAAGTTTGTACACGTTATTTCTCCCACACCCAATCTCGGATCAAGCTGAAATTTGGCACAATAAAAGGTAGACAAGTATTTTGTTTTACTTGTAAGTATTTTATTTTCTTGTTCAATCATTCACCCAACAGTTGGCCTTTGTAGTGCCACGAAGTCCCTCTAATGTACGACTAAATCCAATAATCATGCAATGGTTACACTTTATATTTGATTGTAGTCTGAATTATTCGTTGTACAACCATCATAGACTCTTTGTTTATGTATTGGTGTCATGAAAACATTGTGTTTATTATTTATGTTATTGCTTTCGTTAGTTGTTAAATGTTTTTTTTAGTTTTTATACAAAAAACAAATAAACAAACAATAATTTACAACAACAAAAATAGATCTATGTACAATAAAAAAAAATCTGTTATTTCGCCATGCTTATAAAATTTATGTTGGCGTTTGATTCCAAGGGAAGTTATCTCCATCTTTGTCAGACAAAATAATTGTTCTCCCTTCTTCTGTGATTGTCTCCCCTGTCTTTGGATTAATAAAAACGAGCGCCGGGATTCCCATAAGTCCATATTTGTCAGGCATGGGTTCCTGTGAGAGAGGAAAGGTTGGACTGTCAAATAAATTCAGTATAATAATGCAGATATAGATCAGTATTACGACAATTTATACATAATACATATACAAATATATCCATATTTCTCAATCCAGACTAATGTTTCCCAAACTTCGCACATTCTGAATATTTAGAGCGGAACACTTAGCTTAGTTAGGTGACACTGGCCAGAAAGACAGTTTAGTGAGCTATGTCGAAGGGCAAGGGACAGTACTGGTATGAACTTTGCACGTGAAAATGACCCGTGTTATGGTCATCTGATCATAAGCCTTCTAAATATCTAGCAGAAGAGTATATCTACATAGAGCGTTCATCTTCACGTTGTTTAAATTGAGGATGCATTTCGTCCAAAACGGATGCTAACTACCATTAGCGTTAGCTATTTGTAAGTTGTAACTTGTAAGTATATACCCAGGACTATTAACAAATGCGTACAATGTAAGCCTTGATCTAAATCTAAATATGTTTCTTTTACACTGATTCCAGGTAAGAGAATCAGCAAATAGTGGGCCCTACATAGCCTTCACCTCCCCCACACCACGGTCATAGATGTTGACTTTCGCAAAGTCCCCAAAATAACAACTTTAGATCGCTACACTTGCCACTGTCTATAGTTTAAAATATACCAGAAATGAACACGGATAAAGATTGTAGGTTAACAATTGCGCATACATAAAAGAACCACGGGTTTTCCTAAGTAGACGTTGATCCAGTAACAAACCAGGATACGCTGTAGTCTACCTTGAATAATATCGGATTATGTTGAAGATCAGTATTTCCAAAACTGTGCACCGCGGAAGCCTAGCGTTCCGCGAGGCATGAATAAGGTGTTCCACGAGCTACTGGAATAATTAACTAGTAGGCCACTACATGAAGTAATATTTCTAAAAAAAAAAAAAGTGTTTCGCTTATAACTCAGAATGTGCGAAGTGTTCCGTTGAGGGGAAAAAGTTTGAGAAACACTGATGTAGATCTATTAAATGCTATTAGATCACTCCAAGTGATCATCCGGGTTGACTCAAAAGTACTGAGTCACATCTAGTGATTCTTAAACAATGGCGTTTCTTCTGTTGCTCTGCGGGTAATGAAGACAGGGGGGGGGGGGGGAGAAAGGTTGAAGGCTGAAGTGACGTCATAGGAAGAGGCAAGGGTGTCTTGGTTGGGGAGGTAGTTTAAAACCATTTGGGTAAAATACACGAAGAATGCTAGATATGTATTTGTCTATTGTAGTTGTCTATAATTATCGTAAGCGGCCATTTTGATTGGAGAATGTTACACCAATCCACTTCAAGTGCAATGCACTTCAATATATGGACCTAAATACTAATAAAATAAATGGTACTATGGTTTGGCTGCCGGTTCCGAAGATCGTGAGTTTGAGTCCTGGTAGAGGCACCTTGATTTTGTTTACTCGTGTCAATAGAAAAAAAAAAGTAAAACCGGTTAGGTCGTTGTGCTGGATTCATAATCCCGAGTGAACAGTTGGCCTAGAAAGAAGTTATCTTATAAATTACAGACCTTTCTTTAAAACAGAAGATACTGACGTCCTCTGCTAATGTACGCTACAACGCTTTTCCATGTGTCAATCTAGTCCAGGGGTTCTCAACCTGTGGGTCGCAACCCCCTTGGAGGTCGATTGACTATTTGCCAGGGGTCGCATAAGACCATCGAAAATATGGATTGCTATTGTCTACTCTTCTGTTGCTGTATGTGTGTGTGGGGGGTGGGGTCGCGGCAGAGTGGGGGATTGTAAAAAGGGGTCGCCGAACTTAAATGGTTGAGAACCGCTGATTCTAGTCATTCATGTTAATTAGGAATTTAGACTCTGCTAAGTCTTTGGTTCTCATGGCTGATTAAGGAAACCCGTTCCATGCTTTAGAAGTGACTAGGGAGAACGAGTACTTGCATGAATTTTTCCCAGCGTATGGAATATTAAATATGCATGTTTACTTTCGGAGTATTTTATGAGGTTGTGCTCTGTCAGATAAATTCGTTAATATATGTAAATCGGAAGTGGTGGCTGAATGGTGAAGCGCTTGGCTTCCGGAACGAAGGGTCACTTTTAAAATCACGGTGAAGACAACGATTTTGAATTTTCGGATTTTTAGGGCCGCTCCTGAATTGATGTAAAGGTCATCCGTTTCTACGGCCCGACGGATAACGAGGGTGTCATGTGGCCAGAACAGCGCCCACTGATCTTTCCAAACTAATGTCAGCTACCCATTAGAGTTGGGCGGACTCCTGAAAAAAAAAATTCCAAAATTCAAAATCAAAGTCTTCATCGAAATTCGAACCCGAGACTCTTCGATTAGGAAGCCAAGCGCTTTAACACTCACCCAAACGTGGAAATCACCCCCCCCCCCAATCCCCTCCAATCTCTCACCCTGAGGGCGCTCTCGTAGGGCACCATAAGCCATGGCATCTCAGCGAAGTTCTGCTGGCAGCACTCCTTGTCTGTGTCCAGGCTGACGAAGACGACCTCCCACCGCTTACCCCTCTCCTTCACCTTGTCGTAGCAGTGGCATAGCTTAGGGAGGAATCCTTTACACGGTGGGCACCATTGAGCTGAGAAGTACAGGCCTGAGAAGAGAAAGAGGAAACTTGACGCGTCAATGTATCCCTGTCTTACCTAACATGTCATTTTTGAAGGAAAAACAATCTTTAATACAGTTCTTAACTTATAAATACTGACGTCACTTCAAAAAAAGAAGATGATTACGTCCTAGTCATGTATGTTAATCAATGACCTAAATTCTGCGAAGTCACTGGTTTTCCTGGCTAGCTCAGGCAACCCATTACATGCTCTAATAGCACTTGGGAAGAACTAGTATTTGTACAAATTTGTCCTAGCATATGGAGCAAGGAATGTGTCATTATCTTTATGTCTTTCTGGGTATTTTATTAGGTTTTGTTTTTTTACCTTGTGATTATTGTAACGGGTCGCCTGTCGCCAATTTAATATATTTTTCATTTCTAAATAATTAAGTAATACTAATTGGTAAATTATTTAATTGATTCATGTGTTGTCATCGACAATTAATAATTGTACAAAGTTTCAACTTGATCCGAGAATTGGAGAAATAACATTTAAAAGATTTTGACCAGACAGACAGTCGAAGATTACTAAATACCTCCCACCTCCCGGCCCTGTACCTCTAATCTAATAATAGCTATTAAGACAGTTATTAGAAAAAAAAACAATACTCTTCGTTATCGTTTCCATAAAAACAGCGATTGTACTGTTCATATTACGAAGCTTATATCAACTCACTCTGTCTGTTTTTCTGGTAAAAAGTTTTTACACTTTATTTCTCCCACACCTAATCTCGGATCAATTATTATCAATTTATTATTATTATGTGTTTGTGGGTATATGTATAAATGTCTTTGCGAGACTTTATATATACGATTGTTGGATATATATATTATATATATATATATATAAATATATATATATATTGTATGATATTATAGTAGTGACTAGTTAATTTCCAATGCATCTGATCCTATAGATTTATGTCTTATGGGTACATGTATGTATAAAATTAATGTTTATGTATACAGTTAATGGTTATGTACGAAATTAATGTTTATTTATAAAATTAATGTTTATTTATAAAATTAATGTTTATGTATAAAATTAATGCTCTGCTGGTATAAAATGTGCTCTTGGGGAGTTATCTTTTTTGCCCACTGTTATTACGTACAAATGATTCACCATTAAACAGGGCCGGTCCTTACAATTGCGAGGCCCTATGCGAATTGGATTGCGCGGGGGCCCAGTCAGGATAGGGATAAGGATAAAAAGTGAAACCTAAGATTTTGTACTAGAAAATAAATGCGTCTTTACATTTTATTCTTTACTAAGTACAAAATCACTATCTAATTTTCACCAGATGCCACAATTCCGGGTATAGTTAAAGATAGTCTGAGTGCAACTAAGTTGTTTGGGTAAGCAGTGTATCTTTCATTAGAGGACAGATAAGCTAAAATTTCTACGTGGTTTTTGCGGTATTTGGTAGCATATGCCTTAAACAATTTTGTCTATTTTTCAGGAGGTTTTAAAGAGTTTTCAGTAGATTTTAATAGTTCCAGAAGATTTCCAGGAGCTCCTAGAAAATTAGGAGGCCGCGGGAACCCTGTTATACGTTTTAATAGTGTACTTTAATAATTTACGCCTATGAAAGTCCGGGGCCCACTGCGACCGCATAGGTTGTAGTGGTTTAAGGCCGCCCTGCCATTAAGTTTGATAGTATATTGTTCTATTGAAGTGGTGTTTTTAAGGGTTAATTAAATAGTATTAACAACTGTACAGCCAGTGTAATTTTTATAATCTTCCCTTGTTAATATTGTTATAACCTCGCCATGCACACAGCCATTGGCATAGATGAATGTCAATCAATCCAGGCTAAATCTGAGCTGGCAAGAGGAAGACATCTTCAGCTTGAAGAGACTTATCTCCTGGACGTGAGACTGTTAGCTGAGGATGAATGCGGCGCATTGGATTTTGTTTTTCAAGATGGCTGCATATGAACCTGCAGCTCCCATGACAGGCGTCTGTAAGGAGGGTTTGCTGAAACAGCGTGTCCGAAGAATGGTTGTGCTGAAGAAAACAGTGCTCGAAACTATCTCGTTGTGTGTCAAACGGCCACGTTATCGTCTCAACAACAGCCTGGTCAGCTGGAGAAAAAGAATGCGGCACTGGAGGAAAATTATGCGGATGGCTTCGTGGGGAACACGCTTCCTGCCGTCTGTGGCTCACGCCGATCGACCTCCACCTGAACTGTCAAATCTCAGCTGCAGTGTTTCTTTTCGGGACGAAAAGTGCTAAGAAGGGGGCAATGTTATAACCTCGCCATGCACACCGCCATCCAAGTTAGTGCAGAAATAGCGCACTATTGGTGACAAGACTAGGAAGGATGTTGATATTAGAGAAGAGAGATCGATTTCCGCCCAAGTCTAGAGTCGATAATGAAGATGCTGTGTTAAAAGCAGACGTCCTATCTGTCATGTCGAATCGGTGGATTTTAATCGTTTATTGAGAAAACATAAAAATCCGCTACCATCATTGATATCACCGTGCCACTCTCCCATTATGTAAGGAAAAAACAAAGGTTGTCTAAAAAGGAAAAACTCCGCCCTTAAAATTATATCTATCAATTATGTACAAGTTATTTCCCTTAATCGATGTCAAACATTATAATGAATTATCAATAATTCATTGACTAATTGGGTGATTTGTTTATTGATGCATCCTTTGTTAGGTACAATAAATATTTGTTTAAAATTTCAACTTGAATGCGTGAGGTAGAAATACCGTAAAAAGTATTTAAGGGAACTAAACACTACAAATTTCTGTTAACACTGAAGGATTATTTCCCTTGCTGGTATCAAACAAAATAATTAATTACCAGTAATTCATTGACTAATTGGTTACTTTTTTTAAAAATAGATACATGTCTTGTCTATGCCAATGAATAATTGTGCTAAGTTTCAACTTGATCAGATAATGGGTGTTTGTTTTACCTGGCAACACGTGAGTCAGTATACAAAATTAACCAATTAGTTAATTAACTATCGGTAACTAATTACTTTGTTTTGGTCTCTCGAACAAGGGAAACTGTAATGGACTGAACCTGATGGTATAAGCTGAATTAGTCCCCTCTATAGGTCGCCAGTTGAAAGTAATTTTTAACAAACGATCGGTAACTATACAATCCTCTATATTTAAAAAGCTCTTCACTAACATAGTGGTTAGAATGTCGGCTTCATGAGGCTTGAGCCATGAGTTCGAATGCAGGATATTATCCCATCTTTTAATTTCTTTTTATAAATGCTTTTAAAAGCGATTTAGGTCAAGGTCACCTAGATATCCCTTTATTCCTCCCCCCTCTCCCCCTAATTTTGCTAGATATAAAAGTGGATTGTATGATCTATTCAAGAACATGCTTTGTCTTATAGTCACGTGATCTAGCACTATATTTAGGTAACGGATACAGTGATTAATTGTATGTAAAGTAAAGTATAAATTTTATGCCAAGTCAAATCAATTAGTTCTCCTTCTTGTGGCAATTAAAATATGAGCCCACAAAGGTTATGCTGTATGGAGGAAGAGAAAAAAAAAAGAACTATATTTGGTCATAGTCAACTTTGGAGAAAAGGGCCCGAAAGCATATTCTTGAGCCAGGGCCCACTGATACATTGATACGCTACTGGGTCCGCGGGCCGTAGGTTGGTCATTGAAGACTAAGCAGAATAGTAGATCTAGAAAGCCTTCAGGACAGAAGACTCAAAAGTAAAGTAGCAATTATACATAAAACACTGAACCATAATCTTCAAATACAAAAACAAAATTTAATAAAATACTCTGAAAGACACAAAGATAAAGGCACATTCCTCGTCCCATATGCTAGGACAAATGTGTACAAATGCTCCTTTTTCCCTAGCCAGAAAAACCAGTGACTTGACAGAATTTAAGTCATTGGTTAATATGCATGACTGAATACATGACGCGTAGGACGTAATCATCTTCTTTTTTGAAGTAACCTCTGTATTATAAGATAAGATCTGAGTTTTTTAGTGTTAAAATATAAAAACTAAAGATAGTGCATTTGTAATCGTTTTAATCTGTTAGAGACTATGTCTAAGTCAATTCTAAATGCTTGTTGTGAAAACATGGCTAAAAGACTAGTAAAAACGCAATTCTAAAGCATTGGGTCAAAACACAGTTTACATAGATGAACAAAAGACTAAAACACAAAATGTATAATATAATAGACTCTAGACGTAAAAGAGTAAGACACAGCATATAGAATATTATAGACTCTAGATGTAAAAGGTTAAAACACTGCATATAGAATTTTATAGACTCTAGATGTAAAAGGTTAAAACACTGCATATAGAATTTTATAGACTCTAGATGTAAAAGGTTAAAACAAATCTCTTACTGATCAGTTCACATTCCTGGAGTGTAGACACTGACACATTGCTGCCGTCTGGCGTCACTAGTTCTGGACCAAGCAGCCTCTCCAGGTGTGCCATTCGTATAAAATAAATAACTTATCCAATGAGTGCGGGGGGAGAGAGAAAAAGTATTTCTCGTTTTAGTGGTGTCTGGGGTACATTGGATTCCTTTCTTGTCTCCCTTGGCTTCTAAAAGAAATAGCATGCAGGATAAGCTGGTTACGTTGTGTGTGTGTATGTGTGTGTGCGCGCGCGCTGTGTGTTGTGTATGACAAGGTTATCATTGTGCCTGTGTTCTTTGGTCTAGATAGAATTTTGGTTTTTATTATGCCACTCTAGATCACTTTCAATGTTACACTGTTTGATTAAGACATTACACTGAACATTCTATTCTATTGTAAAGGAATGACACGAGATGACTATTTTTTATAACGACAGGAGCGTAAGTAGAAGATTTATAGGACTCCCCCCCCCCCCCACAACATCCCTCGTGGGAAGAGATTTTATAAAAAGTGTTTAAATGTTAAGGGGCGATACTACGACAAAGGTGGGCAGTGTGATTCATTCACAACTGAATGGATCTCCCCTCCCCCCCCTCTTTTTTTTTTCTTTTTTTTTTGGGGGGGGGGGGGGAGGACGATATTGTTTTTTACAAAGCTTATATCAACTCACTTTGTCTGTCTGTCTGTTTGTCTAGTAAAAAAATTAAACAGGTTATTTCTCACACACCTAACCTCGGATATTTAGTTCGCATTATTGAAAAAAAAAATTTTTTGTTAGTGATGTACAAACCATGTCATGATAGACTTTAAAAAACACTTTTTCTCAATTTTTGTGGATTTTTAACTCTTATGGTAGACATGTAACTTGAGCTGTACTTTTGCACAATTATTTCTTTTACCTGACAACACAAGAATCAATGGCGAGCGGAATACAGGAAACCTATTACTTAATTAATTATGGTAATTAATTATTCACCAAGATACCCCCTTTTTCTCTCTCCCTTTTTACAACTGGTCCAAACTAGTAATAGGATAATATTAGATACAATAAACAATATAAAAAAATATTTCAAATCGCACATATTTAATGCCACATTTATTGTTAATAGGCCATACATACATGGATATAGTTAGATGACTGGTCCAAACTAATTGAGACAATGACACAATATAAGCTTCTAGATCCCGAAAGTATATCTTATTCTTCTTTTTTTTTGTTTATATCTTTTTATTATTTGCCCTTTTCCCCCATTTCTCCGTCTCTCTCTCTTTCTCTTTACCCCTCTCCCTTTCTCTCTCCTCTCGTGCATACTCTCCTTCACTCATTTTTTTCTCTCTATCTCCCTCTCTCTCTCTTTCTTGTTTAAATGTTATATTTGATTTCGTTAAAGACAAGAGCATTGTGTTTTCTATAATAATATGCTCTGTAGCGTTGTAGGCAGTAAAAGTATCCTTCAAGTTCTCTCTCTCTCTCTCTCTCTCTCTCTCTTCTTTTCAGTTTCACTTTCCTCCTTATTATATCGCTCAGTAATCTTAAACAAAGTTGTTCTTGCACATCTTTCTTGCGTTCCTCTGTATTCTTGCTCCCTCTCTCTTTCACTCTTCCTTCTTCTTTCTCTCTCTTTCTTATTCACCTCTCTCTCTCTCTCTTCTCTCTTTTTTTCTCTCACTCCTTCGATCTCCTCTTTCCATCTTTCTACCACAGCCTCTCTCTCTCTCTATCTCTTTCTCTTGTTCACTTTCTCTCTACCTTTCGTTACCTTAGTCCTCTCTCCCACGACACTCATTTTCATACAGAGAGGTGGTTGATTCTCTTGATTACTGTGCATCGGCATCGCTTTGAAATGTTGTTATGGGGCACATATTTTGTTTCCTTCCTTGTCTTCTACATACAACTCTGGAGGGATCCAACTTTTTCTTTTCTATAATCTGTCAGAAAACAAGATTAAGTATAGCACACTGACTCTTAATTCATTTGGCTCACCCATATTTCTGAATAAACATAGACAGGGAAAGAGGTAGAAAAGAGAAAAAGAAAGAGAAAGACAGAAAGAAAGAGAGAATGAGATACAAATCAGATAGAGAGAAAGACACAGAGAAAGGCAGAAATGCAGCAAAAGAGAGAGAGAGGGGGAGACACACGCTTCGGAGAAAAAGATAGAGGAATGGAGACAAAGATACAGAGAAAATTATGGTTGTTGGACTGGTCACTGTATGTTAGCATGAATTATTTTTTTCACACTAATTGTGTTTGACCTTCTTCTCGTTGGCGATGCAGCCCCATTTTTTTTTTACAAGATGACCTTGTCCTTGCCATTGACACCCAGAAGGTCAGGCGATCATTCTGAGCAGCGTAAATTGATATTGAGCCTGAAATACATCAATAACTAGATCAATAAGTAACGCTATTGAAATGTTAATGCGTATAGCATGCAATCACTAAACACATTGGAAACTTTTTGCAAGCTCACCATCCATTGCTACGGAGATTATTTTTCATATAGGGATTTGTTGTTTATAAAGTAGTTCTTCAAAACATTAAATAGTAATGTGCCTCAAGTACCATAGTAAAAGTTTTCAAAAAGAGCAGTTTTTCGAGGATGTTTTGAGCCATAATAATTTGAATAAAAAATACATCATTACCAGACAAGGTTGACTCAGCCAGCTGTATAGAGAAATTTGTTGTTTGCAGAAATATGTCGTCTGCAAAGACTTCCATAAGAAGAAATAGAAATTTGACTATCTTCCAACAGAGCTCAAGAATTTAGTGAACTTTTCTACAAATCCCTTGCCCTAACAACCAATGGATCAGAGTTTGCATGGATGATTCTCAGAAAGCCACCACAAATGGTGGAGATGGAATACTCGTTGAATGGCCCAATGGAGAAAAAATAATTTAAAAATTATGTTTATTGTAACTGTGACGATCACACTTACCGGGGATTATATTCTCAAACTTGACAATTCAATGAAATGAACAAAGAAACATCTCTCTGTAATTTATTCAAAACTTCTTTAATGATACTTCTTCATATTTCACATAAAATGACTTCTCAATTCAATAACAACTTGACTTGATACTTCATAAATAAAACTTAAATAAGACTTAAAGAAAAATGACACCTATTATAAACTATCCAGATAGGACCACCTATAATTTTTCACATCAGAACCGTACACATCATAATGAGAAAACATATATTCCAGAAGCTCAAAATAGGGACCATTGAAATTTGCCCTTATGGAGTGTCACCAGAGAATGCCGACCATGTCTTCCAAATTGCATTCTTCATCAAGAGGCCCAAACCAAGACACCGACCAGAAAACAAGACACCGGCCACAAAACCCAATCAGGAAATTCTTTTAATGCTATATGTTTGTAAAAGATTTTTTACAATTTCTTCAACGTCTGGTAAAATCAATAATTTGCCAATCATGTGAGGTTTTCAGTATTTTACTATAAGTAAAGAGATATAGTAAAACGCTCGCTAATCATCATTTTCTCAAAGTTAGGTCAAAGATAGATTTTGTGGGTGTATTCTGAACTTTATCTTTGAGTGTTTGAAAGTTTTGCAAACCTTTATCTTTTTATCAGGGTGGCATCATCTACATTTCTTTTTGTCAAAATTATAACTAAACACAACTACCTTATTTAAATAATGTTATTAAATTTTTAAAAAGAAGAATTTTTCATTCAATCAGCAGCATTAAAATTATAAAGATATCCAAAGGTACAAATCATAAATGTGTGTAGGAAAAAATTTCGATTGTCAAAATTAGTCACGACATGCTAAATTGAGATTCTTTATCGTAGACCCCCTCGCACATCTCATAGACCCCCAATTCCCCTTTTTAGCTTTCGTAGACCCCTTGGAAGTCTTCGTAGACCCCTGGGGGTCTAAATAGATCATTTTGGGAATCACTGGTCTATAAAATGTTGTATTATCTCTCTTGCTTTCCGATCTTTTATACAGCCTATTTAAGAAAGGGGAATAATTGTTTTATTTCTGATTGTCTATAATATGCTGAATTACCTCTCTTGCTTTGCTAATCGTTTGTACAACTTACAAAAGAAAACAAGTCTAGATTATTTGTCCCTATGGTAAGCTGAACAAGAAAAGCATTTAAAAATATTTTTTTTTTAAAGACAATACCTCCTTTATACAGCTTATACAGCGAATGTTTTTCTCATAATAATTAATGAATGAACAAGGGAGCATTTTTTGCCAATTCCCCCCCCCCCCCCCCCCCGCATTCCGAGAAAGAATCCTGGTGAAGTGAATGCATATATCTACTATACTTACACTTAAGAAGACGATGTGCAAAATTTAAATCAATAATTCCCTTACATTCGAAGATTCCCGAACGCAATATTCCTTTCAAAACCGATGTTGGTTCATGTTCTAGACCTAGTTCTAAAGCCAAAATTAAACTTTAACTTTGAAAAATTATAACGGTCAAACTAGATTGTTAATAGTGTGTCCAACGAACTAGTAATTCATTTGTCAGTGATATAGATAGGAAGAGCCTTTTTTAAGATCTGTGTCCATGTTCCATGACGTTGTGACTTGAATAGAGGTATTGTAAAAAGAAAATATTATCATTGCAGTTTTTACAGCGTTCCGCCGGGATTTTTAAAACAACAACAACAGCATGATGTGTCTTGTGTGTTATGCTTGGTAATTTTCAAGCTCTGTTTAGTTTAGATGTTTCTTATGTTCCTTCAGAAATGAAGTTAATTTCATCCTAACCCTAACCTCCCGCAGGACGGCGGTGGATGGCGGCGGGCAGGGTTGGAAGTTTTTAACTTTCTCAATGCGCCCTAATCCTATCACCTGTCTGGACCAGTTGGGAAATGGTGAGGGAAGAAAGGGATATCTTGGTGAATGTTTACGTGATCGTTTTTTTAACATGTATAAAAAATGTCAGTCCTGTCCCAACATTCCTCAAGGGGACTAATTCAACTCATACCACCACATCTGTCAAGTACGATTTCTTTCCCATGTTCAAGATAAGAAACAAAATATTTAATTACCAATAGTCAATTAACTATTTGGTAACTTAAAAACATGTTATTTGTATTTTCAGGTAAAAGAAATAATTGTGAAAAAAAAAAACAGGGATAGCAAAGATCTTTCTTCAGGGAACAGTACCAGGAAAAAGAAGAAGAGGCAGACCGAGAAAGCAATGGGAGGACAACATACAAGAATGAACATGCCTGCCATTGATAGAGGTTTTTAAAAAGGCAAAAGACAGACAGGAATGGAGAAAGACGGTCGACAATTCTTGCTTGGTGCCCAAAAGACTAAGGGATAGGTAAAGGTAACATGTGTATATCTTTAAGCAGATGTACACGTCACGTGATGGTAACATTAACATCATTATCCATAACATTACGAATCTGTCCATCTGGTCACGAAAAAGAAACACAAAATCAAATGAAATACAAAGACACAAAGAAAGAGGCATATTTCTTATTCCATACTTACTTAATCCTGTGCACTCCCAGGGGAGCATAAGGCCGCAACCACACCTCTTCACTGAACTCGGTTCTGAGCAGCTTTCTTTATCTGCTCCCATGTCATTCCAGTACCCTCGGCTTCACTGATGACTGACCTCTTCCAGGTTTGCTTGGGTCTGCCCACTTTCCTCTTTCCTTGTGGGTTCCAGTCTAGTGCCTGGCTTACAACATTTGTAGCTAGTTTTCGCAGGTTGTGTCCTTTCCAGCTCCATTTTCGTTTTGTGATGTCTTGGGCTATGGGCTTTTGTCTAGTTCTCTCCCACAAATCGATAGTAGTTATCTTTTCTGGCCACCTAATTCGTAATATCCGGCGTAGGCATTTGTTAACAAAGGTCTGGAGCTTTTCCATATTTGTTTTAGTGACTACGTTTCCATACGCTAGCAAGAAATTCATGCAAGTGCTCCTTCTTCATTAGTGCCATTAAAGAATGGAATGGGCTGCTTGAATCAACCAGGAAAACCAATGACTTAGCAGAGTTTGAGATATAGGTTAACATGCATGACTAGATTGACATATTTATTGCACAGGACAAAATAACCTTTTTTTTTTAAGTAAGGCATTTCATATCTGCGACATAATAGGTTGCACGTTAGTATTGAATGAAAAGCACTTTTAATTTCGAATTAGATTTGGTACAATGGTAGGTACAAAATCAATACTGATTACGATTTGACGAGATAGAATACTGCAATTGATGCTTAGAGTGTTAGGGTTAAAATGATTAATTATTATTCTCCATATGTTGTTGTTGTTGTTTTTTCTCGCAATTTAGAAAGCTCGATGTTGATTTTTGACTTTGTGGTTCATACTGTTACACATCCCTTTTTCTTCTAGTAAATTTTTTTATTAATGTGAATGTGTGAATCCAAAGGAATTTTTAAAAGTTATATCCCTTTGATTACTTAACCAAAAAAAAAATTATTTAAGTTATATCCCTTTGACTACTTGGCAACCTCATTTTCAATTACTTTCCGCTATCTGCTATAGTGGTGCCCCTTTTTAGTATTTTATAACTTAATCTCGCAGGTACTGCATTTTTAATGTGTCTATTTGATAACAATTTGATTGGTTTATTTTTCGTCAAAATGATGAAGAAATAATATCTTCAATTCTATGTGCGGGTGTGTGCGTGCGAGAGCGAAGGAGGGGAAAGAACGAGAAAGAGAGAAAGAGAGAGAGAGAAATAGAGATATAATGAGAGAAGGAAAAGATAAAAAAAATGAAAGAAAGAATGTCAGGTTTGCAATTTTTTTTTTTTTTTTTTTTTTTTGTCTTTTTTTGTGTTAAAAAAATCCTTGTGATGTAAGGACTTAAAACATTTTAAAAGTCATTAATTTCTTCTGTCAGAACATTGGGAGTTCTGCTTAAAGATTGCCAGTCGCTATTGTAAGGGGTGGATTTGAACCCTGTCTATTTATAGTTCAACTTCGTTTGCTAACGTATCGGATCACAGCCCGACTGGCTTCTGAACGCGTCGCAAGTCATTAGCAGTAAATCGTTGTCCCTTGCAAATGCGATTCAGGGCTAGAGTGTCAGCAGCCGTGACAAGGAGATTAGTCGAGTTGTTCAATTAACTCCTCTCACTTTGGTGCCGTGAAACCGATCTCCGCAGCAGGGAGCCGTCGTTTTGATTTGAATGCGTTCCCAAAAAGGGGGTGGGGGGAGAGTGCTGGAAGGCTGGGGGGGGGGAGGGTTACTTCATCTCGTCTGCTCCAGAGTAAAACAAACGCGATTTGATACACTAACACACACACACGTACACACACACATGGCTATGTCTCTTCATTCACATTTGAAGCAACTGATGAGCAAAAAGTTTCTTTCTTTCAATTCCGTGAACGGGTGTGCCGTCCGTTCTCTCAAGTAAAAGCAGTGAAACACGAACCATAACTGCGTTTGTCAGCTCAGCCCAGGCCCGAATGGACAGAAAAAGAGACCCATCTATCACTGGTTGTCTCTTTGTTTGGGGACTGCGGTCCAGAGTTGTCTGTCTCCTTTTTTTGGTTTTGTTTCACTCCTATTACATCCCCATTACCCAAACACAAAAGAATTCGTTGTTAGGGTCGGCTGTATGAATACAATGTGTGCTTAAGAGAAGGCGTGAAATAGATGACACATAGAGATCTACATAGAAATAGATGACACATAGAGATCTACATAGAAATAGATGACACATAGAGGTCTACATTAAATTAGTCGCAATTCAGTTACAACAGCCATTTTCCTGATGTCTGGATAAGAAACAGAAGAAACTGAAAAATTTCAAAGTGGTATTCGTCTCGAAACTGTCGTTGGCCTCTTTCCGTAGTATAACGCCTTTGGTTCATCTCGTATAACGACTATGGTTCATCTCGTATAACGACTATAGTTCATCTCGTAGAACGACTAAGGTTCATCTCGTATAATGACTATAGTTCATCTCGTATAACGACTATGGTTCACCTCGTATAACGACTATGGTTCACCTCGTAGAACGACTATAGTTCATCTCGTAGAACGACTATGGTTCATCTCGTAGACGACAATGGTTCATCTCGTATAACGACTATGGTTCATCTCGTAAAACGACTATGGTTCATCTCGTTAAACGACTATGGTTCATCTCGTATAACGACCATGGTTCATCTCGTATAACGACTATGGTTCATCTCATACAACGACTATGGTTCATCTCGTAGACGACTATGGATCATCTCGTAGACGACTATGGTTCATCTCGTATAACGACTATGTCTCATCTCGTAGACGACTATGGATCATCTCGTAGACGACTATGGCTCATCTCGAAGACGACTATGGTTCATCTCGTATAATGACCATGGTTCATCTCGTATAACGACTATGGTTCATCTCGAATAACGACTATGGTTCATCTCGTAGACGACTATGGATCATCCCGTAGACGACTATGGTTCATCTCGTAAAACGACTATGGTTCATCTCGTAGACGACTATGGATCATCTCGTAGACGACTATGGTTCATCCCGTAGACGACTATGGTTCATCTCGTAGACGACTGTTCATCTCGTATAACGACTAGGGATTATCTCGTATAACGACTATGGTTCATCTCGTAGACGACTATGGATCATCTCGTAGACGACTATGGCTCATCTCGAAGACGACTATGGATAATCTCGTATGACGACTATGGTTCATCTCGTACAGCGACTATGGTTCATCTCGTACAGCGACTATGGTTCATCCCGTAGACAACTATGGTTCATCCCGTAGATGACTATGGTTCATCCCGTAGACGACTATGGTTCATCCGGTAGACGACTATGGTTCATCTCGTGTAACGATCATGGTTCATCTCGTATAACGACTATGGTTCATCTCGTATAACGACTATTGTTCATCTCGTAGACGACTATGGATCATCTCGTAGACGACTATGGTTCATCTCGTAGAGCGACTATGGTTCATCTTGTAGAGCGACTATGGTTCATCTCGTAGAGCGACTATGGTTCATCTCGTAGAGCGACTATGG
Source organism: Biomphalaria sudanica (assembly GCA_036873155.1). Classification (NCBI taxonomy): domain Eukaryota; kingdom Metazoa; phylum Mollusca; class Gastropoda; family Planorbidae; genus Biomphalaria; species Biomphalaria sudanica. Next base: position 74,485 of record JAZGLO010005254.1, on the reverse strand, counting down.
TTCATCCCGTAGACGGCTATGGTTCATCCCGTAGACGACTATGGTTCATCTCGTATAACGACTATGGTTCATCTCGTAGAGCGACTATGGTTCATCTCGTAGAGCGACTATGGTTCATCTCATAGACGAATATGGTTCATCTCGTAGACGACTATGTTCATGTCATATAACGACTATAGTTCATCTCATATAACGACTATGGCTCATCTCGTATAACGACTATGGTTCATCTCGTATAACGACTGTGTTCATCTCGTAGAGCGACTATGGTTCATCTCGTAGACGACTATGGTTCATCTCGCATAACGACTATGGTTCATCTCGTATAACGACTATGGTTCATCTCGTAGAGTGACTATGGATCATCCCGTAGACGACTATGGTTCATCCCGTAGACGACTATGGTTCATCTCGTGTAACGACCATGGTTCATCTCGTATAACGACTATGGTTCATCTCGTATAACGACTATGTTCATCTCGTAGAGCGACTATGGTTCATCTCGTAGAGCGACTATGGTTCATCTCGCATAACGACTATGGTTCATCTCGTAGAGCGACTATGGTTCATCTCGCATAACGACTATGGTTCATCTCGTAGACGACTATGGTTCATCTTGCATAACGACTATGGTTCATCTGGTATAACGACCATGGTTCATCGCGTATAACGACTATGGTTTATCTCGTATAACGACTATGGTTCATCTCATATAACGACTATGGATCATCTCATAGACGACTATGGTTCATCTCGTAGAGGACCGTTCATGTGACAGTAGGGCCCTATTCTCGAGATACCATCCCGTCTACATGTGTTTCATGTTAAGGTGGCATTTGCTTTGGTGGTAGAGGACACATTTGTAACGGCCCCCGAAAGGGGAAAAGACGCTATTAGATTTGTCTGGAATGTCTGTCCGTCTGTCCATCCGTCAAACCCGTTTAGATCTCGTAAACTAGAAAAGAGAGTGAAAATCCGACATCATAATATTTTAGACCATTCAAGGTTCTGATGCAACGGCTACTTTTTTCTTTTCTGAAATCAAAAAATCTAATTTTTAAAATCACTTATGCAAGCAGTTTTTCAAAAAAATACACCACTTTTGCAACTATTCACTATTAATAGTAACAAACACGGGAGGCTCTTAAGAAATGGCACGGAATACTTACAATATTTATTCAACATACTTATGCAAATTGTTTTAGATTTTTTGTCAAAAAATTTTGCTATTACATTTGTATTGCTAAGTTATGTAACTTGTGTCATACTAACTATAACATTTACATTAAAAAAAAATCTTTTTTTTAAAGATAAAAAATCTATTTAGGATGCATATAAGTTGGACATAATTTAAAACAACAATTAATAAGTAGTTTTTCATATTATCGCGTAAACAGCAGCGCTGTGCCACAGCAATAGCCCACTTTACATTTTTCTTTTTACAGAAACGTTTTTTAGCGTGTGAAACTCTTTTGTAACCTTGTTACTTAAGGATTTGAATAAGAGATTGACCCTTTACAAAACAATTAGATCAGTTAGATATTCATTATAAGACATCAGTTAGGCCAGGTACACATTTGCCTTCACATCCACTTTAACCTATCGTTTGGTCTGCTGCACCGCTGGGGCACCACACTAGATCTGTCAACCTTCTTTCTCCATTCTTCTCTATCATTTGTCTTTGATAGAATTTCATTCTGATGTTCTTTCTGAAAATATTGAAGCCTGCCTGGGTGGACCACTTCGGGAGTGTGTTTCCACATATACTTTATTTGTAACCTTGTTTTTTCCTGAGCTGAGACCAATGCTTTTCCGCTGTCCACAGCTTTCTTGGTCACCATTATCCTTCCCTATTGCATGTTACTTTTTTACTACGCATAATAATATATATGAAATTTATTAAACATGGAACGGGTAGTAAATTATTATATTCTATTTGACACTATTATTATTTATTAGACACTGCTGAAAGCAATTCTCGTGTGATTTTATGAGATTCCAACACTTTCGATGGCCTTATTTTTTTTTAAGTAATAATAAATAGAATAACAGTCTTAATCATCCAATAAAGCTAAATTGCTTTTATTTATTTGTTTAAGTTTGAGAAACTCCTCGTTAAGTCAAGGGAAAGGAAAAGCGTTGAAGAGTAAATGTGGGAAAAAACATTTTTATGTGACCTGTTATAGAACAAAGATTTTTATTATAAAATAAGATTGTGCTTTAACCCTCTTTGATGTATTTCTGCATCGGAGTGTCCATAAAATCAATTTAAAAAAAAAAATAACCAATTAGTTTATTAACTATTGGTAGTCAACTATTTTGTTTGGTATCATGAACAAGTGAAAGGGATCGTACTTGACAGATGTGTTGGTTATAAGTTGAATGAGTCCCCTTTGAGGACTCTTCAACCCTTTGGTAGCATTTATTGTATGCATTTAAAATGTGATTGTGAAAATATTCATCAGTATACTGCCCCCCCCCCCTTCCTCTTTCGTCCATCCCTTTACTTAACTGGTCCAGACACGTGACAGGATCCTAGCGCAGTGAGAAAGCTAAAAGTATGAAATTGCGCTAAACAAAAACAATTGGTAAATTATTTCTAATCGCACATATTTGTTTTTATGTTTGTCTAAATCTTATCTTATATAATAACATATGTTAATTCAAAAAAAAAAAGAAGATGATTACGTCCTAAGCGTCATGCATTTAGTCATGCATGTTAACCAATGACTTAAATTCTGCCAAGTCACTGGTTTTCCTGGCTAGCTCAGGCAACCCATTCCATGAATTACTAATTTGATTACGTGACTAATCCAAACTAATTGATACAACTACATTTAATATAAGCTTTGTTTTAAATAAATAAAAAAAAGTATTATATTTTTCGCTAGTTACAAAACTTATTTCCAGTCACTCTGTCAGTTTGTCTGTCTGGTAAATGTCTGTACACGTTATTTCTTACATTTCCATTCTAGGATCTAGTTGAAACTTTGCACAAGCATTCATTGGCAAAGACAGAGCATTCATTGGCAAAGACAGAGCATTCATTGGCAAAGACAGAGCATTCATTGGCAAAGACAGAGCATTCATTGGCAAAGACAGAGCATGAATCTGTAAAACAATTTTTTGAGAAGAAATAGTGAAACTTATCCCCTATGTTACAGTTGGAGTAGGTTTTAAATTAATTAACTAATTAAATAATTTTACCTTTTCGCTGTTTATTTTATAGTTTTCTATTTCATTTGGGACCACAAATTCACTTCACTAAGGGCCTCCATTTACCTAAGGCCAGCCCTGCGTCGGGTCCTGAAGTTCGAATCATGTTGAAGACAAGGATTTTTAATTTCGAGAGATCTTTATGGCGCCTCTGAGTCCACCTAGCCCTTAAGTACTTATAAAAAATAGACGTTTTTGTAGCGTTAAAACCTAAACAGTTTAAAATATTGTTAGCGAATAAACTATTTCTCTACACAAGACTTATCTCCCTTTAGCTTACTACGTTATATATAGATATTAAACTAAATAAATTAATTACGACTAATTGATTAATCAAACGGCTAATTTTTTTAACCGATTCCTGTGTTGTCATCAACGGTGAATAATTGGGCAAAGTTTCAACTTGATAACCTTCCACCATGACAGGGTTACAATAAGCCTTGAAAAATAAGGTCTTCATCCTCTTATTTCCATGGTCCTAGATATTGCCATTTCTAGCGTTTGGGGGGGTGGGGGTGATCTGTGTGTGTGTTAGCCCCTTAAGTAATAAGTAATAAGTTTTTAAAATTAAGCAACCAATGCCACTCTAGGATTTAACTCCCTGTGTGCATGACAACACTTAGTTTTGCTGAAAAAACAGAGCACAACAATTGATGACGCAATTCGCATGTGTTTCTCGGAGCTCTGGCTTTCCTTGGAAAAAAAAAGAAACGCACAAAAATTGATGACGACATTCACGCTACACACTATTAGATCTATCAACACATAATAGCTTCGACAAAATGACACCAACAGCCGAAAAAACAAAGCGAAGAAGAAAGAGCTAGAGAGAGAGAGAGAGAGAGAGGATGAAAATGGAAGCTTTACACCTGGTGAAGACAACTTGCCCTGAAGCTGGGAACTGGATATCACTGGTTGAAAAAAAAACGTGGAGAGGGGGGGGGGGACAAAACACAAGAAAAAGCCACACACACACACACACAAAGAAGGATGGAAAGAGAAATCGTGCAGTGTCGCCTTCCGCTGCGAGCAAAGACCTAATGCATTATGGGGTCCAATTACCCTGTCATGTCGCGCCCTCCATGCGACGCTCTGAGCTGTCTGCCCTTGTTTCAGATGAACATCGTAGATAAGTCCGAACCGTCACATACACACACGAGCGCACACACGAATTCAAATTTCTATCGTTCAGACCTGTCCACACGTTTAACACACCCAAACTCCGCTCCTCTCCTATTAGAAATGTAGCTTGTTGGCTAGTTGACATATCCCGCGATAAGGCCACACCATTCATATATGATGAATGCCAATAGGATGCTAGATGTTTTGGTACCGTAGCTGATCGTAGCAACGATTTCTTATGTTTCGCGGTCTAAACATCCAAGCCATGATATTGTCCCTCTATCTATCTATTTATCTATCTATCTATCTATCTATCTATCTATCTATCTATCTATCCTATCTATCCTATCCTATCTATCTATCTATCTATCTATCTATCTATCTATCTATCTATCTATCTGTGTCTGTGTGCGTGATAAAAGGGAAAATTCAAGTACAGTAGAACGTCGTTTATCCGACTCAATTGGGACCGGACACCGTTCGGATACGCGATTGTTCGGATAACCGAAAACCGAAGCGATCCATGCAGTATATGCAACCGGACACTATACGAATATTGAAAATCATCACATGCGGGACACGTGCGTGAAGAACGAGCAAAATAGGTGACAAATGTCGCAATTTTACCTTTATTGTGGAAAATAATCATTTATTTTTCGTATTCATACAGTATATGTGCATCACAGTACATGTGGTTGATACAAAAAAAAAAAAAAAAAAAAAAAACTGGTCCGGATATTTGACGCTCCGGATAATAAACGTTTCGGATAAACGACGTTCTACTGTATTTTGAAAACACACCCGTCAGCGGGTATTCCCGCATGTATTCATGACTAAGGAGGCGCGCGCTGGCTGAGCGGTAAAGCGCTTGGAAGCTCCGAACCAGGTTCGAATTCTGGTAACTGGGAGATTTTTAAAACCGCACAGCTCTAACGGGTGCCTGGCATTGATTGGAGAAAGCAAAAGGCCGTTGTGCTGGCCACATGACACCCTCGTTTACCGCTTGTCACAGAAACAGATGACCTTTACATCATCTGCCCTATATAGGTCGAGGGGTCTGAAAGGGGAACTTTAACTTTATTCATGATTTAAAAAAATAAATGAATAGACGCTCAATTTTCGCACCATCTTCTAAGCCTGGATCTATAAGATTATCATTAGTATTTTGAGTAAATGTATGCATTCGGTTAAGGTTAACCAGGAATTATTTTTTTTTCGGGGGTGGGGGGTGTGGAATTGGAGGCAAGGTAAAAAGTGCTCCAATTTTATTTTTTTTTGATCTTTCATTCATCAGATTTTAATAGCAAAATACCCGCTATTACGAAGGTTGGTCACCTGTGTAAAGGATGAATGGTCTTTTATTATTATTATTATTCAATGTTACCTGATTAATTTAAATATTACACACTGTCATTCAGCATTTCTAAGCGTATTTCTGGTAGAGAGAGGCGAATTAGAAAATGGAGTTGTGTAAACGAGGTGATTATTGGCATTTGTTGAATCAAGAGTAAAGTTCTAATAACCTATAATTAATGGGATTTTGGTGTAGGACTAGGACAGGACGTAACAAGACGTCACAAGACGTAACAGTATATTAAGCATGCTATAAGGATCTGTGTTACTTGCAATATTTACATTGCTATTTCCCCACCCCCAAAAAAAAAATCGTAACGATGTGACCTATATAAATAGTTAAGCAACGCTTTTCTATGTCAGCTCAACATGTATCCGTTCATATTGGCTGAGGGCAGGGACTTCTGTATTTGGTCTTGCGTGGATCTTTACTAAGAACATCCAAGGTGACTTCAGTATGTAGATTGGGAATGTATTCTTTGTGGTTTACTGTTATGGATATGCTCTGTACACAACACGCAGCATAGTTAGTAAAAAAAAAAAGTGTTAATTTTTATTATTATAGGTGATGTAAATTTACATAGCTTTAATTTAAACAAATAGACCTAAATTATCGACAAGTCTTTGTGATATCTGAAATACATTATACTGACAACTATTTATCGTTTCTTATTAATAAAATAAAACATGACATTAAAGATATTGTCGTAAAGTTAATTGAAAATGCGACATTATTTTGCACTCATCAGATTGTTTCCCTTTTCGCCCTTCAATGAAAGTCGTCGTCTGCTGCAAACTACTCCAGGTGTAATTGTCGACGTCTGCCTCTATTCAGCTGACCAGTGGTTCTAGTTTTGTGTTTGTGTTGTTTCCTATTTGTTTGTCTCCGGGGGCTTAGTGTCATCTGCCTTTATCATTATGGAATCTCTCCCGCTATAATTTACTGGGAATAATGCCACCAAATTTTAGCACTTGTCTTCCCCTGCTCTGCTGCTCAAAAGAAGAAAAGGAAGATTTGGTAGAAAGTCCTTGACTCCAAAAAGCCACCCCGGACAATGCTATCTCCATTTTCTTTTCCCGCCTTTCAATCCATCCGCAGTCACGCTTTATATTTGGTCCTGGAGTTATCTTCCCTTTGCTCTACCCCATCTATTTATTTCTATTTGCAGAGTGGAGTATAACGCCCCGCCCCAAAGCCCCCAACTCCCTTGGACTCTTTTTGAAATTAATCCTATTTCGTTTTTCGAGATTCCCCCTCCTTTTTTTCGTCCCTTCCCCCATCCCTCCCGTTTAGCAAAAAAAAAGTCGCTGATCTCCCGTTGCCTGAGCGATGCGCCCCTGTGGCTATCTTTCAGAACGGTGGAATGCCCAGGAACAACGGGTAGGTTCATTACCGCTATTGTCAACTTAGTATTTTTTCTTTTTTTTTTTCACCCATTGGGTCTCCCCCCATCCCTAAGAGATTCGACGCTGAACACACTATTATAGTAGACTGACTTTTCTCCCCTTTTCATTTTTTGTTGTCTTGCTCCGCCCAAAATTTTGGTTTCTGAACCAAAAAATTGTGTCAAAGTGGAAAAATGATAACAGGAGGAAAGAATAGAAAAAAAAAAGCATGAACAATTATGCCTTGAATTTCTCCGTCTATGGAACAATTATGCCTTCAATGTCTCCGACTCTGGAGCTTTTGTAGTAATCCTTTAAAACATCATCAAGATTAGAGCCCTCGCACTTGAGGCTCGGACAATGGAAGCGCGAACCCTTTTTTTTTTGTTAAACTTTCGCAGCGAATTAAACTCAAACACAGATAGAAATAATCTGAGCGATAGAGCGTGGAGAGGAGAAAGAGAAAGAAACGAGAAGAGAGAGAGAGAGGAAGAGAGAAGGAGAAGAGAAAAAGGAGATGGAGGGAGAAAGGAGGAAAAGAGAAGAGGAAAATGGGAGGAAGAGAAAGATTCAAAAAGAGAAAAGGTCGAGGAGAGAGACAAAGAGAGAGAGAGAGCAGTGAAGAGGAGTAAAAGAAGATGGAAGATAAAAAGAAATAAAACACTCCATGTTAAAACCCTCTTACTCCAATGGCTGTCTCATGTTTTGTCCACACTCCCACATTGTTTTAAAACCATAAACTGTAATGGTATCGTTAAGGACAGAGAGAGAGAGAGGGGGGGGGGAAGAGAGAGAGGGAGAGAGGAAGAAAGAGAGAGATACATAGAAAGATACATAGAGTGATACAGAAAGAGATACAAAGAAAAGGAGAAAGAGATAAATAGAGAGACAGACAGACAGACAGGGATATACAGAGAGAGAGATTAGGTGGAAGGAGAGTGAAAATATGATGAGAGATGGGAGACAGAACGATAAAATGAGAGAAAGAATAGAGGATAGAGAGTGATGAGTAAGAAGAGACACTGAAAGTATGAAAGAGAAATGGAGTACAAATAAGAGGAGAGACATAAGTACCTGAGAGACAGAAAGAAGTGAGACGAACGAAGAGTGGGAGAAAGAAAGACAAGAAATGGGACAAAAATTAAAAAATAAATAATGACCAAAAAAAAAAACACAGATCAAAGTTTACAAACCCACTGAGGACATGACACGTTGGTCTAACTATTAAGGAAGTAGATCCAGGGGAAAATAAGTGTCGGCCCTAAGAAATGTAAGATTAAAATTAGATTTGTATAGCCAAATTTAAATTTATTTTTATTTTTTTTTGGCTTTGAAAAAATTATAACGTCAAACTAGATGTATTAATTCTTTTCTCAGCAATAAACATCAGCTATTTTTAGGAAAATCGTTTGAGCCATTTTTGAGATCAACGTCCAGGTTCTACCCTCCACCTTCCATCCTTCAATTTCCAAGTTCCATGAAGTTATGATCTGAATAGAGATATTGTAAAAAAATATATATAATAATTCTTCCTTCATGATACTGATGGTGATCTCTAACTTTTCAGTCTATGTATCCCATGTAATACTTCAATGAATCGATCAAGTGAATATGCTCAATCAAGTTCTATTACAGTCTACATTTTGCGAGTGGGATATAAGGCAAGCTTGCCGAATAGGAAAGGCAGGGAGCATTTTCCGAAGGCTGTAGCCTATTTGGACAAGCCAAGCCATTGGACTCAGACAAAAAATACACCATCTTAACACAATCGTCACCCCAACAGCAACATATGCATGTGAGACATGGAAGTCATCTGTCAAAATTGGGAAAAGACTAAATGTGGCTCAACAAAAATGACTGAGACGGATTCGGGGAGTCAGTTAGACAGATCGGGTCTCAAACAAGAAATCTTATGCCGAACTGGGAGTCGAACACTTAGGCTGTGACAGAGAATGAGGTTTTTGGGACATGTTCTCCAACAAAATAAACTACGCACACCAGGAGTTGCGATGACATGGAGGCCAATACGAGGAAAGCACAAACAGGGACGTCCTCGTATAACTTGGCGCCACACCTTCATGGAGGACCTCAGAACAGTGAACACCAGGTGGGAGGAGATTTCAGACATTGCCAGTGACAGATCTTTGTGGAGAACAGTACTTGCCGCCCAATGCGCCGAACGGCTCTTGAGGACTTAAGTTCAAGTAATGTCTACATTAGACGGTGCGCAAATATAAATGAACTACTAATTGATTGTTTTACAACTCTTTACTGAAAACAAAGAGACATTGGAGTCGAGGGCGGGAATACCCACTGAAATCGTGTTCGAAATTGCCAAATTTTTAAAAATTTTAAGATGATTAGGCTATATTTTGAAATATTATAACGGTCTAACCAGAGTTTACTTTGCATGGTCAATTAACTAGTTTTAGGCGCTTTCGCGCTGTGTCTTATATAGATAAATCAAACGGAGGTAACTCTCAAATAACGAAATCAAATAACACCGGCTACGAAAGGCCAACTAGGTAAGTTAGTCGACGCTGATAGCGAATGTCGAATAAGAAGTTAAATAAAACGAACGGAACCGTCGAATGTCGTCAAGCTAAATCTCTACGTCCATAAAACCTGGCTCTCTCTCAAGCCGTCAAAAGTAGTCTGTTTACATTTCGCTATTCCTCCTATAATCCTAGTCTTGTGTTTACTTGTCACGTCATTGTCAAAACTTTTCCATTCTATGAAACAAATAACCAAGTCCTAATCGTTCCAAAACCCTAGTGACAGATTTCAAGAAAATCGTTTAATTAGTTTTCGTATACCCGTTCAGTGTTGCACTCAGTTTGAACCCAAGAAGAGTTTTGCTAGGAAAAGGACAAATAATAAGCCAGTACTTAGTAATATTAAAAAGTATTTTTAAATGTAAGGTTCAACTATTGAGTATGTCATAGTGAGATCTCATTCAACCCCTACTATCAGTTTACATTCTTATTTTATGGATGGAAAAATAGGTGGATGGTGTATAAAATTTGAGTGGAAGTCTGGAAATTCCCGAAACTGGCACCGGGGTTGATAGAGTGTCATTCTAATAAGGCGAATGTTATGGGTTCGATCCCCATAATACTTATCTTTTTTTTTTTTTTTTCAATGACGATCTGATAGTATAATATTGGAATTGTCTCCGATTCAATTCGGTCCTTAGAATGAGTAAAAGAAAGAATTAGAAAGCTAATCAACTTTGTTTTTGTTTTAATTCAGAGAAGAAAATGCAAGGAATAAATGAACCATCTACAAACAATGGCGTTCAGTTTTCAAGATCTCGACATTGAAGAAGAAATAAATATATAGGTTGAAAAAAAAAAAGATTTTTACAATTTCAAACAAGATTTTAAATAAACAGAAAATGTTTTAGAGAATGAGTAACATTCAAAGAAGTATCAGATCTCAGGAAGAAAGAGGCGGTAGGTGAAAAGCGAACATTATCAAGTCAAGTTTTACCTCACGACACAGAAAGGGAAGGAAAAAGTTGTTGTTTTTTTAACAAAGAAAGAGTGCACAGAAACAAAGAGAGGTAGAAGGAGAGAGAGAGAGAGAGAGAGAGAGAGAGAGAGATAATGAAAAAGCATAAAAATATTTTTTTTATTTTCATTCGTTTCTTTACGGCAGCAGACGTGAATTCATTTTTTTTTATTAGTAAGAAGTCGAACAAGCGGAAGTGAATCGCAAAGATCAAATCATCAAAAGCGCAAGTGCGCATGCGTAAAATCGTTTCGGACAAACCGATTAGACTGGAAAGTAGATCAAAGAGAAGAGAAAGACGAAAATACTGATAGGCCGTTGGACTGGGCTAGATGCAAAGCAAAGAGGCTGTCACCGGGCCACAACGCTGATTGACACCTGCAGTCATACATTTTTTACACTAGTTGTAGGTCCATACAGTACACACTGAGACTGTGTGTGATATAAACTAAAAAAAAAAAAAAACATAAAATAATTTGTTAAAATTATATATCTTATCTTATAAAATACAGACGTTATTTCAAAAAAGAAAATGATTACGTCCTACGAGTCATACATTTAGTCATGCATATTAACCAAGGACTTAAATTCTGCCAAGTCACTGGTTTTCCTGGCTAGCTCAGGCAACCCATTCCATGCTCTAATAGCACTAGGGAAGAAGGAGAATTTGTACAAATTTGCCCTAGCATATGGGACGAGGAATGTGCCTTTATCTTTGTGTCTTTCAGAGTATTTTATTAAATTTTGTTTTTGTATTTGAAGGTTATGGTTCAGTGTTTTATGTATAATTGCTACTTTACTTATGAGTCTTCTGTCCTGAAGGCTTTCTAAATTTAGTGATTTTACTAAAGGTTTTACTCTAGTCAAATGTGAATATTCGTTTGTTATGAATCTCACTGCTCTATTTTGTGTCTGTTCCAGTTTCTTAATGTTTTCTTGAGCTGAGGGTTCCCAAACGGAGGACAATACATCATTTATACAACTTATAGCGCCATTATGTGTTTCTTTTCTCTTAATTACTAGTAAATTTTATATTTGAAAAAAAAAAAAAACATTTTTTACCTCACCGAATTCCCCCCCCCCTCTTTTTTTTTCCCTAGAAAGAATCCTGGTTTGGCGAATGTAAGATTTACTTGATAATATTCCAGTGATAGGCCTTTAGAGCTAGACTTTGGAGACAGTGCACAAAATGTTTCTGGACATTAAAACTTTATTAAACTCTTGAGTAATATTATACCTACATGCGGAAATAACCGAAGACGTAGGGTCCATTCAAAATAAATATTTTTTCGTTCTGTAGTCAAATTTAATTTTTTTTTTACTTGGAAAAAATTTAACGGACGAACTAGAGTTGCCCCAGTGTGGCCAACTAGTTAATAATTCTTTTCCCAACAATATACATCAAATGCCAAATTTCTAGGGAAATTATTAGAACCGTTTTTAAGATCCCTGTCAATGTTCCACCTAAATTCCAGATTCCATAACGATGAATGGAGGCAGGGTAAGAATGGATTCCATAAGTTCAAAAAGACACTGGAATTCTGAATAATGTGGATGGACTGACCTTGGTATTGAAATTATATTATAAATTATTAATTTTTTAAAGCTACTTAATGTCGTTCTTAGGTTGTGTCGACACCCCCCCCAACCACCTCCCACCCAACTCCCAATAATTTAACATATATTTGAAAAAAAAGATCGAGACATCATTTGTAAATATGAAAAGGGGGAGAGGTGTCTGATGTTATTATCTTCCCTAACCCCTCCTTCGGAGGCGCGGTGGCTGAGTGGCAAAGCACTTGGCTTCCGAACCGCGGGTTCCGGGTTTGAAACCTGGAAATCACTGGGATTTTTACTTAAGAGATCTGTAGTGTTCTTCTGAGTCCACCCATCTCTAATGGGTACAAGCGTAAGTTTAATTGTAAATTGAATTGAATATATTGAGTTTTGGTAAGTTGTACATCTAGAGAAAAATCACATCTTCCGCCTTTAGTAGCATGCATCTTTTACTTTTCGTAAAACTTACAAAGATCTTGACTGGCAATGTTAGAGACAGTGGCGTAGCTAGGGTGGGGGGGGGAGGAGGGGGGAGAATTTAAAGATACCCAAATGAGTGTCCGAAATGTGTTTTTAAATAAATTAAATATTACGTCACTGTCATGTAATCTTGGGGTTTTTACGTTGTTATATAAGTTAGTGACCCTGTTGTATATATTCCACACAGATTATTAACACATTCTATGCGGGGTGTCTCTCCATTTCAAGGAATAACTTCCATAGTGATGACTAGTGCCTTGTTACTCTTGGGAAGTAACTTGGGATATAGGGTAGTTTATTTCATCATCCTTACCATTGAAGAAGAAAGCTGATAAGAGGAGATCATGAACGAGTAGAAGAAAAGTATCACTATTCAGATGATTCATACAAAGATGCAGCAGCCGAAGTAGTGAAAATGTCTCTTGATGAGAGAAGTAGTGCTGAAGAGACTCCAGGGGAATACCTTTTACCACAGACAGAGAAAACATCTGAAGTAAGTGATGGTGAGTCAAGTGATGGTCTTCTAAAATCACTTTCTCCAGAAGTGTAAGAAGCTGTAATTAAGTACAAAGACTTCGGATATATCCAGCCTGGAATTTTATCTGAGGAACTGCTAGCGAAAATTGTGTTAAAGGGTAGCTTATTTTTTCATTATTATGAATTTTGGCTTATCTGGAATTCTGGTCAAATTACTTGCACCCAATTAATATAGTTCAGAAGTTTGGACTGCACATACGGGAAGCTGCTGAAGAAATTAAAACCCTTTCATGCTTTCTGCAAAATTATAGAATTTATTTGACATTTCAAACATTGGTATCTATGGTACCTCCTCCTCATCATACAACATGCAAGGACCCGAGAGGTTCAGATACTCTCTTCTAAGAGCTCTGGACGAATTCCTTGCGGTTGAGGATATGGTTCCAAGTGATTTTAAAAAATGCCTGATTACTTTTTAGTTTCTGAAACAAAATTTCTCAGAATTCATTGTTAGTAAAAGTGTTTTTATAGTGTAAATATTTATCTATATATTTTTAATGCAATTTCATTGCTCCGGCCAGTATTTATAGTAAATAATAAATTAAAATTTATAGCTTTAAAAAATATACGTTTAATGTTTATAATGCATGACCCTTTTTGAAACTTTAATTAATAATGGACATTTCCAAAAAATTGTCAATCTCCTGCAGTTGCAATAGAAGTTTCCGTAATACCTACATAGTTCCAACATTATGTCCTTTAAACCATAAAAATGGTCATTGTCTATTATTGAATTCAAATGCAATTTAGAGAAAAATAAATAAAACAAACAATACTAATTGAATCAAATACACTTTATAAAACATTTATTTTTAAAGCATTTTATTTTCTTGTTTTTTTTGTTTACAATCATTAGTGATACACATTTCACTAAGGTGTCTATTTACAATGAATTTTATTTTCTTTGCTGTTCTAAGTTAGCGCTATGCTTTCAATTGTATTGCTTCCAACTGTATTGTTTGTTACTACTCTGTCGTCTGCTAGAGATACATACGTTTATACTACAGCCTTATATAACAGTCAAAACTCCGTTGTATATTTAATACTGATTGGCTCTAGTATCATATATTGTTATTGCTGTCACACAATGCATTGCTTGATGATTTCAAAAAAAAAAATTAAAAAAAATAGGCATGTTTCTACAACAGAGGACAATAGACAGCCTAATGATTGTTACGTTTGAACAATTTCGGAACAATGCTAACCTTAATTATTGTGAAAACATGGAACTTACGGTTTTGTCTTGTGTTTTTTTTTTTTTTTTTTTTGGCAATGTAATCTTCTACTGAATAAAAAAAAAATGAGTTTTTAATACGTGGCTAGTAACCTGAGAAAATTCAAACTATATGACCATATTAAAAGGTCCTCAGGGATCGCAACGATCTTCATTCAGGGAAAGGTAACTAGGAAAAAGAAGAACATAAAAAGATTAATGAACCTGTCATTGAAAGAAATTTTATCAAAGACAAATGACAAGAGGAATGGAGAAAGACGGTTGACTGATGAAGGGTGAGAGTTTTCTATGCAGCATATTGTGTAATTTATGTATTGTATTTTAAATACAAATATTTTTATTCTTAAAGTAAATAATGCCGATAGTTAAAGTGAAATTTATTATTCCAGCAATATACAGATGTGAATAGGATACGAGTTGCTCTGCTGACAGCGGCTTTATCTGCGCTGGGTGTGGCAAAATGTGTAGATCACAGCTAGGACCTCATAGCGTACGTGAAATACTGGGGTGTATGGGGTATCTAGGACGGGCAGTCGTACCCTCTTTTTGAGGGTAGCTTGGCTCATTCTTGGTCCCCACTCGGATGGCTGCCTGGTCGTGCGGTTTGCACGCTGGACTGTCGTTCAGATTTATCGATGGTGCCGGGTTCAAACCCTGCCCTCTCCCATCCCCCGTCGTCCTGCGGGAGGTTTGGACTAGGAAGTAATTATCTTCAACTCTGAAGGAACATCCGAAACATGTAAAACATTTTTTACATTTTTACCCAACTCTCACCTGTGGCTCCCAGAAGCTGTAGCATGCGCAGCGGCCACACTCCGGAAACGGCTTTGACTGGCCGGCTAAACCAGGTAGAGGATATCTGACGTGTCTGTGGCACTCATGACACTGAGGTTCTGTCAAACCTAGAATGTGAAGTCTGGTCTTGGCGGCCTGTGCGTAACGTCACAAAACTAGACAAATCGGACAGAAAGGCAAATACCAGCACAGTGCTGTGGAGCACTCAAGAGCAGGACAAGACACACAGATAAGTCTCTAGTCATCCACTGCACCCAAACTTGTCTCCGGATGTCTTGACCAAATCTTGCTACCGGAAAAGGATGGGCTTTAGGGCGAGAGAGTGAGGTCGACGTGTTGCGCGAATCCTCCTCACTTTAATCCAAATTCCAGCGCTAGTCACTTGTCATCCCCCCCCCCCAACCCCTGCATGACAAAGTGGTCATCATCGAACCACGATGGACGAACTATATGAAATACTGCGATCCTCCTTAATACTGGGACTCTAAAGGACAAGGCTCCCATTTCAGACCTTGCAATCTATAGGGCAGATGATGTTAAGATCATGTGTCAGCATTATAATTATTTGTGGAGGACAATCAGGTGCGAGTTAAGTGTAACGTAACGTCCCCACTGATTGGCTCACAGTTGCATCCTAGTCAATGTTTGAAGCAGTTCGCAACAACTTTAATGACACAATGTGACTGGTTCATTTGTCATATTTAATTCCTCTCAGTAGTCTGCACAGAGAGAGAGAGAGAGAAAGAGAGGGAAAAAGAGGGAAAGAGAGAAAGAGGGAGGGGGAGATTGGGAAAGAAAAAAAGACAAATACAGACATACCAGATGGTAATAATGCACACATACAATCAAATCATTAAATAAGAACAATCTGATATAAACCTTGTCACATTTAAATTATGAGTGAGTCTGGTGTGAATGTACACTTTGGTTTCTTATAGTTATAATGTTTTTTGTTTGGTGTAATGCACAAATTGTAAGAGAAATTTCCATATGGACAATAAAGATTATTATTATTATTATTATTAGAACGATTTTTTGTACTACGCTTATATTAATTCCATGTCTGTCTGGGAGGATTCTTGTACACGTTGTTTGTTGTTCCCCACTTCCCATTCTCGGAAAAAAGTTGAAATGTCGCATATCGAAGACAATTACTTTGAATCAATCAAAAATAAGTCAATTAGTTTAATTTACTAACTTTGTTTTATTAAGAAAATGGAAGTTGAACGTTGCACTACTGAGAGATAAGTCAGTAACTGAGCAGTGTTTTCCCTTATTTGATTACAGTATGGAGTACCTATACTTTCCATATTTTCACATATATATATATTTTTATAAATAATTAAATAACCAGTAAGTCCGGTAACTTTCGTAATTCCTCCTAAACAAATTTCGTTCCTTTTTGGCAACAGGACTAGACAAAAAAAATTGTTTCTCAATCTGCAAACATTTATCTCTAGTAACAAAATTACAATAAAAAAAAAGTTACAATCACTGTTTACTTTTCAACTTTTTATTTCGTTTTATACGACATACATTATCTCCCTTTTTGGAATACGGTTATATATAGCTTATTATTTATTGAGTCTATTTTATATAGTTCACATCTCATAAGTCATTCTTATGTTAAAGTAGTTATCTCATGAATCAAAGAAATATCAATAGCTCCAATGAATCCACATAGTCACATAGACAAAAGGTCTATAATGGATCTTTGAACGTTATGAGTCAAGTTCCATTATTTCCTTTAGCATTTCAACCAAAGTAGTTATTAAATTCGTAGTCCACATAGTGCTAATTTCGATATGTATATTACACATCATTATTAAAAACATTTTTTTTTAAACAAAAAGCTCGAATAGTCACATACAGTGGCTTTCTTTTGAGGTCAATATATATAATACTAGAAGTATTTCATTGGCTTTGCTTCACATGATTCGGATGTTGTTGTTTTTTTCTTCCAGTATGGATAGTTAAATCCTAGCCCAAACCTCTTGAAGGATGGCGTGGGATGGGCAGCGGACAGGATTCGAACTCTGGACCATCGAGACGAACGTTCAGAGCGAATACCACACATGGCAGCCATCCATTGGGTTGGTTGCGTCACTTTTATTTATATATATATATATATATAAATGTGGAGGGAAACACGTCATCTTTTGACGTCATGACGTCATAATTCCTATTTCTTGTGACGTTTCACGGTCGCTAGCCCTTATCAAATGGAATTACGACAACACAAATGTTTAACTTCACAGCTGAAGATTTCTCTTGAACTGTACACGAGCGAAGGAGAAAATCAAAATGTGAAATACCATGGCATTTCCGCGGCTTTAAATATAATATTTTATTATATCTCATCACGTATGCGAGAACTAAATCCATCCTATGATAGTCAACATTTTGTCCACAAATGTCACATGCGAGATGACATTTGACGGAAGTTTGTGTTTAGGACGTAACGTTATGCGCGCTACATTTGTCAATTAGCTTTTCCACAATGGACTCAAAAATATGTCATAAATTTGGTTTATGAAATATGAATAAACTACATTATTATACCTTTCAGAATGTTAATGAATACTGGGGGTATATCCTGCGTATCTTGAGAATGATTGTCAATGCTTATTGTCAAGACCTTGAAATGTTCAATAGTATACACTTGCATATATAAATGCAATTTATTAAGGTGGGGGGGGGGGGAGGGATGACAGAGGAAAGGGCAGAGGTTTAGATCTAGTTTGCTGGTGTCGTCTATGCTGTTCAGTATCATTCAGAGGGGTTTGACATCTGCAGGATGTGACGTCATTCCATGCACGTGATGTTCATGTGGGGACAGGGCGTCGCGCACCATTCCGCCTTCGCCCACCACGTTCTCCGACTCGCTTCCACTTCCTTCGCCCCCGCCGCCTTCGTTGTGCGTCTTCACGTGTTTGCTGAGGTGGTCGCTGCGCATGAATCGCTTGTTGCAGACGGGGCACGCGAAGCGCTTCTCCCCGCTGTGCGTGCGGAGGTGCCTCTGGAGCTCGTCCGAGCGGGTGAACCGCTTCCCGCAGAAGAGCCAATTGCAGACAAATGGCCTCTCGCCCGTGTGCCAGCGGAGATGAGCCTTGAGGTGGGAGGTTTTGTTGTAGACCTTCCCGCACCCCGGAATGTGGCAGCTGTGGATATTCCTCTTGCGCAGATGCTCCCCTGCTGGCCCGAGTCGGTCCGCCTCTTGGCAGTTGGGGCAGTCGCAGTTGGAGCGCCCGGTGTACCGGCGCTGAGTCCTCGCGCTGGGCATTCCTGAGATGCTCGACCTGGTTGCCGCCAGGAAGGGTGACATGGACGCGGCGCCCAGGTCGGGCTGTGAGCTGAGCATAGTCTTGTAGGTGCTGTACGTGTCCTGCAGAAGGTGCTGGCCAGAGGTCAGTAGGGCATTGGCGTTGGAACCCAAGGCGTGGCTGAGGGCAAAGTCAGAGCCGGGGTAGTTTGGCGAAATCTGGGTGCGGAGGGCAGCACCGGCAGATGCTGAGTTGGAGGTGGCGTCCGAGAGCCAGGAACCAGCACCCGCGTGTACATCCCACCATGCACTGGCGTTGTTGACAGATGGTGAGCTAGAAACTTCCGTTTTTATAGTGGGATGGCCACTAGTGTGGGGGTTGCCCACGTTGAAGGGCCAAGGGTCATAGGTCAAAGGGTGCATCCTAGAATACATCGTGCCTAATGCTGAGTCGTGGACCTAAAGATAGGAGATAGAAAAACAACATTCATTATATGAAACTCATGCTTACAACATGGAGATACTATAAGTAAAATTATTAGTTAGAACATTAAATATATGTAATATTATATAAAAAATGTAAAAAAAGATAAAAATTAAAAAAAAAATGTTTTTTTTAAACAATTTCTCCTTTTTAAAGCTGAAAACTTTTTATACTAGTCATTACTTTGCTCTTATTAAGTAATAAATGCAAGATAAAAACTAATGGGACATTTTTTTTACCAGCCCCAAATTTCACTTTCTCCACCATTCCTTTAAGGAAAAAAAATCTGGTCAATGCAGCACAGGTATAAATCTACTCAGAGTATAAACAATTCTAGTTTGGTGATACAGATCCAGACATGGTAACACTAAAACACAGTAGTCTAGGCTAGAATACTGGCTCTAAATATATGGTATAGATACTAGTAGATTATAGTTTGGTGTTACATCTATAGACTTGTTTATGAAAGTCTATTTATTCATTTAATTATATAACCTTTAAATTAATACATAGGAGTCGTGGTGCTTGAGTGGTAAATTGCTTGGCTTCCAAACTCAGAGATCCCGGGTCGAATCCTGGTGAAATACTGGGCGTTTTCATTTAGCGATCTTTAGGGCGCCTCTGAGTTCTTCCAGCTCTAACCTGACATTAAGGAAAAATGAAGGCGGTGGAACGTTGCGCTGACCACATGACAGGCTCGTTAAGCATGGGCTCAGTGACGAATGACTTTAACATCATCTGCTCTATACATCGCAAGGTCTGAAAGGGGAACTTTTACTTTTTTAATAAGTCAACCTTTAGTGTATTTAAAAATACAAGTAATACGAGAGAGAGAGAGAGAGAGAGAGAGACACGCAGAGAGAGACACGCAGAGAGAAAGAGAGAGAGACACACACACAGAGACACAGAGACAGAGAAAGAGTAGAGAGAGGCAGACAGAGACAGAGAGACAGAAAAAAAAAAGAGAGAAAGACAGAGATTATGGAGAATATGTTACATCATCGCCCCTCCCTGACTGACCTTGTGCTGTACAGGTGATTGCGATCCATCGTTTCCATAAGATCCGCCACCGCCTGGCGAAGAAGAGGCGAAAAGCTCGTTGGCGTAGATAGCTCCGCCCCCGGAGGACGCCATGGATGTCACGGAACGCCCATACCCTAGATAGGAGGCGCTGGTCTGGGCGGAGGTCAGGCTGGGCTTCATGGACGAGCTTCCGCCGCTGACAGCGCAAGGGTTGGGGCTTGATGGTTCCGCTTTTCTCCAGGGGTGGAACCCGCCTTTCAAGATGGGTGACTCACTGAACGGGGGTGGAGATTTGCTGGTAATTTTGTTACATTGGGCGGCGAGCATAGCAAGGGGCGTTCCTGGACCCAACGGGTGAGGTTCCTGTAAAAAGAGTGGGAAAAAAATACAATCTGTCAATGCCCTTTAAAAATGTATCCATATCGATCTAATTACATGCATCATATACTTAAACATAAATAAGGTGGCAAGATAAGATAACCAATGAGGAAGTGCTACGAAGAGCAGGGTGCCAGGACATCCGCTCTGTTATCAGCAAGAGACGCCTTGGCTGGCTTTACCACGTTCGTAGAATGCCAGTAGGTCGACTTCCACAGGACTTTCTGTATGCGATCTAATAGAAGGCAGGAGAGTCGCTGGTCGCCCACTTTTGCGTAATACGGATGTAGGCAAACGCGACACTAGCAGCTGGGAAGAGGTGGCACTGGATAGATCCACATGGAGAGAGAGCATAAAGGAAGGGTCACGGATTGCAGACGTCATACACAACAGAAGCAGAAAGAAGGGTGAAAATGCAACGGCGCCTGGTGATTACATATGCCCAACCTGCGATCGCAGCTGTGTATCAAGGATTGGCCTCTTTAGTCACACAGGAAGTTGCAAAGGGAAAAGATCGTCTCTCTAGATGTAAAATGCCACAGATATATATATATACAGAGAGAGAGAGAGAGAAATCAGGCTCAGACCAAGTGCGGATTTACTGCATGCAAGACTATGCGGCTGCCTAGCACCTAACCTTTTAAAGAAGCCCCAACATTTAAACAAAATATCAAAAATATGTGGTTTTTTAACAAAATGTGTACCTAAATGTAAAAAAAAAATAAGTATTCCCTTTTTTTGTTTCTCAAATACGACTTGCTTTTAGGTTTACTAATAATGATATTTATATTGAGCATTTATATATCAATTATTTATTATACATTTACGTGTATTTATATTGCCTCTTGAAGAGGGTAGGGTAGCAGGGCCTGCACTTACAATATCCGACTGATCAGACCTTACATCAATGCCCTCTACAGCCGTGTTGACATCTCTCTGTAGAGCCTTAAATACTAATAATAGGGCCCTCTTCAACCACACAATTCATCGGTTTTGCCACACGAGGCATGGGTTTAGCCACACAAAACATGAGTTTGACTACACCAAAAGAAAAAAAAAACACATTGATTCTGCAACACGAGATAATGACAAGACATTATTCAAAGCACACTAGAATTGTTTTCTTCCACGAAACGTAGGTCAATACACAGGGAAACGAATTCACGGCTTGCATACGTACTTTTAAAATAAGCAAGGTTACAATGACAGTTTGTGTGGAAACACAAACTCAAAATCGGCCCCCCGAAGTGGTCCGCCTAGAGTCTTCACCAGGATTCGAACACGGGACTTCCGGTTCCAACTGCTTTACCCCTCAGCCACAGCATCTCAATATATTCATTTAGCGTACACTCATATTTTTAAAGATAATAATTATTAACCTTATTCATACATTCAAAATTAATAACATGTTACATGTAATAAAGAGAAACTAAAAAAGATTTATTCTTCTCAAAAAATTAAATAAATTGGCAACACGAATTATAAATACATTTATAATAATATAAAAAATATCTAGATCTGGGCTCTATTTAGTCTTATTCAGACAGTCAAGTGTAGTCTCCTATGATGTGGAAACTGCGCGCTATGGATATAGTTTGCTATTTTTTAAACTTATAACTAAAACGAGGTTCGTATCAAAATTCTTTTTTTAAAACAACATTTGAATCAGTTTTCTATTCGCTGAGTTAGTTAATAAATGGAAAATATATTCTATAATGATCCATTGACACTTTTACCATTGTGACCTTAAATGCATTTTTTTTACCAACGCGCGAATCTTTGAATGAAGCTTGAGTTATTAATGAAGAAGTCCATGACCTTTTTTAAAAAAAATCACCTCCCCTGTAGATTTTTTAAATTTAAAAGTGGTGTAATTTTTTTGAAAAATCTGCTTGCATATATAAAATTAAATGGTTAACTTTCGGAGAAGAAAAACGTAGTCGTTGCATCAGGACTTTGAATGATCTAAAATAGCATGATTTACGATTTTCATTTTCTCTTCTGGTTTCTGAGATCTAAACGGGACTGACGGACGGACGGACAGACATTCCACACAAAACTAATTGCGTCTTTTCCCCTTTCGAAACCGCTAAAAAGTAGAAGATAAACATAAACTTTCAAAGCTGTAAAATATCTTGAAATCGAATTGTTAATCTCTTTTCAAGTTAAGGAGATAATATCCAATATATCGTTGAACCGGAAAGATGACACAAAATTAATGGCGGCTAAAAATGCCACTAAAGAAAAGGCATATGACTTTTTCATTGGGTCGTAGTAGATTAGAATCGCAGTGTACATGATCTACATCAGTTTTAAATCACATTTTAAAAAAAAAAGGGTATTGGGCAGAAGTAGTCCAATACAAATGGAACTATTCCAACCTTTTAGATACTTTTTTTTTTGTTGCTTACAAGTAATTAATAGTGACACAAACTCTGAAAACCGTTATTACTACATTTACTTTTTAATTACCCCTTAAAAATATTTGTTTTTCTTATATTAGTTACCCCCCTTTGTTTGAGTTATCGACCCTAAATCAACTCTTGTTAAATTTTTTTTTTTTGTCAGGAACTAACAAGGAAAAAAAAAGTGGATCTATATATTTTTTCCTCGTGCTACACTTTTACAAAACATTAATTGTATTCTTATTAAGATCTTAATTACAAAATCTTTAAAAACACACGCTCCCACACCCTTTCAAAACTGTTCATTTACCGTCTGCTGCCACCGGCGGTGTCTGTAGGTGAAAAGGACTCTGGGACGGGGGGGAAGCTAAACGCGAGGGAAGAAATTAGGCGAGTGCATTTTTAAAAAGTAGGAATTGAAAAAGATGCGGTAAGATGCTGATAGAGTGAGGGGGCGGTGGAAAACATAGTGGGGGGGGGGGAGAAAGAAGTCGTGTCAGGAAAAGAGATCAATTAGCTACTGGAGGGTTGTTATAGATTTCATAACTTGCGAAATAGGATCAATAACCAGAAACACGCGCAAGGTTTCATTTTCGTGAATTAAAAAAACAAGTTTTACTTCTTATGTAGACCTTTCCGTAAGAGGTAACCAAATGTCCTGGTCATTTCAACCAACGCCTTGCGTGGTCCGTGGTTCAATTGTATTGCGTGGTTCAATTTATGTCTTGCTGGTTCAATTGATGTCTTGCGTGGTTGAACTGTTATCTTCAAGTGTGGCTCAACCAAGGAGGTTATATTTAGATGGAGGTGGCTTGACGTCACTAGGTTGAAGCCAAATCGCCGCCATCTTGGTCTACTCAAATTAAAAGGTGTAGTCTGTTGTTTTTTTTGAGAAATTTGTTCGACAATATTTCACGACATTATTTAAATATCTGTACATTGTACAATATCTTATAAAACGTTAAAAACACATTGTATAGAATAAAATAAACATTACAAATGCCTTCTTGTTCGGCATACGGTTGTACGCAACGACGACAAGAAAATGGGATATCGCTTCAACGGTTAGTTTGGTTTTTAGTCACTTAAAGACTAAACTTTAGTGAGTTAGAGTCTAGTTAATGTTGTTAGTGCCATTTAATTATTTATATAAATTTTGGTAAAAGTGAATTTTAGCGGCCTGAGTTTAATTAGGGAAAGATTAGTTAGTATTACTGTAACATTATTATTAGTAGTAGGTAGTAGTACTCTTTTCACTTCAATTTTATCAATTTTGTGGTGATTTCAGTGCGGTAAAAAGTATCAAAAATATAACAAACCTCTTGCAAATCATTTTTGTTTTTTTTTCAGCCCACAATAGTGCTTTTCGATGTAATCATTATATTTCGGTTTTGTAGGCCTCGATCAGGTGATCGTATAAATCACTTTACATGCTCTACAGCGCTTTGTAATTGATCCATTGGAATATCTAGACCACCAGATATGAACTTGGGCCTTAGAAGAGTTTAGAAAAAAACATGATGACAAAATACGAGGCTAATTTGAGTCGTTACGAGAATTAGAAAACTGGTATCGCAATGAAAACGGATGGAATGTTTTGAGTAAACCAATATGGCGAATAGGCTCCGCCCACTGGCTTCAACCGATAATGAACATTTGATAGCAACCGCCATCTCCATCTAAATATAACCTCCTTGGGCTCAACTGATATCTTGCGTGGTTCAGCTGACGTCCCTGTGTTGTTGAACTGATGTCTTGCGTGGTTCAACTGATGTCCCTGCTTGGTTCAACTGATATATTGCTTAAGTGATGTCTTATTAGGTTCAACAGTTGTCTTGCGTTTGGTGGCACAAATGTTGTGTCTTAAGCTAGGTTATCCAATAGGCTAATTTTAATAATAATCAATTTGCAAATAACTGCTATTTAATTATTAATATTTACGTACTATTCTTATCTTATCTTATCTTATATAATACAGACGTTACTTCAAAAAAGAAGATGATTATGTCCTACGCGTCATGCATGTTAACCAATGACCTAAATTCTGCCAAGTCACTGATTTTCCTAGCTAGCCCAGACAATCCATTCCATGCCCTAATAGCACTAGGGAAGAAGGAGTATTTGTATAAATGTGTCCTATGGAATGTGAAATGTCATCTTTCTTTTTTTCTTACTTCATCTTTGTGTCTTTCAGAGTATTTTATTAAATTTTGTTTTTGTATTTGAAGATTATGGTTCAGTGTTTTATGCATAATTGCTACTTTACTTTTGAGTCTTCTGTCCTGAAGGCTTTCTAAATTTAGTGATTTTACTAATGGTGTTACTCTAGTCAAATGTGAATATTCGTTTGTTATGAATCTCACTGCTCTATTTTGTGTCTGTTCCAGTTTCTTAATGTTTTCTTGAGTTGAGGGGTCCCAAACGGAGGATGCATATTCTATTATTGGCCTAACCAAGGTTAAATAACATTTTAGTTTTATGTTCTTATTTGATTCTTATTCTATCATGACCTAGACAATGTTCACTTGGATATTCTCGACTGCATGCTGACCTCTTTAGCGCGTGAACAAAATCCGAGCCTTATCACAGATGAGTCTATACGAACACAGGAGCAGCTCATTGAAATATCGACAAACGAGGAACTTAAAGCAATGTTTGAATAAGGAGACCAGGAGTTGCAAAAACATTCCAATTTTATATCCTGCATTTTAGGTCAGTGCACAGGAAGTTGTTGACTGATTTCCCCTTCCTCATATTGGGTAGGAAACGGTTTCATTGTCGTAATGAACCTCATCACAATTCAAAGAAACCGACTAGAAATGTGTGCTGGCTTAGATTAGCTGTAGCTACTTACAAACATTGAGCGGACATAAATGCACTCATAAAATCCCATCAGCCACATCCAATTTAAAAAAAAAAAATAAAAAATTATCTCAATAAACACTCCTTAAGCAAAATGAAATGATGTTATTGTTTTGTTTCTTTTACTTTTTGAAACTTATGTACTACGCATTTATATAGCTTTTTTCACTTAGTGTGGTCCTTTTCAAGTTTGGATATTTTAATATAAAGGGGTCCACGGATAAAAAAAATGAAGTTTGAGAACCTCTGTCTTAAAAATACACCATAACATTCTAACGATATTGATTTTTGACAATAATTTCAAGTTCTAGGACCTCGCTCTTGTGAGATGTGCGTAAATGCTTGATGGATGAGAACTCTTTAGTGTCGGTCATTGAAAGCCATGGATTTTCTAATAAAAAAAAATAGCTGAATTATAGTGACTACCTTCAGTGAACCATGACTTCTTTTTATCTCGATTTTTTTTCAATGCAATTCTATATAATACTCAATATAAAATAATAATAATCAAAATTTTGACAATGTAGAACTTTAATACTGAATTATATATATATATATATATATATATATATATATATATATAGAATCATTACGAAAAATGTTTCAATTAAACACAACAGCCTTCATCTCAATGTGGGGGCGCGACATTGCATTATAATTTCTGTCCTTCCCACAAGTATTGGCGGCAAGTGAATTCTTTATCGCACATCGCAATGGCAACCCCACCCCTTCCTTTTTAATACATCATTCAGTGAAACTGCCCATATAATGACCAGCATACACACAGACACACACCTTTTGATGAATGTATTCTAGTAAATCTTTGTCTTGTTGACTTCTTGAAATTGGGCCCACCAAAGATTCGCCTTCTCAGAGTTTCTGTATAATCTTCACTACTTAACAAACAGAACCAATAGGCACAAGTTGGTCAATCAGTAGAATTTTTAAGGCCGATTGCTTCAACAGGGCTCATCGTGTCAAGCCCCGCGATTGACAGTAAGCAGAACACTATCAATCATGGCTCTTTTCATAGGCTTTCTAAAGATATGTGACTTAAAAAGTTAACATACTCAGTGTTGGCCTGTCGTAGGTAACTTTATTTAACCCTCTGGCACCTATTGCGTTTGAGTTACTGCCCATGCATGATGCATAACAAATGTTGATATAATGAGCTAATTAATATTAACAGTTGTTATTGTAAAAAAAAATAATTAAGCATCCATTAAATTTGGCCCTGCAATTCGTAAGGCCGGCCCTGCCATACATATTGGGAGAATTGCATGCTAAAGGTTTGTTGAGTAATCCGTTTTTGTTTTGTTTTTTTATTTACATTGTCAATTTTAATTTCTTCTACAGTGATTAAACAAAAAGTTGCACACCAGTTATGATATGGTTAAAAAAATTTATAGATTATCAATACTTCCATATGTTAGATGGTGTTTAATATGCGAATGCATACTGTTAATGAATTTGCCTCCTTTTTAAAAAGAAAAAAATTCCACTAAATCTCGATCTAGTATTTAGTCTTTCGTAACCCAAAAGATTGGAAAACAAACAACAACGTGAAATAATAGCATTGCAAAATAACATGAAAAGTCAAAACGATTTAAATTTATTTTAAAAAGTCGAACGCAATAAAATCGAACAGTGAGTTTGAAGGGGGGTACGGCGGGGAGTCAAAAAAAAACAAAACCTTTCTTTATAGTCAACGAAACAAACATTAAAATCTCGAGAAAACATATATTAGTATTTAATAGACCTCAAACATACAGCAAAGTTAAAAGTTTGAATTTTAAGAAACAAAAAAAAAAACGAAACAAAATCTGTATTTTTGTTTAATTTCGTTTCGGAAATTGGGCTGCACTTTTTTTTTAATAACATAGTTTGAATGGTGATCTCTGGCGGCGGGTATTGACTTGTGAGCAGCAGACGTGGGAATGAAACAGGATGGAAAATTGATGTGCAGATATCGCGCGGGAAAGGAAGAAGTGGGGAGAGGGGGGCTGTTATATAGATAAGCCAGGGAAAGGAAAAAGTTCGTAGGTCTTGCATGCGGGATCGAACTCTATAATTACACCAAAAAAAAAGCCACCGACATATAAACACAGGGTTGAGTTGTTTACTTCAATACCTAGACGTTTGGTTTTGTGTAGGTCGACGTATTGAAAGAAAGAAAGAAAGTAAGAAAAAAAGAAAGAAAGAAAAAAGAAAGCAAGAAAGAAAAAAAGAAAGAAAGAAAAAAAAAGAAATAAAGAAAAAAAGACAGAAAAAAGAAAGAAAGAAAAAAAGAAAGAAAGAAAAAAAAAGAAAGAAAGAAAAAAAGACAGAAAAAAGAAAGAAAGAAAAAAAGAAAAAAGAAAGAAAGAAAAAAAGAAAAAAGAAAAAGAAAAAGAAAAAAAAAGAAAAAAAGAAAGAAAGAAAAAAAGATAGAAAAAAAGATAGAAAATAGAAAGAAAAAAAAAAGACAGAAAAAAAGAAAGAAAAAAAAGAAAAAAGAAAGAAAAAAAGATAGAAAATAGAAAGAAAAAAAAAAGACAGAAAAAAGAAAAAAAGAAAAAAAAGAAAGAAAGAAAAAAAGAAAAAAAAAGAAAAAAGAAAAAAGAAAAAAAGAAAAAAGAAAAAAGAAAGAAAGAAAAAAGAAAGAAAGAAAAAAAGAAAGAAAGAAAATAGAAAGAGAGAAAGAAAGAAAGAAAAAAGAAAGAAAGAAAAAAAGAAAGAAAGAAAAAAAAATAGAAAGAAAGAAAAAAAAGAAAAAGAAAAAAAAAGAAAGAAAGAAAAAAGAAAGAAAGAAAAAAAAAAGAAAGAAAGAAAAGAAAGAAAGAAAGAAAGCAAGAAAGAAACTTTCTTAAACATAAGACAAAATTGAAGCGTTTTCAAACACATTTATCGGAAAGAAAGAAAAAAAAGGGGGGGGGAGAACAAAGGGGAAAAAAAAGACAAAAGTACTAGAGACAGAAGAGATACAAACAGAGACAGAAGAGATACAAACAGAGACAGAAGAGATACAAACAGAGACAGAAGAGATGTTGCTTTTGCACTTTATTTGCAAACAGAGAGATTTAGAGTTTTGAGGAAATCAATGTGAAATAAATCAAAGATACACCCCCAACACCGTCTATTAGGCCTAACTCAGGGTATTAACTGGGTATTTAAATGATATTATAATGACATTTAAGTTGATATTAATGTATAACATTCGTCCAATACTGGTACTTATCGTTGTGTAATTGCGGGTGGTATGGGACCAAGAGAAACGATCACATCATCGACTTTCAAAAAAAACAAAGTAAAACAAAGGGTGAGGGCGCTCTAGCGCTGTTTAGGAGCTTGTTTTTGTGTTGTTTGTTTGTTCGTTGTTGTTTTTTTTTTGGGGGGGGGGGGGGTTTGTGAAAAACATTAAAATGAAAAAAAAATGGAAAAAAAATGTAGAGTGACTAATTTTATTTTGCAGGTATGGGATCAAACCTCTGAAAAGGACTAATTCTTATTTGGGAGTGGTACAATCAGAAAATAGACGACGGTTATCAGTGGCGTAGGCGAAGAACACGTGGGCCCGTGTTCCGACCCCCCCCCCCCACCACACACACACACACACAAGCACTAAGAAACTAGAAGACTGTGATTAAAAAAAACAAGGCTTATCTTAGGGAAAGAACTCCACACTTACAGCGATATATCTCGTTAATGTAGGAGTTATTTCCCTTTTCCTCTATCAAACAAAACAATCAATTAGCAATAATAAAATTAATTAATCGATTTTTTTTTATACATGTTTTGTTAGGTACAATAAATAATTGTTTAAGGTTTCATCTTGATCCTAGAATGGGAGTGGGAGAAATAATGTGTTCCAACTTTTTACCAGACAGACAGACACACAGAATGAGTTGATATACGCTTTTTAAAAAAAAAATGTTCTACCATTAACAGTGTCATGACTGCCAGTACTTCTTAGAAATTAATAAACAACTACCTTTCAGATGACCATCTGGGCCCTATTAGTCATGGGAACTAATCGCAATGAGCCCCCTAGGTCATACGGATGCTATACCACTACCGGTTATTACATTTTAAATGTCAACGTGTCATATAAACGCTGGGGGCGGGGGGGATGTACATCTCATTGGCATTAGTGATTTTCATCTTCGGTGAAAAAAAAAAATAAATAGTTGTTGTTTTCTTTGGTGTATCCGTTGTACAGAATAAAGAAAGTATTGACAAGCCATGCCCTTTCAAAAGTTATGTGCCAGCTTTTTAGCTCTTTTTAACCCTTTTGAGCACTTTTTAGCTCTTTTAGCACTTTTTATGCTCTTTTAGCACTTTTTAGCTCTTTTTAGCACTGCAGAATCAAATTTGCTAACCTCTTCCGTTTGTAAGTCTGTTGTGTTTTTTAACACTCCACCACAGACCTATATATATATATATATTATATATATATATATAGAGAGAGAGATCTGTACACTCATCTTTGAAATTGAATGTAGTGTCTTTAGCATTGTTGTAATGTTTTGCTATTACACTACTGTAAAAATAAAATCCTCCAGGTAAGAAAGGTATTGTTACTATTAATATTGGTCGAATGCTTCTCCGAAATAGAGCAATATTGCTCGTGAAAGAAAGGGTTCTAGGAGATGAGCATGTTGTTGACGACCATTGACTTGTAGCACCAAACTGCTGGTAGACAACTAAACCGCTGTAGGCGTGTTATATTTTAACTTTTAAAACTTGAAATAGGTCTAATAGCTTCTTTGTGAAGAATACTAAATATAACTTTTGTTACAATATAGACAAATTTAACTTGAGATGAAATGGCATAAATGACTTTAGTAATAATATAATATAAATAATATAAAATAGTCTTGTAAACAAAATCTCACAACAACAAAAAAAAAAAAGAAACACGTGTTTTCACTCTGGCATTCTGAACTGGTCTGGCGTACCCAAGACAGCTTACGACACTGCCGCTTATCTTGCATCATTTACACTGCAGGCCACCAACCAATCGCTAACGTCTCACCGTCACCATAGAAACACATAACAGATCTAAAGTAGTAATTACGTGTCCAATATTTTAAAATAATAAGTCTTGGTATTAGAGAACGTGTTTTAAATTCTTTGATGCTGCCAGGATCAAGATGTACTTTAATTCGCTTAGAAGTGTCCACTGGTGATGTGGCAGCTCTGCAGCAGAATTGCACTCTAACAGGCAAGGGCGAACTGGGTGTCAAAATCGGCCCGGGCCTTTTTAAACCATCAGTGATGAAGCCTGCATGTAGCACTATCTACGGATGTAGGCTATTACATTAATTTGGAAAAAATGTGTTGACATTATATTAGTATTACACTGTCGAGTCTGTAAAAATATTCTTTAACTCTTTCTCTCCTAACTGACGATGCCAGCGTTGATTCCACCAGAATGTGGTAAATAATTACGGAGAGAAAGAGTTAATAAACACGATGCTCAAAGAGTCACTTTAATAAGAGAAAGTTAAACAACTTTTCAAACAATTTCATACCTGTCATAGTGACCACCACGGTGGCCCTATAGGCCGATTTTGGTACCTTGTCCAAATGCCCACATAGCCAGTCCGCCCCTGCAGACAGGTAACGAGAAACTTCGTCTGCTTTTTCTTCTTCTTTCTACAATGGGTCGCGGTGGTCAAGCGGTTAAACACTTGGCCTCTGAACCTTGGGTCCGGAGCTCGAATCTCGGTGAAGACTGGGATTTTGAATTTTGGGATTTTTAGGGCGCCCCTGAGTCCACCTATCTTTAATGAGTGCCTCACGTTAGTTGAGGAAAGTACAAGCTGTTGGTCGTTGTGCTGGCCACATGACACCCTGCTCGTTAACCTTTGGCCAAAGAAACAGATGACCTCATCATCTTCCCTAATAGATTATTATTGTTATATTATTATATTAATATTATTATTATTACTTTTATTATTTTATTATTATTATTATTATTATTATTATTATGTTAGAAATGAACGAGTAGTCATTATCTGGCGCTGCCAGGGTCCAGTTTCGCTAAAGAGAAACAAAATTCATCGTAGTCCCTTTAACAGTTTCCACTGAGGAATTTTCTGGTGATGTGGCAGGTCTGCAGCAGTACCGCCCTCTGACAGGCAACGAAGATGTTCCTAGGAATGTTAAGGGCCTTGAAGGTGTCTGTGAAGTCAGTTGTCATTATCCCCTCGGTTGATATAACAATGAGGTATATTGTTATTTTGGACAATTTCCATAGACGCTTAATCTCCAAGCCTAGGTTCCCATATTTTCTTTGTTTTTCTATCTCAGTTTTTCTTTAATTATGAGACAGACAAATAATAATAATAATTATTATTATTATTATTATTATTGCATCTATTTATATATTGGTCTAGCTACATAAGATGTAATAAAACACAATGTAAATTACCCGAAGAAACTGGTCTTATACTAAGCAAAGCATGGCCTACATTTTATCCAAACGTCACCATGAATATAACCAAAGTTTCATCCAAATTTCATTTATAAATAATGAAGAGAGTTGGCGGGGCGAACATGGGGCTATAAGTCAGGCCAGTTTCGTGGTCATTCAAATCTGATAATCATCTCGCCGCCTGACGAGCAAGGTGACACTTTCCGGTCCGGAAACACCTGTAACATTTATCAAGCCATGGGCAGACAACTATTTCCAAAAGGTATACTTGTTTAATATCCTAGAAGGTCCAGTTATCGGCCTTAGTAGACGCGCAGTGGCAAGCTTAATAAGATATTTTTGTCACAGATAAATGAAGCCTGGGCAGTGTGCCTAAACGGTTTGACTGATACCCCGAGGGAAATCACTATCATGTAGATGGCTATCTGTAGCGGTAGCGATTGACCAGACTTGGCCGAGGGGAAATGGACAGCCGGGATATCAGGGAAATTATATACAATGGGATGAGATTGAAAGCATACCCAGTGGACCACGGGTCATGTCCAGCCCTCGTGTTACGTTGATGAACCTAGATGTGTGTGTTTTGCAATTTTTTCGAAAGGGAAAGGGGAAGAAATATTAAAACATATTCATAAAAATAGAACCAATACAACAAACAAAAAAAAGAGAATTAAAATGTTCTTTATTGACAGTATATTTTTGCGTGTTTGCGAGGCGTTAATTTAAAAAAAATTGATGGGTTAGAAAAAAAAACTTTCAGAAAAAGACATTTGAAAATGGCAATAAGCCATGTCTTAATTATGCAATCTAATCCAAAACAAGAAGAGGGAGGGGGGGGGAAATGTAAAGCCTCATTCATAGGTGACCACAGAAAACCAAATGGATCCACAGGCAGAGATGATGAGACGCAGTTATTATATAGTTAAGTCATAGATTCTAAACAATGTCATGGTCGATATGTTAAAAGATCACTGTGACCAACTAAATAATAACACTGTGTTTAAACTACTAGCGAAAGAGATGAACAATTGGATTGTACAGCCCTAAAGATGTTGTACAGCCCTAAAGATTGCAAACAAATTAAGCGTACGCTACAGAGCAAATTAACACATTTTATGAACACCGGATACACCAAATAGCTATTTATAGTTTTCTATAATATAAAGAAAGGCGCATGTCTGTATGTATGTTAGTATGTATGTATGTTCCGAATAAAAATCAAAACCTTTTGAACAAACTTGGTGAAACTTGGCCTAAATGTTCCTTGGGTACTAACTGGAACAGTAACGCATGTTAAGTAGCCATAAAACAAGCTTAAAACGATTTTAAAAAGTATTACTTTTTCTTGGATCTAGGTCATATAGCCCCGTTTACATGAGACAAGACTGAAAGGATATAGAGCTAATTTTAATAACAAGACTTTGCAAAGATAGTTGTTGTTTTTTACTTTGACACATGAAAATACAAAATATAGTCCATTGATTTCATTATTTAATAAAATTAAACTTCAAATTTGTGTTTCAAAAGCATTTTTAGATAAATTCGTTGCTTGTATTTGCGAATTTAGACGTCCTGACGTACATTATATCCAATTTACCGTGCGCTACATCCATTAGACAAGACCGAAAGGTTATGCATGCGCAGAACTTAAAATCTCTTAATATGCTTTTAAGTAGGCATTTTTCATGCTCATAGCATGTTCAGTGCGCTATTGTCCAATCTATTTTGTGGACCAGTGTGTGATAGAGGAATCGGGGGGGGGGGGGAGGTTTCCGTGCTGCCTTTATGCGAGCAGCAAAAACAACTCTGCTCGAGTCCAGGATTCGAACTGAACCTCCTTGTTAGTTGGCTAAGCCGAAGTCAGGCCTCTCAGCCACACAAGCCCCCACTTACTAACAGTAAATCCTAACTCGTGTTCACATTGCACACTCCCCTCTATTCAACAAAAATTTCTTATTGAATATTACAAATGCAAAAAGCGTTCACTATTTAATGCGCAGCACCTTATTTCGAGCGGTGGCTGAGGGGGTTAGAGCACTCGGCTTTCGAACCGAGGAGTCCCGGGTACGAATCCTAGTGAAGACTAGGATTTTTAATTTCGGGATCCTTAAGGCGCCTCTGAGTCTACCCGG
This sequence comes from Biomphalaria sudanica, assembly GCA_036873155.1. Taxonomy (NCBI): domain Eukaryota; kingdom Metazoa; phylum Mollusca; class Gastropoda; family Planorbidae; genus Biomphalaria; species Biomphalaria sudanica. Next base: position 40,328 of record JAZGLO010005254.1, on the reverse strand, counting down.
CTCTAATGGGTATCTGACACTAGTTGAGAAAAGTAAAGGCTATTGGTCCTTGTTAAAAACAGAAAAGGATGATTTTTACATCGTCTGCTCTACAGATCGCAATGTTTGACTCTTTTTTTGTAACTATTTCTTGGGTGGCTGATCAAGACCTGGCAAATTTTAATTTCGCCATCTTGTAGATCTTATAGTAATAATATAATATTAATTATAATAACAGTGCAATGCTTGTATGTGCGGATCGTGTGACTCGTGGCATAGAATTCATTGGTCAAAGAAATGATACTAATGTTGACACAATAAAAGAGAAGATAAATGTTGTGTTTACGTTGTCTGTAAATTTATATCACACCCTTTTTCCAAATGTATCCAGACCAAGCGCCGCACAGCTAGTATCTCTATCTCGGAAGTGTACATTTGCTGTACATTCCTAAACATCATTCAGGAGGAAGTATTGATACAGGGGCGGGCTCCTGTTATTAATTTAACGCGATGAACCACTTCCCTCTTAATTGTCGGAGGCACCCTTGGGAAAACTCCGTAAGGCCAGCACTGTTGGTGACGGCCCTGTTGCAAAGAATGAAACCCTTCGGTCGAAGTACAGAAGTGTCACAGAGCTAAACCTTTGAATTACGATCTGTCCACGGCCAGACCAATTTTCTTTTCTTTTTTTTTTTTTGTTGTTGTTGTTGTCGTAAAGAACAAACACATGACACCACTGAGAGAACTATCAATATCCCCCTAGACCGTGCCTCAGAAATGACCACTGGTCATCTATCAATCAAGGAGCATGCTCAGCGAGACTAGGGTGGAAGTGGGAATAGTCGCTTGCCATCGTTTATCTCTCAATTCAAAACCTCAGTGTCGCCCTACACAATAATTTCAGCTGTCCTCCGCCGCCGACTAGGGATCAGATGACACTGTTATTAACTTACTGGAAACCGCTCCGACCTTCACCCAACCAAACCCAGTCCTCCCCTTTCTTTCGTTTGGTTCTACCATGCACTATTAACTACCAGTCGTTCAGGTCCGGCTCTTAACCGGATATTTCCCGCAATAAAACATAACCGCCACCACCCCTCCCGCCCCAATTCTTTTCTCCAAGACACTGGTCAAATCTTTTAATAAGGTGGAAGTACCTGGTCTTCACAACGGTTGGCAGCGCGCGCGGTCATTTTAACGCGCGCAAAGCGGATGTAGTTACGTAGCCGGTGTCTTCCAGAGTACAAAGTTAGCCGCCTAGCTTTCTTCGGTCGGTTGTGTTTCTCACTTCTCGTTTCTTTCTTTCTCTTTGGGTTTAATCTGTCTAGCATTGTCATTTGTTCGCCTCCTTTTTCTTTTTTCTCGTCCTCTTCAGCCATTTTCGCCCCCTCTCCCCCCCCCCACACTTTTTTTCAGTTCTCTCCGACACCCCCGCTCAAGGTAGTTATCATCTTTAAACAAGGGCGTGTAACCCTAATAATCTGGTCTCTAATGCCCTCTGTTTATCCCCCCCTTTCGTCGGCATCATAATTCCCGCATCTTTTAATTCCTACGGAAATATTGTTATGTAATTCCCTTCCCACCCCGCGCCTTCTCGTACTTCCCCACAGCTCATCCCTTCCAAACACCTTAACAACCCCCCCCCCACCCCTCCCGAAAGCCCGACCTCAATCCCATAATTCCTTAAAGTAACATCATAGAGATCGCAAACTAAAAATCCCTTAGTACTCGCGAGACAAGACAAAATTCTTTGTCATTTGGAAGACAACCGCTCTTGGCTCTGACTTCACGATATAACAATATACAAAACAGAAGATTTAGTGAAGCTACGAAACCCCCTCTACCTCTCTCCCTCTCTCACACACACGCAAATAGTAGGTCTTTGTCGGATGCCGAATCCCCTCATTACAGACATTGATGTCACAATTTCGCCTCGGCTCCAGCAGACGGCCACAGGAAAGATTATACCATGTTCTGTGTCTGAAGGTTGGGGGGGGGGGGGGGGTCAAACTTCAGAGTGAAGCTAAGCTATATTTATGTTGAGTAACGCCCCCTCTCCCCCCCCCCCTTTTTTTTTCCCCATTGTGTTATAAGGAAAATACTTTATAAAAAAATTCTTTGATGTAAAAAGTGATGTCCCTTATATGTGACGCACTTTGAAACCTACATTTCACAACCATGTTCGAATGTTGAGTATTGATGCTTGCATGCCATTTCTAGAGTGATATCTTATGCTCTGGTAAATAACCAAAAGTAAAGTAAGGTTCCCCTTTAGGACCTTGCGATCTATACGGCGGATACTGTTACGATCGTCTGTTTCTGTGGCCCATGGTGTCATGTGGCCAGTACAACGACCAACCGCCTTTTCTCCATCAAATGTTGGGAACCCATTGGAGGCGCCCAGGGATCCCGAAATTAAAAATCCCAGTCTTCACTAGAATTTGAAACAGGGACCCACGGTTCAGAAGCTAAGCGCTTAGCGTTCATCCACCACGCTTCCGCTAACTGTCTAGTCTGCATTTAGTTTATTACTATCTAGCTCAGGGGTTCTCAGCCTGTGGGTCGCGACCCCTTTGGGGGTCGAATGAGATTTGCCAGGGGTCGCCTAAGACCATCGAAAAAACTGAATTTTTTTTGTCCATTCTTCTATTGCTGTGTGTGTATGCGGAGGGGGGGGGGGTCGCGGCAGAGTGGGGGTTGTAAAAAGGGGTCGCAGAGCTTAAAAGGTAGAGAACCGTTAATCTAGGTCATTAATTATGTATCTGGCCTAAATCTTATGGACCAAATTGTAACCACACGTTGGTATCAATTATGACTACCGAATATCACAGAGTCATGAATAGAACTATGAATATATAACGAAGATTCTAGATGCCATATAACTTTTTCAGTGACTTGTTCAGTGACACTCAAATGCAGGCACAGTTCTATAAATAGAAATGAGTGTCTAACAGAACAACATCTCAAGGACTCAAGTTCTCTATTGACACTTAATATCAACAGTAAGAAAATTGCACCAATAATTCAAACCTCAACTTCAAACTCTGAACTGATTTAATATAACTTTACAATAAATCAATTGTCTTTAACTTAAGTAACTGTTCTTTAACTGTACTTGAACTTAACTATACTTCCATTCACTTTAATTGACTTGACTTTCTCTCTCTTTTGCCCTCTCTCTCTCCCCCCCTTCCCTCCTCTCTCTCTCTCTCTCTCTCGCCCTCTCTCCTCTCTCTCCCTCTCTCTCTCTAGATTCTCTGACATTTTACTTTGCATGGATTGAACACGAACTCTTCTTACAAAATAGTGAACAGTTCCCCTGTCAGACCTAGCGATCTATAGAGCAGAGGATGTTTCTGTGGCCCAGGATTCGAAGCCGGAACTCCGGTTCGGAAGTCCAGCGTTTTATCGCTCAGCCACCGCGCCTCCTTTACAAAATAGTGGATTACATTTACTAATAAATTTCCGACCTCAAAACTAAGTACAATCGAGTCAGTTACGAAGCTGTTACATCAAAGGCCCTAGGTTTGATTCCTATCTGACCTGAACTAAGGCTAGAAATGCCGTTCTGGTTGATGAGTTTAAAAAATCAGGATACTTAGCCTCTCTGAAATAATCCTTGTATGATTATTTGTATTGTAGCAAATTTAATGCAAGGACCCAATATTATTATTATAGCTTTTATATAGCGCTACTTTCATGCTTATAGCATGCTCAGAGCGCTTTTGGTCCAATCTCATTTGTTGACCAGTGGGGGGAGGGGGGTATCTAGGAGTTGGTTTTCCGTGCTGCCTTTAGGCGCTCAGTAAACACAACTCTGCCCGAGTCGGGTGTCGAACCTCGAGCCCTAGGTAACCAAAGCCAAGCCCACTTGGCCTCTCGACCACGCTTCCAAGAATAACAGGAATAGTAACAATAGACGATGTATTGAAACAAATAGTTGGACATGGACATGGACTTCAGCTATCAAGTCACAGGGGTAATGTCTTAAGTTCTACAAGTCCTACTGAACACTAGAACAGACCTCCGACACACTTCCCAGTGTCGCTCCAGGTCCTTCCAACAGTTCACTGTTATCAACGAAAAATCTCAATGCCTCATCAATGTATGTTAAGACGGCCATATATCTATTCACAAGAAAAACATTTTTAAAATATTTTTTAAAAAGATAAGACCTCCATTATTAAAATTAAAATATAATAAGATAATTTTAAAAAAAAAAATTTGGTCAGCTGTTAGAAATTTTTTTTTTTTTTTTTTCTGATTCGGTGCGATTATTCATTGGTATGTTCATAACATGTACATCTAGATCTAACACTACACCTAAAGATCAGATTTAGAACTCTTAAGATCTAGTCTATATCTACTTCTAAATCTAAAATCTAGATGTAATCTATATTAGATTTACGTGAAAATATAAGCAACGCTTATAAGCTTCAATAACAATAGGAGCGACGTTAAATGTACTCATACGGCAATACAGCTGACTACGCCTATCTAGATATTGTCTAGATATTGTCTCCAGCCAAATGCAGATTTATTTATTTTTTTACTTTGAAAAAAATATAACGGTTAAACTAGAGTTTCTCCCGTGTGGCAAACGAGTTAGTAATTATTTTCTCAGCGATACACATGAACTGTTAAATTTCTTGGGAAATCGTTAGAGTCGTTTTTGAGATCAGCGTCCAGGTTCCTGGATCCAGATTCCATATAAAGTTCTGACTTGAATAGAGGTATTGGAATAAAAATATATTTGCTGAGTTGGGATACAAAACGTTTGCATATTTTGCATTTTACTGTAAACCGCTGTTTTTTTTTAATATGATAATGTTCATTGACCTGTTCAAAAGCAGCAAATATACAAATATATTTTTACGAAATTGTGTCCTAAGTATTGCTAAGTACCATTGTAATAAAAAATAATTATATCCTTTATAGAACTCATTTGTCAATGGAAAAAGAAGTCTAAATTCTAGAAGTAGGTAATGTTAAAGAGAATCATATTAAAAATGTGCACCTTCATCATTAAAAAAAAAATATAAAAAAAATGGACAGTTTATGAACAATTTTAACGTGAACTGTTGTGTAAACCGTAAACTTATGATAGTGTCTTATGTGTTGTTGGCAATGCAATCTCTTCAGTTCTGAATTTAAACAGAAATACAGTGACCAATAAATTCATGTTGTCCTTAGCCAAGGTATAAACTACTAGATCTATAAAGCAAAACCAAACACAAATAAAATATATTCGCCTCTTTAACCTCCAAAGGTAATTTAAAAAATACAGCGACAATTGATCACCAAAGTAAGTGACCCCTTTATTTCGTATTCCAGGTTAGGGTCAGGCATTTTGTGGCGCCTTCTGCCGCAGTCCAAGAAAGAACAGAATGATGCAGCGTTTCAACCGTTTAATGAAATGCCTCAAATGTATTTCAGAATTTTTAGTGCACCCCCTTGCTTACACCCAACCATAATGGGTAATCATCTTTATTTTGGTATAGTAAAGGCGGCCGGTCGTTGTGCTAAGTGACACTTTGCACGTTAACCGTTGGCCATAGAAACAGATGACCCTAACATCATCTGCCCCATAGATCGCAAGGTCTGAAAGGGGAGTGGCACCAGCCCCAGCGATCCCACTCCATGCCAAGATCAGATGCCGAGAACCAGTGCTGAGAACATTGGGCTTCCAGCGAGTTTATAATTGTTTGGACGGATGACGCTGTGTAAACATGACATGTAACTTAATAATAGCAGCACTAGGGTACCAACAGAGCGGGATTTAAGTATGTGGAGGCCCCTACAATTTTTTATTAACTTTAATAAAGATCCACTCATATCCACTTATATTCAAAAGCATGTTATATTTTAGAAAAAAGAAATGAAGCTCTTGTAAACTTCATCTCACTTTCCCTTATAAAATATTTAAAATGCAAATTTTAGTATATACTTTTGAGTTTTCTTATCTTATCTTATGTAATACAGACGTTACTTCAAAAAAGAAGATGATTACGTCCTACGCGTCATGCATTTAGTCATGCATATTAACCAATGACTTAAATTCTGCCAAGTCACTGGTTTTCCTGACTAGCTCAGGCAACCCATTCCATGCTCTAATAGCACTAGGGAAGAAGGAGTATTTGTACAAATTTGTCCTAGCATATGGGATGAGGAATGTGCCTTTATCTTTGTGTCTTTCAGAGTATTTTATTAAATTTTGTTTTTGTATTTGAAGATTATGGTTCAGTGTTTTAAGTATAATTGCTACTTTACTTTTGAGTCTTCTGTCCTGAAGGCTTTCTAAATTTAGTGATTTTACTATAGGTGTTACTCTAGTCAAATGTGAATATTCATTTGTTATGAATCTCACTGCTCTATTTTGTGTCTGTTCCAGTTTCTTAATGTTTTCTTGAGTTGAGGGGTCCCAAACGGTGGATGCATATTCTATTATTGGCCTAACCAAGGTTAAATAACATTTTAGTTTTATGTTCTTATTTGATTTATAGAAATTTCTTTTAATAAATCCTAATGCTTTGTTTGATTTTTTAATAGTTTCATCAATATGTGGATTCCATGACAGTTTTTCATTTATTATAACACCTAGGTATTTTGCATTTTTAGTCTGTTTTACTGGTTTGCCGTGAATAAGATAAGTGGAATTAATTCGTTTTAGTTTTTTTGTTACTCTTAACAACTGACATTTTTCTGGGTGGAAAGACATGCTCCAATTTGATTCCCATTTCTGTAATCCATCTAATTCTCTTTGTAAAATATCTGTGTCTTGTGTTGTTTTTATTGTTCTATATATTATGCAATCGTCTGCAAATAATCTGACTTTTGTTCCTGAAGTAATGCAATTTGGTAAATCATTTATGTAAATTAAAAATAGTAGTGGACCCAACACTGTTCCTTGAGGTACACCTGAGTTTACTGTTATCGGTGTTGATTTAGAGCCATTTATTATTACAGTTTGTTCTCTCCCTATCAGAAAATCTTAAATCCACTAATGCAGTGGACCATTAATGCCAAAATATTTTAATTTTTTAAGCAAACTATGGTGGTGAACTTTGTCAAAAGCCTTAGAAAAATCTAGTAAGATAGCATCTATTTGTTCACTATTATCTAAACCTTTAGAAAAATCATCAATTAGTCCTATTAGTTGTGTTTCACATGATCTATATTTCCTAAAGCCATGTTGGTATGGGGTGAGGACATTTTGTTAGTCTAAGTGGTTTATGATGTTCCTACATATTATGTGTTCTAGGATTTTACATGTGATGCTGGTAAGTGATACTGGTCTGTAGTTTCCTGGGTCAGATTTTTCTCCTTTTTTAAATAGTTTGTGGAGGGTAAGGCCCTTGGTAGACGGACCGTCGTAAATCCGGAGATGTATTGACTTATTTTGGGCATAGATAGCCTTAAAAATGCGAAAAAAAGCAACAACAACACAATTAAAAGTTTCTGGCCCGTAGAAAATTCTGATTTATTTTCATCTCTTTTGTGGAGCCCCCCCCCCTCCTGACCTACCCTAAATCCGGCCCTGGGTACCAGGGTTATCAAAAGAAAAAGGTGAAGAAAATATGGCGATAAATAGAGACGGCCAGACGCGGATTCGAACCACTAGCAGTGACCAGGCGCCAAACTAATTTCCACTTTCGCCACCCCCGCTCTCAAGAAAAGAGCATTTTAACGAGTATACTTATTTGGTCCCGCATCACCACTCAGGGTCACTTGATTACACGCCCCCACTAAGAGCCTTACCCACATTCCTATCCATAATATACACCAATTATAATTCAAAGCTCCAAACTCCATTTAAAACTTTGTGTAATCTTTTTTATATTCATATTCAGTGTACCTGGGGCCACATGGCACCCTCGTTAACAGAAGGCCACAGAAACAAATGACCTTTACGTTGATTTTGCTATAGATCTCAATGTTTAAATGGGGAAATTTCTACTTTTTTTTTTGTACTATTTCTTGGGTCGCCGACCTAGATCTAGCAAACTTTAATTCCGCCATCTTGTAGATATAAAATGGTTCAGATGTGATTTGATTAAGTTGGTGGTTGACATACGGACAGGGTGGTCGGTGAATGGCCAATTTCCTTTCTGGTCAGTGAGAGGGTTACGAATATGTCCCATTGTAGTTATTTATAAAAGTTGTAACATTGAACACTAGATGATTATTGACTATTTAATTTTAAAACAGTGGCTCATTGTATATATATATATATAAATGTATTAACAAAGAAGAAGTTTTTGTTTATTTTAATATATTATATAATAATTATTGTAACTTTTTAATTAATAATATAATATTTTTTACAACTTTATTTCCAGAAATTAAAAAAAAAAACCTACTGTACACAGACATGTTATAAAATATGTAAAATAATCAACTCCCTTACTTAAAACTAAGACTGCTTTATTATCCTTAAGAAAATTTGTTGTGATTACAAGGACTCTTTTCTCATAGAAAAACAACACAACAGAAGCATTCACATAAATAGCATAGCCTGACCTATTTTCTACTATTAATAGAGAATTTATTTTTTAAAATGTATTTTTATGGAGAAGGTGACAGTAACACTCCGACAAAAAAAAATAGTGATAAAAAAAAACTTTTAGAAGATGCAAATAGCCGCAGCACAATAGCTTTGCAAGCTGCAAAATATCACGAAATCTGATATGAAAAAAAAAAAGATCTTATGGAGGCCGATAACACATACGGATGAAAATAGTAATTGTATTATATAACAGTACTACCGTCTGCTTAATATGCGACTAAATATGTAGGTCACAGCTAGGTCTGCGTCGTCACGTGGTCTTCAGAGGGAAGATTAATCTAATTATCTAAAAGTATTTTTTAGAAGAATATGCACAAAAATATAAACATATTTGCGTCTCTGTTTCGTCATCTATATCTATTAGTATATTTGTTGATGATTCTCCAATAGCAATTCTCCGAGGGCCGGTGTGGACAGTATGGACGCTTTGACTCGCACGAAATGCGGGAAAATATGCAGGTCCCAACTGGGTTTGCGTTCATGTGAAACACTGCACTTATCCTTAATAGTCGAGATCCAAGATATTAACATGATTCTGCATACACAATGGAAATGATCGAATCTAATTATAGCACATTACCAATTAAATATTCAGGTCGATCAGCTTGATAATTAATATTTTAATTAGTAGAATATGCTTAACGTTTAGTTGTGTTGTTTTTTTTTTTTTGTTTTTTTTGGTGAAGTAATTAGTCGGTAAGTATACATGATAGGTATATTTGTGAATTCGCAAATAATACATATATATGTGAATTAATGATAATTTACATGTAAATGTGAACTAATTGTTAAAGAATACATAAAGTTATGTTTAAAGGATACATTATTTGTGAATTATATATTAAAGAATACGTATCTTTGTGTAACTAATTCTTGGCTAATGCCTATATTTCTGAACTAATGTCTTATGTTGTGACAAAATGATATTTAGCTGTCGACATTTATTTACGCAATTAATTGCAATCGTGGTGTTACATTAAGTTTTTGGGACAGGAATTCTTACTTTGATGTGTTAAAGAGCCAAGGTTATTATCTAAGCAGTGCAAACTATTAATATCTGTATTAAAGAGCAAATGGTTATTGTCTAAGCTGTGCAAACTATTAATATCTCTTTACTGACGTCCGATCTAAACGATCGCATGACTAGATTGACCCAGGGACACACGTAGTATGTAATCATTTTTGGAGTAACGTCTGTGTTTTATAAGAAGATACGATTGCCCCGAGAGTTGTCCTTGTTACGCCGATCGTAGTGTCATAGTGTGGTTCTATAAGTAATAGTTCCCTTTCAGACCCTTCACGTCAGATGATGTAAAGTACATGGCTGGCGGCTAACGAGAGTGTCATGCGGCCAGCACAACGACCAAACTTCTTTACTTTTGGTTTCAAGTGATGCCAGGTTTCTCCCGAAAAAGCTACGGTCTGCGGGCTTTTTCAGTGCACGGGGCCAAAGGTTTGGAACTCGCTCCAAATTGATATTAGACAGACAACATGCTACACCACTTTCAAGAAGAACATTAAGACCTATCTGTTTAAAACTTTTTTAGATTATTTTTAGTCCATGTTACCTCTAGGTGTATATGTTTGTAATATTATCACATCACCGTGAACTTACATTTTGTTTGTTAACGGCGCTCTATAAATTCAATTGTTATCATTATTACTTTACCTGGCTCACATTGGAATTTGGTTAACCTCAGGAAAGCCCTACCCCCCCCCCCCTTTACGTCTCCTAAAAGAAATCCCTAAGTGTAAATTACCCGTCTTCACTGGAGTTCGAACCAAGATTTGAACCCGGGACATTCGTTTTAGCCGCCACGCCTTTTGCTCTGAATGCAAAATAATCTTAATACGCCGATAAACAGTCAACTTCTGTCTTCTTGCTTTGCATTCTGTACGTAATGGTTCACAATACTACAAGCTTTAGGACATTACCGTCCCTTCAATGCCAACCATTTCCTTGTCAAAATAAGAGGCTTGCGTCTGTCATCGAATATCGATCTTATGATGGGGAAGTGCCATAGATATCCCAGCGTCCCTTGTCTCTATAGGTCAGTGTTCTAAAATTAAAGACATGATGTTCAAGCCAAGATATCTAGAAATATTTGTTTCCTGTTGTGTTGATTCTATTCGAATGCACAAACGTTTTAAATGATTTAAACTGTTATGGACCATACAGGTGATTTAAAAAAAGAAAAAAAAAGAAAAACAAAAATCGCATAGACGCCAACACACAAATCTTTTAAAACGACTTTGGTATTAACTTAGTGTTTAGGCTCTATAATGAGACATAGAGACCCTGTTATTACATGGATGTTGAAAGTTAATCATTAATGTTATTTCATAATTCAAACATGACAAACTTCATTAAACAACACTAAAGCTTTCGAAATTCATTAACATCATCTGAGTCCGCCAACGTTATCAAATTTCACAAGCTTAATAAAATGCCACATTCATAATAAAATTCCCACTAACATCAAAATTCCAGTGATATTATCCAATTCCGCTAACTTAATCATATGCCACATTCATAATAAAATTCCACTGACATCAAATTCTATGCCATTATCAAATTCCACTAAAATCAAATTGTATTGACATTGTCACATCCACTAATATCATAAAATAATAAAGTCATTAAACTGTTACTAAACAACAGTTACTAAATTGATCAATTAATACCTACGTCACCTGATAGTAATAACGTCATTGAATGCTACTGACGTCTTCATGTACAATTACGATCTATATTGTCATTTATCCTCAGCGTCATCAAATACCATTGATACAATGGGATTGCGTAGTTTAAAATGTGCAATGTCCACTCACAGAACTATTACTGATCACCCAAACTCTGACGTATTGGCGGAGATACTTATTTAAGTGAATAAACAAAACAGAAATCGTCTTTACGAAACGAAACACTTTTATTCCTCAACATGGAATCACGAACATATGGAGCACACAACAACAAAACCACAATATAATTTAACTTCATACAATTAGGCATAATAAAGTTAGTGAAAACACCCAACGATCCCTCTTGTTCCCTTGTTTCTGTGAACAGAAGCCCCAGACACAACCAAAGTCGCACCCAGGGCGCCAGAAACGCAATTGACGCCGTTGCTTTGTACCCTTGTTTATATATCCAACTCCTCAGAAATAGCTAGAAATCTATAGTAGTTTGGAAATTCCGATGTCTATTAAAACTAAGACTAAGACAGCTTTATTGATCCTTATGGCAATTTGTTGTGATTACAAGGACTTTTTTCTCATATAAAGACAACATAACAGAAACATACACATAAATACAACAGACACAACATAAAAAGTTCATTCAGCGACTAAACCAATTTGATTAAAGCTAATTAATTGTGAACAATATGTGTGTGCAAAAAATAAGACCTTAACGCTTAATTAATTACTTATTTAATCACACCTTGAGACCTTAACGCATACATTACTTGACAACCACCAATGCGGCAATGCCATCAAGTAACCTAAAACTAACATCAATAAAGACCATGCCATCAAGTAACCTAAAACTAACATCGATAAAGACCATGACAAAAAGTACAAGCAAAGCACGTCATAGACACAGTTGGCTCATTGTCAACACTAAAAAAAAAATTTGAAATCTTATCTTATCTTATAAAATACAGACGTTACTTGAAAAAGAAGTCCCACGCGTCATGCATTTAGTCATGCATGTTAACCAATGACTTAAATTCTGGCTACAATTCATAAATCACATTTAGAACAATCACTCCCAAACAAAGAGATTCACCAGAGCAGAGAAACGAAGCAGTTTTCACTAAAACATTTAGATCAGGAATAGAAATTCTTGTCCTAAAGCCATGAATGTTGTATCTAGAATTGTACAAGATCTTCCATAAATTACGGACCATAATCTGGTATAATAATAATAATAATAATAATAATAAGGCTTGTCTTCGACTCTGAAGATTAGTAAGGATTGCAGTATTTCCCGTGGCTGCGCAGCCCCAGCTGTGACCTACATATTTTGCCACATTCTACAGAGTTAATCAATAACCCGAACAACCAAATCTTACAATTGTGATCAACTGAAGGGTTCCGAAACGTTTTTGTCTAGTAGAACCCCTTGCCATGTTTTCTGGTTTTCGGTAGACTCCCTACTTAACTTGTATTGAATTTTTGCAAACTCAACAAAAATATTTTTTAAACAAATTTCTAACTGTAGTGAGTTAAAGAGTGAAAAACTAATTAAACTAATTTACACATTAAGTTATAGAGATCTATTTTTTTATTGATAAAATTTAAACTTAAACAAATTAAAATAACAATTTATATTTATTACTGGAATCACCAAACACACTGGAAATGTGTTGTTGTTTTTTTTATATCTTTTATCCGTTGCAACGAATAAATGTTTCATATAAGAATTTGTTGTTCTATGGAGTAGTCTTCAAGCATTAAATATTAATGAATCAGTTAATTAAATAGCCTTATGTAACATTGTAAAAGTTTTCGTATAGAGCAGTTTCTCGTTCAGCATAGACCCAGCCACCTGGGAGACAGAAGCACATGACAGAGCATCATGGCGTCGCGCTGTGAAAACTGGCGCACAGGTTGCTGAGGAAAAGAGAACAACGCTGGCAGAAGAAAAACGCCAGAGAAGAAAAGCAAGGCCAATGACACTAGCTCCAGCTGGACTAACCTGCCCAGTGTGCGGCCAAACATTCCGGGCTCACGTTGGTCTCACCAGCCACATGAGGAGGCACAAAACCACAGTGCAAAGCGCTTAGCCCCCTGGGTGACAAAAGTGGTCATCATCGAACCACGATGGACGAACTATATATATATATATGTGTGGCTCAAATATTTGGTTCGCAGAACTGTTTTCACTAACGAGAAGGGATGAAGGTAAGTATCAAGTGAACACCTAAACCAGTCAGCTTTTGGTAGGAAGGACTCATTACCCTTGGCTTGCAGCCTACCTAGCAGAAGGAAAACTGAATTCAAACTGTGTTGCCTTGCAGCTATACCCGAACATGGGAAAAAGGTTTCGTGGGTCAGCCCTGTTAAAAAATAAGAGCCGGCGACCCTAGGCAGTTTGCAGTTTACACGGCGCTACACCCCTGTCAGAGCCTGCGAATGACGCTGACCCCAAACTGTATATATGTCGTTTGCAAAGAATTACTTAAGAAGCTTTTAATTTTATAACTGTTGCCACAGATGTGACTTTGAACTGTATTGTTGCTTAAAGAAATTCGTTTAATAATATCAGATGTAGGTTTTTGTAAACCAGTTTTTAAAACTACAACGGCTAGTTAAATTCAATGTTTTACCTACAGTGTTTTCCGTATTTTGCTATAAGTAAAGAGATATTGTAAGACTCTCACAAATCATCATCTTCTCTATATGATGTCGAAGAGAGATTTTGTGGATATATTCTGAACTTTATCTTTGAGTGTTCAAAAGTTTACCTTTATCTTTTATCAGGATGGCATCGTCTCAGATGATCATCCAGCGTAATTGGTTTCATATCGTCATAAAAAGGCACTTAGGCAACCCCTTGTTTGTCAAGGAAGGAATGAATCTCGATTTAAATAATCAGTGCTGTACAGTCTATCTATTCTATTTGTTAAACATTAGTTACATGTAGACAAAATAAAGCTATTTAAAAAAGTATTTAAATTAGATACAACAATTTTTCGTTTCAATAGCAGGATAAATATTTAAAGCATTAACAGGGGTACAAATCATATATTATTGTATGATAGGATTACATTAATTTGATGTTTAATTAAAGTCACGACCTGTTTAAATGAAATCTATTACCGTAGACCCCCGTGGATATCTCAGAGACCCCAATTTATGTTTTCCCTTTCGTAGACCCCTTGGAAGTCATCATAGACCACTGGGTGTCTATATAGACCTTTTGGGAATCACTGCGCTAGTGGATCAAAGTCAATCTCATTTAACTAATTCTGTACCGTTGATAATTTTATCTAGCATAATATAGCATAATATTTAACAGCAAATCTGGATACGCCTCTGGAAAAGGAAGTTTAGGACTTCGACTCTGATACTTTTCGCTCTTGTCAATAAAAGAAAAAAAACTTTTTTTCAAATAATAACTGAACCAATACGAGTTTTAAAAGTAAAAACTTTTTTTTTCAAATAATAACTGAACCAATACGAGTTTTAAAAGTAAAAACTTTTTTTTTTCGTTCGGCCACAATTTTTGGCGCTTTTTCTTTTCTCTCCTAATGCTGAAATCGTGGTTACGCCCATGGTGATACAAAAAAGAGAATACATGTGCCTAACAAAGACGATACACCTTTCATGTCACCCATCTAATCGTTTACCTTCTAAGAGCTACTGAGAGCGTGTGAACGGAAGCCCCCAGACACCACCAAGGTCGCACCCAGGGCGCCAGAAACGCCATTGACGCCGTTGCTTTGTACAAATAATTACAAAACAAATTATCTAAACACGAAGAGAAGTGTCCCCCCCGACCATACACCTCTCTTGTGACCCACCGCTCCCCGCTCTCCTACCCCCCCCCCCCGCCCCAGGGACGCTTGCGAAAAAAAAAAGCGCCCAGAAAGTCACGGTGATAGATCTAGCGTTTCCATTGTCAAAAGCGGGCACAAACCCAAGGCGTCGCGTGCGAAAGGTGTGACACCCGATACGTAGGTATCTGGGCCACTATCTAGATCTTCACCTTCAGGTACTAAACTAGTGTGATGTAAGGTGAGAATTGCGGGTCGGTCAAAACGCACGCATGAGCGCAACGACACAATTGCATACACGGAACGAGCTAGCGTATAACCGCCCTGGGGTCTACCATCTAAAACGTTCTTCTAAAATGCCAACTAGAGAAATCAGCTCCCGCCCCCGCCTTTTTTTTTTCTCTTTATTTCTACAGAATTAATATTAGCGTGATAGTTATAGATCTGTGCTTATTATGCTATACAAGGAGGTGGCCTACAGTCTTACTAGTTAATTATTCCAGTACTTCGTGGAACACCTATTCAGAGTGTCCAAGGTTCGAATCCTGCTGAAGAATGGGATTCTTAATTTCGGGATCCTTAGAGCGCTTTAAGTCCACCCAGCTGTAAGGTAGTTTGGTTTTGATTTTGTAATAGATGAAGATAGAAATCTACAGCAGAAAGACATCTACTTCTTACCCTAGAAAGACATGGCCACTGTTGTCATGTATAATATAATGACCACGTAACTTTTTTTTCCAAAAAGTAGGTCAGATATTTGGAACAACCCCATCAAATCCGCCTAATACAAGACAAACGTAAGACGTCTTTGAGACCTATCGAATCATGTGCAGCTTAGACAAGGACGTCTTTGAGACCTACCGAATCATGTGCAGCTTAGACAAAGACGTCTTTGAGACCTACCGAATCATGTGCAGCTTAGACAAAGACGTAAGTGACTTTAATGTATAGAACCAAGAAACAAAGTCTGCCAGGCTGATCCTGTAACGCCCCTCAATAGCGCACCAACGTCCCCCTTTTTTTTTTCCCAGCATTCCTTCTTTTACAGAACGTCACATGACTACTGCCTCTAACTAAATATCTCTGATCTTACGGAACCAAATTATTTCTTAATTGTGTAGGTCAGTGTTTCCCAAACGTATTCCCCAAACTCAGTGTTTCCCAAAGTGGGGTACGCGTACCCCCAGGAATACGGGAAGACTTTGGAGGGGGTACGCGTTGTACCTCATTAACTTTCTGATTTTTTAAAAATACTAATTAATTATGTTCTATTAATAAATTAAGGTGTGGTGGGGGCGAGGGCATTAAGAAAAATTATAAAAGGGGTACACATAGGTCAAAAGTTTGAGAAACACTTCCCCAACTGAACACTTCGCACACTCTGAATATTTTGCGGAAAAAACTTTGCTTATTTATTTTACAAGTGAATTCCCATGGTGGCCTACTAACTAATTATTCCAGTAGTTCGTGGAACACCTATTTAGGTATCGCGGAACACTAAGGTCCTGCGGAACACAGTTTGGGAAACACTGGGTGTAGATTTTTATAGAGAACTAGGGGAGGGGGATGTGTGAAATTTCACAGGTCATCAACTCGGAACTGAGACATCAGTGTGTTGTCAATGCGTCGCAGCCACAGTGTAACTGTGTCTTGTGACTAACGTATCTAACACGTTAACTGTTCAGGTGTGTCGAGACACAGAGCATTGTGTCCAATTTTGATCTAGATCTAGTTCCTAATCAAATGTTTCAAAGTAGGCCACCACAACTGTTATACTATCGGAAAACATGATATTCTTTTTTTTAAATGAAAAGATCAAAACTTCTAAATCCTAAGCTTAGATGTAAAGTGACGATAACAATGATATAAAAAGTAAAGTTCCACTTTCAGACCTTGCGAGCCCTAGGGCAGATGATGTAAAGGTCATCTGTTTCTGTGGCCCATGGGTGTCATGTGGTCAGCTCAACGACCAACTGCCTTTACTTTCCCAACTAATGTCAGGTACCCTTTAGAGCTGGGTGGACTCAGAGGCGTCCAAGGATCCCGAAATTAAAATCCACAGTCTTCACCAGGATTCGAACCCGGGATCCCTTTACTTTATTAAATAAACTGATAGTTATGAAGATATAGTTAAATCCTTGATGTCACGTACAAAGACCGCTTCACGAATGAAGAGATTTCTTTATTATTTTTGTGTAGGAAGAATCATATTTAGTATAATAGTACAAGAAGTGATCTTAGAACAGCTTAATTTCGTTGAGCACGCAACACTTATGACGTCAAAGTATATTTGGTAATTTTAATTGGCCGTTGAGTAAAGACACAAGTTTCAAAAGTACAAGACACAAGTCTTCAGAAGTGCAAGACACAAGTCTTCAGCAGTACAAAACACAAGTCTTCAAAAGTACAAGACACAAGTCTTCAGAAGTACAAGACACAAGTCTTCAGAAGTACAAGACACACGTCTTCAGAAGTACAAGACACAAGTCTTCAGAAGTGCAAGACACAAGTTTTCAGAAGTACAAGACACAAGTCTTCAAAAGTACAAGACACAAGTCTTCAAAAGTACAAGACACAAGTCTTCAAAAGTACAAGACACGAGTCTTCAGAAATACAAGACACAAGTCTTCAAAAGTACACCACCTTGTTGTCGATATAGAAATACAATGTATTTATATACACATTTGCTACACTTATTGATTGTATTGTTTTAACATAGCTTTGCTCGGGACCGTTACCAGAAATATTTAAGCCCCAAACAACTCGGTCTCGTATGAGGCCCTTTCAGCCAAGCCCCCTTCAAATACCTAAGAAACAAAACAAAAGTCTGAAGGGCACCACCCCCCTTTTCTGTTGAGGCTCCGTACTGGAGTCCTGTTTGTTCCCGCTTGGTGGCGGATCTGCTGCGGTGTTTAAAAAAATAACAACTGAATGTCAAGATGACTTGGACTAGTCGCAGTCAAATCTGCAGTAGACGCTAAAGAGCTCTGATACTTCACTACATAGTGAGACTTCATCTTACCATGGATCGTTAAGTCTCAATGGAAACTTTTACCTTCACATGTAAAGTGTCGCTGTCAAACATGGTATCCAATGTCAACAATAAAGTTGCTTTTACAGATCTTTAAGCTCCATGATTGACTTGTATGTTTAGTATATTCCTTCAGAAATAACGATTTCAAAGTCCTAGACCACCAAACCTCTTGCGACTGATGAAAACGGGAAAGGTTCGAACTCGGGGTCTTTCGACGACAGTCCAAATTGCATACGGCACAACCAAGCAGCCGAAAGCAATACATTTTTTGGATTTTTCGGTTACAACCGTAAAGCCGTTAGTTTTCCTCTGTTCATTAGCGTACGTTGTCATTTATTTAAGTAGAGTTCGGTCTTGGGGACCCTATGGGCTTAAATTTATTTAGGAAAAATATAAGTGTACCCAGCGTTACAGCTTTTTTTTTACGGGTGTGTGGTGTTATATAATACTCTAATTATTAACAGTAAGTAAACGTTTTTTTTAAAAGTAAGTTATAATAGTATTCAAGGACATTTAGTATTGTCCATTATTCCTGCCCGAGTCTTGTACTGGTGAGGATTAGACATGCTATAGATCTGGGATTCTAGCGAGACCAATCGTTATAGAATGCCTGAACACTGTCCGACAACGTAACAAACTGTGAGCAGTTTAGACCAATAGCTCGCTGCCACGCCACAGGCCTGTTTCGATTCTAGGGGATTAAAATATAAAATTTTGCACCTGAGAGACCATGTCTATATTTAGCGTCAGAGACATTTGTGTATTTTATAATAAAGGATAATTTGACGGTAAAAAAATCGTATTAAATAGGTAGTCGTATTGTAAACAAAGTAAATTATATTATATATGTTCTTTCAATCTTTAAACTCACAATAATGCAAATAAATAACTTCTCGATAATAAAGCATAAAACATATAATATTTTTTTTACAAAAATTACAGAATAACCATGTGAACCATTTATACAATCAATAATCATTACAAATATTAATGTTAACTTATTATAAGTATTAATGTTAACTTATCTTCTTATAAAATACAGACGTTACTTTAAAAAATGATTACGTCCTACGCGTCATGCATCTAGTCATAAATTTACTTCAATGAGTTATAGACTCCAAAATAATGAAATATATAGATTTCAAACTACTATAGACTCGTGTCTTTACAAATAGAGTCCTTGACTATGAGGGACGAATACAGGAGGGACAAAGGCACATATATAGTTGATCAGGATAAGGGTGTAATTCACAAGAAGAAATACTATGGTAGCAACCCGGATCTACTGGGATAGATAATTATTTATTTTTTTTTTACAATACCTCTATTCAAGTCAGAACTTCATGGAGGAACCTGTGTGGACACGGATTTGAAAAAAACTGCTCTAAGGATGTCCCTATACATTTTATAGTTAATGTAGATTGTTCGGGAAAAAATTACTAGCTCGTTGGCCGTAACGGGGAAGCTCTATTTTAACTTTTATAATTTTTCAAAGCATACAAATAAATAAATTTCATTTTTTTAAACTAGATCTAGATCCAGCATCGGTTTTGAAAAGACTATCGCGTTTTTGAAAGGATTGTCCGCTTTCGGGAATTCCCGTATGTAAAGTATTATTGATTCAAGTTTAATGAATTAAGGAATAATTCTTCGCAACCGTCTGCTTATGAACATCAAGTTTTGATGACGCAATTAACCTCTTTTTCAATGTAATCTACATCTATGTAATTTTTAAACATATCAGCAGGTGTTTTCAAGAGTTTTCTTTGAGTTTCATTTATTAACTCTTTCTCTCCGTAATTATTTACCACATTCAGGTGGAATGAAACGCTGGTATCGTCAGTTAGGAGAAGAAGAGTTCATACAAATAAGGACTCGAAGACAAGCCTTATAAAACTTATAACAAATTGTATCAAAGGAGGTTATGCATTTCTTTTAAAGGTATCTAATTTTCGTGCATTGCATGTTTAATTAATCTGAAGCTCATTCTCTTTTATTGATTCAATGTGAATGTTTTATTAAGTGTTTCGTCTCGATAACGTTAAGCTATTACCGATGCAAAGTAGAAACTGAATAAATAAATGTTCATTGAAAGATTCAATACAAAATATTATTGGATTATAGGCAGACTTCTTCTTCTTGTAGCCAGCTTTTTGCTGCTGAGCTGTGAGCTCTTTTGCAGACTGTGTCAAGGAAAAATAGTGTGCTGTTCTCTTCAGTTGTTCAGCACTGCCGTACAGGGTTTTGGTTATGTTGAGCTGGAGTGGTAGTAGGGTCTGCCTAAGGTGGATTAGGAAGGGGCATTCAAAAAGGATATGGTTTAAGGTTTCATAAGGGTGGGCGCAGTGTCTACAAAGGGGGAATTGTGTGGGATTTATTTTATTGAGATATTATAGGCAGACACACGAATATATAAATATTAAACACACGCACACATGAGGCTACACATATAACACTTTATTGTAGAAAAACTAAACACACCCTAATAAAATATCCAGACCTATGTGAAAAGCAAAGATTAAGACAAATTTCTTATTCCGCATGCTGAGACTAATTCAGATAAGTACCCTTTTTTCACAAGTGCCATTTGAGCATGGAACGGGTTGTCTGAATCAGCCCAGCAAAAACCAACGATTTAGAGGAGTTCAAATCTCGTAAGTAACCTGACCATCTAGGTTAACACATGGCTACGTGTACAACTAAATACTCTTTTTTTATAAGATAAGATAAGATAAGATAAGATGTCTGTGATATATTCAAGTTACCGTTTAGTGTTAAATTAGATTCCTAGTCCAATAACTATTTTCAATGCACTAATTGAGTCTTCGTAAGCGGCAGCAATCTGAATTTGATGCCAAAACAGATAATGCGAACGAAATGAATTGTAGCTAAAAAATACGAAGATTAAAATAAAATTTCAATAAATAGATAATAAACCATATTTAATGGACAAATTACAAGTACAAAATGGAGACAGAAAAGTTTCAAAATGGATAAAATAAAGTACAAGCCTACTCACCCCAACAACGGACATGACGTATCGGTGTCTACCGAGAGAGTTAGAATTACGTCACCGGTGTTCCTAGAGTGAAATGTAAGCAATGACTTCAAAATCCTTTCTCTTGCTTGCAACTTTTAAAATCCGGTGTTCAGTTAAAATATCATCCAAGGAAAAGAAATCCAAACCAAAGGGAACTGACCTCCAATAGTTTCAAGCTTTAGTTGGTAAAATGATGACAGTTTGAGAATTCACAGATATCACTGCAAGTTGATATTCCATCAGATAGAAGTTTTTTGATTGACTTCACTTATATGTTCTAACTTCATAATGAACGGATTGATTGAGAGGTGAGTAGAACTTTAAATTCAACATTTGAAAATCACAAGCAGACGACACAGGGCTGGTACAACGTCAAGACAACCTGATGAAGAGAAATAAAAAAGTTTGCTTAAAACAAACGAAGAAAATATTTTTAGCGTAGGTCATCAAAAATGTTAAATTGAAATTAATATGCGAAATCGAGGTAGTATAGATGGGGTTTTTAAATGGGAACTTTGAATAGGAGGCTATAAAATTATACAATAAAAATTGGATTTTAGAAATTAAATTTTAAAATCTAATTTACAAAAAAAAAATGTAAGATAGGCTACGATATCTATATAAATCAAACCACATTGATTACAGATGCCCAACCTGTGACCACAGTTGTGTATCAAGGATGGGCCTGAGGGGCCTCTTAGTCACATGAGAGATTGCAGATAGTTCATCACTGGGGCCGTAGGATATGAACACTTCAACCACGGCCGGTTATGGGAAGGGAATCCTAAATTATTGAAAATTTCTAATTTGATTTGAAACCTTAAATTATATTTGTTCACCATTATGCTTCATACCAAAAAAAAATATTTATTCAAATGAAGAAAACATATTTTTAGAAATTCTTTAAAAAAACTATATCTATAGGCCATACAATTATCAATCCCAATAAAGACGGGTTGCTAATTGTATTTATATTAAATCATACACATACACAGAGCCTACTTATAATATTAAAAATGTATTACTAATACGATTTTCTTATACCACAGGCGAGGACAAACTTATAAAATAACTGTTTTTCTAAATGCCATTCAAATAAAGAACATGTTGCCCGAAATAGGAAAACCAATCACTAAGTGCGTTACGGACATCTAGATGATTTACATCTAGGCGACACAAGCTTTAGCTTAGGGCCAGACTTTCTTGGGGGCACAAAATAAGATTGTCCTCGTGGGTTTGTATGAATAATAACGAGTTTAAGTTGAAAATGAAATATTTCAGTATCTAGTAGATTTCTATATAGGCCTACTAGAGTCGACATAGGCTATCTAGGCAGCCGCTTTGGGCCTCCGATTAGTGGGGGGGCCTCGCACAGGACTCAAAAGAAATTATTTTTTTTAAGGGAAAAAATTGCGAAACATGGATCAAATCTGAAACATTGCAGAACTCTTATGTCTGTTATCCTAGCTCTAAGTCTGTACTATGATTCAAGGTTGATTCACGTCAATACGGACTGGCTATATGGGAATTCGGGCAAATGCCCGGTTGGCCGTTATTCAAATCAGCCTATAGGGCCACCTAAAAGACCACTATGAAATTGTTTAAATATTTAAAAATAACATTCACTTTTAAAAGTGACCCTTGGAGCGTCGTGTTAAGAAAAATCTTATACAGAATCCATTGCATGCAATTATACATGTGTACAGTTATCGATACATTATCAAATTTAACATAATGATTGTGAGAACAAGTAGGCCTAGAATTGGATGTCCATCATACGATATATGGGCCGGTTTGTATAGAAATACCCGGGCTGAATGTGACAGCCAGTCCGTCCCTGGTAAAGAATGCATCCTTATAATCCCCTACTTGCATAAGGTGATACAAAGGTGCCCTTCCTGAACGAAGTTTGTTAGTTGTCAGATGTCTGATGGTCAATGACCCGTAGTAAATATGAACAAATACAAATGTTCATGACAAGAATGCAGGATGATCTATTCTGTAGACGAATTGTTCATACGTAGCGTTACGGTGCTGAGACTGGACTAGCAACAATTACAGAAACAAGGAACTACTTGCAGGGCCGGCCTTAGGCATGGTCAAACTGGGCAGCCGCCTAGGGCCTCCGATTGGTGGACTTAAGAGAAAAAAAAATTGCGAAACATGAATTAAATCTAGCTTAGCTCTTATTCTCTACTGTGATTCACGGTTTATACATGAATGTTTTGATCTTCTAGTTAGATACATATGTTAGAAGACCATTGTTTCTTTCAAAACGTTATTTCTAGTCTGCATACAGTCTCGTGATCATGAATCGTCCATGAAGCATATCAGTGCTATCGGCGCTATATTAATTTATTTTATTTGTTGATTTATAGATAGATACAGGACGGTTTATAATTCATGGCGTATTTTTCGGTCTTAAATTTTTTTTTTTTTTTTCATTTGGGGGTCACTTTATTCACTTCGCCTAGGGCCTCCCTATTCACTTCGCATAGGGCCTCCAATAACTTAAGGCCGGACCTGCGCCTACGGCTTCTTGTATATCAGTACAACCCGAAAATCATATCTGACTCTGACATAATATTAATAATATTCTAAACTGACTAATAAATGGCCCTCATATCCAGTGGTGAACGGAGGGTGCAAGGTTCCAATACCCCACTAGTTTACATAAGTCTTATTTGCATAAGAAAAGATACCAGAAAGCTGTACAAAACGTACGTACATTAAGTGTCAGATTTAGATTTGAAAAAAAAACCTAAACTATTTGAGATAAGGGGTCCTTTTGGGATCCTTTATTATAAGTTTAAATATTATAAGTTTAGATATTGCATATCAATGCTAAATATGTCTTGGAAGCCTTAAGCCAGTGATGCCCAAAATACGGCCCGCGGGCCAGATTCGGCCCGCCGAAATGTTGGCACAAAGTGTAGACAACCCCATCCAAAAAAAAAAAAAAAAGGTTGACTTATGTATCTTTACCTACGTTAGGGCTCTCAATTTTTCTTTATTTGATTGGTACCATGACCTTTAACATTAGTGTGTTTATGAAATGAGAATCTGCCAGACAAAGAGAACGGATCTTAAAATATTTTTTTGTGGAGCATGATAATAAGCCAACATATTTGATGTGTAAAGAAAGTGTGGCTGTTTAAAAAAAGAACAACATATAAAAGTCAGTATGAAACAAATTTGACGTCATTCTTGGTTTGAGCCGCGAATAAAAAAGATTGTTAAACTACGCCTGGAGATAAGATTATCGATGGAAATATTTACCAAAAAGAGACAAGAAAATGAGTAGGCGTCAAAGCTAGCTACAATGCTGCTCTTATTTTAAGTACAGAAATTAAGCCATTTTCTGACGCATGAAAAAAAAATCACTTCAGATATCCAATTCCTTAATGTAAGTATTAGATCCACGGGTTTCTAATCTAATTGTTTCAAATTCAGGCAAATTTCATTTGTTTTTTTTTTTGTTTTTTTTTACATTTTCGTTCATGTCGCCCGAGACACGAGTGTCAGAAATTAAAATGGCCCGCAGGTCGAATTAGGTTGAGCATCACTGCCCTTAGCTATTGCTTGTGTTGCCTAAAATAAATCCGACCATATATATATATATTTATTATGTAGTGTTTCAATTTCCTTTTTTTGTGCGCCCCCCTACGCTGAGGCGCCCGGGGCGGCTGCGCTCCCCTCGGCGCGCCACTGGTTGCATCTCTAATAGCTTAGGGCCTTATGAACTCTAAATCCGACCCTGATGATTGAAAGAACGATAAGTGCTAGATGAATATCAAGCATAGTCGTGACATCATGTATAGGGGCCTTAATGTAGGCCTGGTCGTAGCATGCAGGTCTAAATCTAATTTTGTAAAAGTCTGTATTGCAATATTGGCGTATTTAAACATTTAAAACATTTATTAAAACATTTATAAATTAGTTCACACCTAAAATAGATCGGACTGTTTATTATAACTCTATATAAGAGACACCAAAGCCACTGTGAACATTACATTAAAATATAAAACAAGTCCTACAGTTGAAACAGTTATCGGCGAAAAGTACACAAGGAATCCGTGCGAATAGATTTTTTGTTTTCAACTTGTTATCTCCACGGTTGTCACTGACGCCTGCTCATGAAATCAAATCTATAAGCACGGACAACGTACAGAGTAAATCCAGAGTCGGATTTTTTTGTTTTCACCTCACTAGCGTGTGGCTTTCTTTTGACTGCGAAACGGATTATGAAAAGCTCCCGCCACGCCTCCCCCGCCCTAACTATAGACCAGGCCTGGTAATGATTGCGGTGCAGCCAATCGCAGGGCGGCGTTCGAGGCGGATAATTCTACCCTCTGACGGTGGAGAGCTCTACAATTTTCCCGGTAGCCGTCAGAAGTCGGGTCCCGCCCACTTGTCTCAGCCGACCCGCGCTCTACCCTCCATCGGGTGCGTAAACGGTTACTGGGATGGAGGAGCGTGGATTGGGGGGGGGGGGGACAGGGGGGAGGCGCCGTCCTGTTGCCCATCTTCTGAAAGAATCAAAGAAACAGGTCGTAAGAAAAACCAAGACTACGAAGAACAATAGAAATGCCCATAGAGGTAGTCCGATTGGCTGAGCGATAGAAACTGGGAAGAGAATAGGAAACAAGTTCTTTTTATATTTGTTTAGTTCTGAAATAATGTATTCGATTGTCTTTATACTTTATTTATGTTTATCTACAGAATAGGTCTATATAGGCTCTATCAGCCTTTTCCATATGTAGCCTACCAATCAGAGGAATATTCAAATTAATGCCTGTACTCTGTACAGACTAGGGCCGAGTAACAGGGACTGCATTTCGTAGACATACGGGTATTACAATATTTGTATGTTCATTCAGGACAAGATTACATTGGAGCGGTGATTACATCGGCGAACCGGGGGTCCCGGGCTTGAAACCTAATGAAGACTGGAATTTTTTAATTTCGTGGTCTTTTGGGCGCCTCTGAGTCCACCCAGCTCTAATGGGCGCCTCTGAGTCCACCCAGCTCTAATGGGTACCTGACATTAGTTGGGGAAAAGTAAAGGCGGTTGGTCGTTGTGCTGGCCTCATGACACCCTCGTTAACCGTAAGCCACAGAAACAGATGACCTCTACATCATCTGCCCTATAGATCACAAGGTCTGAAAGGGGAACTTTACATTGCCGAAAACACATAAGACAAAACCGTAAGTTCCATGTTTTCACAATTAAGGTTAATATCGTTCAGAAATGGTTCAAACTTGACGATCATTAGGTTGTCCATTGGACGTACACATGTGTCATACTTGTCAAACGAACAAAGTCCTCGAAAATGGGATTCTGTTGAAAGTAAGTCTATAGTTTCTATGGGAGCCCAAAAATTCCGAGAAATATAATGCTTTTTGTTGCTGCGTTTACCAGCTTACAAGCATGAATTCCTATTGTAACTGTTTTTTATGTACAACAAAGTGTACTTAGAACTGGGCTAATCAATGCAGAAAATGTTCTTGTACATCACTCAGTCATTATCACGTTGTGTATAAGTCATGTGACTGCGCCATTGTATACAGGCTGAAAGGTTCAAAGAAATTTTATTACTATGACCGCCTTTTCCAACTCATTAGTAGAGAAACATCCATAAGTTGACAGATGTTAACTTGTCATGAAACCAAGGTTGAAGCTAAACAGCATTGCAGTGAGCTCATGAGGATTTTAGTGGACTAGATATAAGTTAATTATGATTTCTAGTATGTCTGGTCTGGCGATAATTGTGTGTTTCTCCAATGAAACCCTGGGATAACTAATCTTCACCAGTTGACACCGAGTGGTCCTGGAGTTTTGTTAGAATCACCACAGACTGAAAAGATAAAACATAGTATCTGTGAGTAATCCTTTTTTGTTTTGTTTTAAATAGTGTCCAAACAAAAACTCCACGTGCCTCTGTAACCTTGATGATAAATCTCACACCACGGGAAATACAAAAATACGATTCGTTACAACGCATCGTCTCGCCGTGTGATCAATCCCTAGCTTTAAACATAATAATAAGAGATATTATAATTAAAAAGCAAAGATATAAAAAATCTTTTTTTTTAAAAGGTGGTTTATTCATACTATACTTTCACTGACAATAACACACAAGACTCATCCAAGTCCAGACCATATAATAGGCCTACTGTAGTGCAGTCAAGGCTATTGAGAAATTGTATATAGTTCATTGTAATATACCCGCTGGAGTTCATCATTTATAAAGTCATAGTCGCAGATATAGGAGCATAAGCGAGTGGTCAAAACAAGATCAGTTGTTCATGTTCATTACAAAGAAGTAAGATCCAAAATTGTTCATAGTTAAAGGTTCACAAGTGTTCTTGGAAATATTGTTGTTGTTTTTTAATTTAATTTAATTTTTTTTAAATTGTATTTTGTAACCCTAAGTTCCGTGTTTTCACAATTAAGCTTAACCTCGTTCAGAAATGTTGCAAACTTAACGATCATTGGGTTGACTATTGTCCTCTGTTGTAGACACATGTACGTACACTAAGTTCTTGATATTGGGATTCTTTCGAAAAGAACATGTCTTTTGTTTCTACGGAAGCTCAAAGGTGCCAAGAAGCATTAAAGTTTTTGTTGGTGCGTTTACCAGCCGACAAGCATGAATTCGTAACAGTTTTATTGTATAATAAATGTACTTAGAACTGAGCTAATCAGCACAATCAGCCGCAAGCATCTGTAAATTTAAACTTGCTTTTTTTCTTCTATAAATGTGGTGTGATTATGTTTGTAAAACCAGCTTCTGTTCTTTATGCATAAAAAAAACTCACAAAAGATAAATACGTTGCACTGATATTAACTCTTGCTGCTCTCAAGTCTAGAATGAATACTACATATTTTTTACGGAAGACATATTTGTATTTTATTTATTGTTTATGTTTCTTAACTCACCTTTGTCAGTGTCACAATGATGAAACATTAATGGGGTAGTTCCGGATCTCATCTTGGGCACGTGGGTGTGTTGTTTACATTAATGACCTCATTGATTTCATTGTAATTTAAACATGAAAATAGTCTAGATCTAGACATCTTTAAGTAATAAAACGTATGTTACAATAGTTCACTAATAGTTATGATTGTTTAGTAGGTCTACTAGATCTAGGCTAGCACTAAATCTAGATCTACATCTTATCATAGGAAGATATTGCCATTATTTCCATGTATAAGACCACAGACCTTTTATAAAGTAGGTCAGAGATTTGGAACTATCTCATTAGTTGTTTTTTTTTACATTACAAACATTACACTATTCAACGGAGGAATTTCCTGTAGCTGCTTATTACGTAGAAAATTTTGGTAAGCAGACATTTTGTGTGTGTGTGTGTGTGGTTTATTCAGAATATACTTTCATTTACACTAACACACAAGACAAACAGGTTAACGCATCCACGTCCAGACCATATACTGCTTTTCAGCAGGCAAGGTTATTGAGACATTGTATATAATTCATGATCATTTACACTGTTCATTATAATATACCCGCTGGAGTTCATCAATAATAAGGTTATAGTCACAGATATAGGAGCATTAGCGGGTGGTTCAAACAAGACCCATTTTTCATGTTTATTACAAAGACGAAGACCAAAAATTGTTCATAGTTAAAGATTTTGTTGGTGCGTTTACCAGCTGACAGATCAGCTTGAATTCCTAGTGTTCTAATGTCCAAAACTATATTGTTAAAGCTGGGCTAATCAACAATGTTCCTGGACATCACTCAGTCATCCTCACGGTGCGGATAAGACGTGAGTTTGGCGCCATTGTAAACAGGTCCAAAGGAACTTTATTAGACTGCTACTTTATTTACGACTCTTCAGATTAAAAGAAAGTAATATTTCTCAACATACATTTATTCTTGACCGATTTGATGTAAGTTAGGTTGAAGTTTACTTGCATGATATTTTACTATGTAATAGAGATAAAACAAAATCTGAACAGCCGGAGTAAATAACAAAGCAATGTTAAGTTTTACATAACTAAGAACTTTTTTTTTTTTTTTAGATTTTTTAACAAAAAATACTTAAGAAAAACAAAAGGAAACAAATTAGACCTTGACTTCGTTTTACACTTTCTGAAAGACATTGTCAGTAATATTCAAATATCAGAATAGGATGGTGGACTTTTTGCAGTTTAAAAAATGTCAATATAAAATATAGAGCAGTATTTCTCATACATTTCACTAGACGGTCTCTCCACCCCCACCCCCCAAACAGCTAAAATATTTTAAATATAATATAAGCTATTTAGCAGCGCCAATAAGAGAAAGGGGATCGCGGAGGCAGAGTTGTTAAGCGCTCAGTTTCTGAACCTGGGGTCCTGGGTTCGAATCTTGGTGAAGACATAGTAAAGTAGTAAAGACTCTTAAACATCTCCTCTTAATAGCTTGTAAATGCTAGATTTAAAAAAAATAAAGGACCATTTTTAACCCCGCCCCATTTCCTTCCGCCCTTTTGACATTACCCCCGAGAAAGAATGTATAGATCTACTACACTTTATAATATTCTAATTATAGAACTTTAGATCTAGATTTAGCAGACGATGAACCAATTTTTCCAAAAAAAATGAATTTAGTAAACTCTTTAAGGAATGCAGAGATATTTCAAGATGTAGAGTCTATTCAAGAGAAATATGTTCTCTAGCCAAATTTATTTATTAAACTCTTTAAGGAATGCAGAGATATTTTAAGATGTAGAGTCTATTCAAGAGAAATATGTTCTCTAGCCAAATTTATTTATTAAACTCTTTAAGGAATGCAGAGATATTTCAAGATGTATAGTCTATTCAAGATAAATATTTTCTCTAGCCAAATTAATTTATTAAACTCTTTAAGGAATGCAGAGATATTTCAAGATGTATAGTCTATTCAAGATAAATATTTTCTCTAGCCAAATTAATTTATTAAACTCTTTAAGGAATGCAGAGATATTTCAAGATGTATAGTCTATACAAGAGAAATATGTTCTCTAGCCAAATTAATTTATTAAACTCTTTAAGGAATGCAGAGATATTTCAAGATGTATAGTCTATTCAAGATAAATATGTTCTCTAGCCAAATTTATTTATTTTTTCTTATTTAAGTTTGAAAATTTATAACAGTCAAATTAGAGTTTTTTCCCAGTGTCGCCAACGAGCTAGTAGTTCACCGAAATACTTCAAGTGTAAGATTTTCAGGAAAATCGTTAGAGCCGTTTTCGAGATCACTGTTCACCTAGTTTTCACCCACCCACCAGGAAGTTTCCAAGAAGTCACTAGATGAATAGAGGTATTGTAAAAAGAAGTTCTTGTTTTTTTAAGACAACTCCTCCTTGACGAACCTAATTACTATTTTCGTGATCGATTACTTTGTTCTTAATAAGACAAAATTAAAAGACTAGATTTTTGTTTGGTGATAGGTCTATAGATCCAGACTTAGAAGATGCGTACTTATTTATAAAACTCTTTAATGAATACGGCGTACGTGCGGAGATACCCGATGACGTCTTTGCTCAAGATTACATTTTTCAAAACCAAATTTAATTTTTAGGAGGTAATATTTTTAAAAATTATAACGGCTAAACTTATAGTTTTCTCAGTGTGGGCAATTAGCCTGCAATTCTTTTCTGAAAAATATATATCAAATGAAAAAAAAAATTCTAGGAAAATCGTTAGATCCGTGTCCAGGCTCCAGTCTCCATAAATTTGCAAGCTGAATAGAGGATTGTAATGACAAGAAAGGCAAACAAGAAAAGAGAAAAAGAAATAGTGACTACAATAATAACATTGTAATAATAATAGAAAGTGTGGTTGACAAATGACCTCGAGGGCATTCTCAATTAATTGAATATACCTAATAAAATTACTTCAGAGGGCGACGCTGCTACAGACTGGCGACGTAATGACAACATTTTCCACTGGACTCTTTTGGTACCCCTTTCAGACCGTGCCATCTATGGAGCAGATGATGTAAAGGTTATCGATATGTTTGTGTGGCTCATGATTGGCGAGGGTGTCATGTGGCCAGCACAACGACCAAACGCTTAACTACTCAGCCACCGCGCCTCCACTGGGCTGTTTCATTTTTTAAAAAAAGAGTGTGATTTTCCACTTTAAAAAGTACTAAAACTGATTGCTTGTTTATTTGCTACATAAAGATTCGAACGTTTGCTTTAGAAATGGAGAGCATTACATCCCAGCCAAAAAAAATTTATAGGACGGCAGTGGATGAAAACGACCAGGCAGCCGTTGGAGAAGGACTGCTACCTCATAATAAATATAATAATCACAAAAATAACAATGATGTTATTTGTTGCTTATGGTTTTCAAGACAAACCAATGTAAACAAAGCAAACGTGGCTAAGGAAGAGCCTGTGTGCTATTATTTGGCTGGTTTTCTGGTCTTGATGTCCTGTGACATGCTGATCAGCCTGCCTCTGGACACGCCCCCAGCCACGCCCACTGACGTGGCTAGAGGATGAGTGCTCCTTCACAAGAGGAACAACTCATCGAGATGAGCGAGCGAACAGAAATACACACACACGGGGGGGGGGGGGGGCAGTAGGCTACAGCAGCTAGAGGTGTTAGTGGCGTCGAAAGAGAGAGAGGGGGGGAGGGAGGGAGGGAGAGATTCAGAGAGAGACGGAGATGAGAGAAGGAAAGAGAGAGGTGGAAAGAGAAAGCGAGAGAGGGAGAGACAGAAAAATAGAGAGAAAGACAGAAATAAATAGAGAGACATAGAGGAAGACCGAGAAAGAGAAAGAAAGAGAGAAAGAGAAAGAGAGAGAGAGCGACAGTAAGAAAGTAAGGGAGGGGGGAGACAGCATTATGAAGTGAGAGGGTAGAGACAGAGAAGAGAGACGGAGACAGCATTATGGAGTGAGAGGGTAGAGACAAAGAAGAGAGACGGAGACAGCATTATGGAGTGAGAGGGTAGAGACAGAGAAGAGAGACGGAGACAGCATTACGGAGTGAGAGGGTAGAGACAGAGAAGAGAGACGGAGACAGCATTATGGAGTGAGAGGGTAGAGACAGAGAAGAGAGACGGAGACAGCATTACGGAGTGAGAGGGTAGAGACAGAGAAGAGAGACGGAGACAGCATTATGGAGTGAGAGGGTAGAGACAGAGAAGAGAGACGGAGACAGCATTATGGAGTGAGAGGGTAGAGACAGAGAAGAGAGACGGAGACAGCATTATGGAGTGAGACGGTAGAGACAGAGAAGAGAGACGGAGACAGCATTATGGAGTGAGAGGGTAGAGACAGAGAAGAGAGACGGAGACAGCATTACGGAGTGAGAGGGTAGAGACAGAGAAGAGAGACGGAGACAGCATTATGGAGTGAGAGGGTAGAGACAGAGAAGAGAGACGGAGACAGCATTATGGAGTGAGAGGGTAGAGACAGAGAAGAGAGACGGAGACAGCATTATGGAGTGAGAGGGTAGAGACAGAGAAGAGAGACGGAGACAGCATTATGGAGTGAGACGGTAGAGACAGAGAGACGAGTATTAAGAATGTTTACAACGATACAAAATTATAAACATTATTGAATACATTGTCTCCCCTGCGTAGACGGTAAACGTTATTCCTCTACTTACATTTCCAACCTATGACCTTTAAGCAACACACCGAACACAACCAAACATAAGCATGCTTACACATACACACAACACTTACACACATATATGTTACACTCACACATACACAGCCTATGTTCACCATCCTACGTGCTGGATTATTGAACTATGGAAGGGAAAGATGTTTTATAGTGAATAAGGAGAGAGCCCCGAGGCTAAACCAGCTGATCTCTGAGGGTAACTTAAACGTGGTCTTTTGTGGCTAAATTTAGCTCACGGCCTTTTTATGAAATGTTTAAAGAAAAACGCAATAGAAAAAAGAAGACTTTTTAAAAACAAAGCTTATCTAAGGGAAGAAACCGCTAAGTACTAGATCTACCATTTATCTGAAAATTACGGGTTTTATCTCCCTTTCCGCTATATAAAACAAATCTAATTAACTATTACTGAATGATTAAATAATGGGTTAAATTTTTATTTGATTCGTCTCTTGTAATCGACTATGAATAATTAATGCAAAATTTCAACTTGCTCTGAGAATGGTATGTGGGAGTAAAACATGTTGAAGCTTTTTACCAGACAGAATGAGTTGATATAAGCTTTGTAATAGTACCTCTAAACGCACAGATATTTTATTGTTAGTCTAGATATATTATAAACTAATGGATAAAATTATAAACTTTAAAAAAAAAGAATGAGAAGTGGGAGAAAAAACGTAACAATAAACATAATAATAAACATAATAAACATAATAATAAACATAATAAACATAATAATAAACATAATAATAAACATAATAAACATAATAATAAACATAATAAACATAATAATAAACATAATAAACATAATAATAAACATAATAATAAACATAATAATAAACATAATAATAAACATAATGATAAACATAATAAACATAATAATAAACATAATAAACATAATAATAAACATAATAAACATAATAATAAACATAATAAACATAATAATAAACATAATAAACATAATAATAAACATAATAAACATAATAATAAACATAATAATAAACATAATAATAAACATAATAATAAACATAATAAACATAATAATAAACATAATAATAAACATAATAAACATAATAATAAACATAATAATAAACATAATAAACATAATAATAAACATAATAAACATAATAAACATAATAATAAACATAATAAACATAATAATAAACATAATAATAAACATAATAATAAACATAATAATAAACATAATAAACATAATAATAAACATAATAATAAACATAATAATAAACATAATAAACATAATAATAAACATAATAAACATAATAATAAACATAATAAACATAATAATAAACATAATAAACATAATAATAAACATAATAATAAACATAATAATAAACATAATAATAAACATAATAAACATAATAATAAACATAATAATAAACGTAATAAACATAATAATATATTTAATGATAATTATAGCTTTTATATAGTGCTACTGTCATGCTTATGGCATGCTCAGAGCGCTATGGTCCAATCTCACATGTGGCCCAGTGGGGGGAGGGGGTATCTGGGAGGTTTTTTTATTGCTGCCTTTAGGCGATTAGTAAACACCAATCTGCTCGAGTCGGGTTTCGAACCTCGATCCCCCTTCATAGGTAGCCAAGCCATGATTAGATCGTGAAAATCCGACATCATAATATTTTAGACCATTCAAAGTTCTGATTCAATGGCTACTTTTTCTTTTCTGAAAGCGAAAAATCTAATTTTTTAAATCACTTATGCCAGCAGCTTTTTTCATAAAAATACACACCACTTTTACAGCTATTCATTATTGATAGTAATAAACACTGGAGGCTCTTTAGAAAGGGGCAGCTGCCGATATATCATGTCTTTAACACATTTATGCAAATGTTTTTGTTTTTTTTTAATTTGTATTGCTTAATTTAGTAAGTTCTGTCTTATTAACTACAACATTTACACACAAAAAATTATTTTTTTTTTAAAGAGAAAAAAATCTATTTAGTATGCATATAAGTTGAACATAATTTAAAACAACAATTAATAAGTAGTTTTTCATATTATCGCGTGAACTGCAGTACAGTGTATAAGGTTAATGAGAATGTCATGTGGCCAGCACAACGACCAACCGCCTTTGCTTTTGCCCAACTAATGACATATACCCATCAGAGCTGGATGGACTCAGAGGCACTCTAATGAAATAAAAAATTCCAGTCTTCACCAGAATTCTAACCCCGGACTCTCCGATTCGGAAGCCAATCGCTTTACCACTCAGCCACCGAGCCTTCTAATGAAGATATAATATGTACATACTTCATACACATCAGTGCCGTAGCATCCATGGCGCGAAGGGGTTCAATGAACCCCGGGCCCACGACCATTAGGGGCCCACAGCCTGTAGCGTAGCAACAATGGCACAAAGGGGTTCATTTCGCTTCGGCCCATTACTCATGACCACTGGGGCCCACATGATAACTTAGGGATGTATGACACCAAAGTGAACAGAATAATAACACTTGTGTAAGAAGCGATTTTAAAAATTGAATCCAATAAAATCCCTCAAAATGTCATATACTTTATACCAAAACTTTATCTTTGTTTTATAGCATTAATCCTTGTTTTAAGCTAGAGTCAGTATACCAGCGGCTTGGATTACTGTCAGGTTTATTATAATGGTGTCTAGCCCTGATCGTGTTTGCATACGGGCGAATGACTCTAGACCAGAAGAATGTTTTTATGGACATACGGTCGAAGGAGAAGGGGGCCCACCAAGATATTCTTGAACCCGGGCCCACGGATACCTTGCTACGCCACTGATACACATGCGTACAAAGAATGTGTACTGATACTGTATACTGGACAATTCTATCAAGTATTACTTTTTACCTAGAACTAGAACTCAAAAAAAAAGTTAGCCAATCATTATCCAGAGGTGTGGGAAAGAAGGGAGGGAATCAGTACTTCCGCCCGATTACATTAATGACCGTTATCAACAGTTAGAGTGACTTCCCTTTGTCTCGTTGCGCGGGAAAATATCCAAATCCCATAATTGATTATAAAATCATCACTCTTAAAGGTCGTATTCTTATGTGAGGTTGTAAAAACGTATGGTGCCATGGGTATACGTTGTTTGGCGAGATTTAGACTTTTATTTTTTTTGGTTTATTTAATATACGGTTTTACATTATTGTTTAGTTTCTCCAAACAGTGAACCAGCTTTCTTCTGTCACTCCGTGTGGGAAATCAGCCTCGTTTAGGTAATGCTATACCCAACAATTACCTGGAAAGTCACGGCCGATGTGGATTAAGATGACTGTCCCGATACAGGAAAGACTTGCAGCCCTGGGACTCTTGGCAAAGACTCCTTTTCACCAGGCGTCACCAGAGTTAGTGCGGTTGTGTGTGTCTGTGAGTGTGAGTGTGTCTGTGTGTCCAAGTGTATATGATCTTATTTGGATGTGTATTTTCAAGTGTAGTTGGAAATAGCGGGCGTACACCCCGCCCCCCCTCTCTATCCCCCTTTCTCCCCCCCCCCCCACCACTTACGCACGCACTCGCTGCAACATCGCAGAGATAAACATTATATTTTAAGCCGATTACAGGATTAAAAGTTTTGATCCCTGGTGGCACACAGGGGATCTTGAACGAAGAGAAGTCGCGACTGGAGCTTAAGGTTTTTTTTTAACGGTTACAATAAAAAAAAAAGGGTCTGGTCTGAATATGAATAATCTTCGATCGTGGGACAACGGACTGACAAGAACAGGCAATGCATGAATGTGAAGTGCGTGTGTGAGTGTGTGTGGGTATATGTGTAGGGATAGGTGAGTGTGTCTTTGTGTAGGGATAGGTGAGTGTGTCTATGTGTCAGGGGATATTTTATTTTTCCCAATCTATACAATCTATACAATCTATACAATCTATACATGATAGCATTTCGACTAGGGCCAGGGCTTACGGCATCAATAAGTCAATTGACAATGTCAACTCTCATGACAGTTTCTAAGTCATCTTTCAGAGTCAACTCTCAAGTCACCTCAGTAAGTCAAAATTTTAAAAAATCACCTCTCAAAGTCAATTATTTCAAAGTCAGCTCAAAACGTTAACTATCAAAGTAATCTTTCATAGTCGAATCTCAAAGTCAGTCAGTTCAAAGCTAGTTCTCAAAGCTATTACTCAGATTCAGTTCTCAAAGTCAACTCTCAAAGTCACAATTCACCTCACATATCATTGGATCGTCTTCTAAAAAAGCTATGTTTTGGTAGCTTAATTCTGTCACGCTGAAGAACCTGCATCATCGATGTTTAATTTATTTAATTTATTAAACTCTTGAATCAATAATGCCTGACATTTTGGAAATTCCCGAACCCGAAAAGTCTTTTTTTCAAGAATGCGATAGTTCTTTCAAAACCATGTTGGCTCTAGATCTAAGTCTAGTTCTTGAGCCAAAGTTACATTTATTAATTTTTTTACTTTGGAAAATTATAACGGTCTAACTAGAGTTTTGCCCGCGTGACCAACAAGCTAGTAATTCTTTTCTCAACAATGTCAACTGTTAAATTTCTAGGAAAATCGTTAGAGCAGTTTTTGAGACCCGCGGTACACTTCCGGGTTCCTAGAGTTTCCATAAAGTTCTGACTTGAATAGGGGTATTGTAATTAATAAATGATTTTTGGTATAAAGGTGATTTGATCTTTTCATTTTTTTCCACATCTAAAAAAAAATCGTGGTTGCACATTTCTCGTCTAGATGCCGCGACTCAGATATTCAGATCAAACTTTAATGTTTAGTTTCGCTTATCTCCCTTTCGTTTCCGACACGAGTTACGTCCCTTACAATTTCTTACATTGATATATTGACATAGACATAGGCCAAAAGAGCAGATCTTTAGACGATCATGGTGTCATTCTCTCTCTCTCTCTCTCTGTCTCCCTCTCTCTCTCTCTCTCTCTGTCTCCCTCTTTCGATCTCAGACTCATGAAATTTCAGCTAAATTGCAGCCCTGACTAACAGTGTGTGATCTCCCCTAGTTTCATGTCTTCATCGTCAATCACTATGGTTGAAACCCCAGGCCGGATTCTCTTCGACCCGATCAATGACTTGCTTTTCGATTCAGAATTTTTGTTTTTTAACATAAACACACACACACTGATTTGCTTTAAAGTTTTTTATCGTTTCTATGGTTATGGCTATAGTATTTGGTCTTGAATCTAGACCAATCGATACAGAAGGCATGAACACTGACCTGCAACGTCACAACCTGTGGGCAGTTTAGACCAATAGGTCGTTACCACGTCACATGTCTGTTCGACCTATAACTTGTCTGGACCAGTTGGAAAGGGGGAAAAACGGGGTTTCTGGATGATCGCTTTTTAAATGTTTTTTTTTTTTAAAGGAAACGACCTGAATTTGAAATTGTGGGCCAAAGCCTTCTCAGACTTCTCAAGCCAACTCTGCTAGCGAAGAGACTATGAACATGGAAAATTGTTTCATGTTTGTGTTCACTAAGCCTGGGACGGCAGCCTGATATAAAGGGGGCTCAGCTCATACCACCACTTCAGTCAAGTACTATTTTTTCCCTTGTTTGAGATACCAAACAAAGTACTTTATTACCAACAGTTAATTAATTAATTGGTTAATTTTTTTTTTAAAATGCATTCTTGCGTTGTCAGGTAAAAGAAATAATTGTGCAATATTTCAAATTGGGTTTCCGAGAAATAACGTGTACAAAATTTTGGCCAGACAGACAGACAGACAGACAGAGTGAGTTGATATGAGCTTTTGTAATAAAAGTTATAATCAGTTTTGTTTTAAAAGAACCTCCTTATATTTATTTCACTTTCTACAATAAGAATTGAATGCACCTCCATCGGTTTTAGTTGTAGTGGCTATTTGAAGCTTCAAACTAAAGACCGAGTATCAACGCTATATCATCAACAACACTCACTCATATTTGATTGGTTCTAACAACAGGGGCATGATTACTAGAGAGACGCGCTTTAAAACCATATTTTATCGTCACGCTGGTCTCCTGTATTGCAAGATTTTCGCGTTAGCGCGTGCAAGCTCTTGGAAGCTGATGCACGACTTAATTAAATGTCTCGATACGAGGTATTGTCTTCAGACAAGAGCCCGAGTGAGCAGTTCCTCTGACGGCATACTATCTTGCGTGAGGGTCTCTGTGTGTGGGGGTTCTAGGGGTCCTCACCTGTGCTGATATGACATTAATGGCCAGATTTGATTCTGGATTAGGGCAACCTGGCACGAAACAACCCTTCCGATCGTTTGCCGTTTTTTGTTTTTGTGTGTTTTTTTTTGTTTTTGTGTTTGTTTTTTTTGTTTTTGTGTGTGTTTTTTTGTTTTTGTGTGTGTTTTTTTGTGTTTTTGTGTGTTTTTTTTTGTGTTTTTGTTAACTGTCTCACTTCAAGCTCACCTATTCCACCTTTTCGTCTGAGGCGTTATCTTGTTGCTGTAGGCAGATGATTTTAGGGTTTAAGAGATAAAGATAGTTGGAAGATCCATAGTTTCAGATCCATTTAAGTAGGCCAAGTTGAAACACTATCAATATAAATAGAATTAAGGGTGCTGCTGACAAATTACCCCCTCTCCACTCTCTGGTTGCTCCCCTTTGTTACCAGCGCCCCTGTTAATTTTCTCAAAAAAATTACAGCTTCTGTGGCGAAATAATGGGCGCCACGCGCCGTCACGGCACCTGCTAAAATTTAATTTTCAAATTTCTGATCGCCCGGCTCCAGCGGTCCATTGTTTGCGGGCGCCGCGTCACACCCTCCCACCAAATAACCCTTTGTTTCAGGTCCGTATACTATGACTGTTAAATAGTCAAAGCCATCGAGGAAGGTGTGTATCCCAGCTTATACTGGATTAACTCTTTCTCCCCTAACTGACGATACCAACGTTGATTCCACCAGAATGTGGTAAATAATTACGGAGAGAAAGAGTTAATTCAGCTTTGTATTGTTTTCTCTTTATATCTCGACGTGAAGTTTTTAATATCTCATGCAGCAGCGTTCCGCACCAGAGACGAGGAAGTCATGGGAGTGAACGGAGGGGGGGTTGTTTGGAATCGTAAGGAAAACAGAGGGAGTGAGGGGGAGAAAGAGTGTCTAGATATGGTTCAGTGATTCCATCTACCGCTCCGGTTAACATAAAACTTTAATACCTTAGCCTTTTGTTGGACTAATGTTTCATTTGTTTCTTAATCCGTGACAAAGAGCGGAGACTAGTTGAGATAAATGGGCCACAAATCATGTCGGCCGATTACGCAGTTGTTTTTAAACTGCGATTTACGGTACTATGAAATGGGTGAATGGGAATTTCCGAACACTCAAACAAGAAAATTTTTTATTTTAAGTGCTTTCGTTTTTGTTATATATGGAATTTTATTTAAATTGAATATTAAAAGGACAAAAGTCACGTATGCGCAGAATAAAATT
Source organism: Biomphalaria sudanica (assembly GCA_036873155.1). NCBI lineage: Eukaryota > Metazoa > Mollusca > Gastropoda > Planorbidae > Biomphalaria > Biomphalaria sudanica. Next base: position 145 of record JAZGLO010005254.1, on the reverse strand, counting down.
AGTCTTTCTCTCTCTCTCTCTCTTCTCTCTCTCTTTCTCTAACTCCATCTATTTATCCAAGTAGCGCTACAGCCCATGAAAGAGAGAGAGAGAGAGAGAAATAGAGAGAGAGAGAGAGAGAGAGAGTTAGAAAGAGAGAGAGTAA
>JAZGLO010005253.1:0-17014 GCA_036873155.1 Biomphalaria sudanica | reverse complement strand
TAAATAACCATTCTTAGAGATTCCTTTATAATGTGTATTCTTTGTGGTGGAAATGTAAATATTTAGTTCCTATGTGTATCTTATATCTTATAGATACTAGACTCAAGATGTGCATTTGAGGTAATGGTTTATTCTTTTATTAACTACTTAAATCCTCCTCATAACAGAACCTGTAATATACATGCCTATTTGTATGTTTAGTTAATATTTGCTTACTAAATAATATGACTTTTATCTTATCTTATCTTATATAATACAGACGTTACTTCAAAAAAGAAGATGATTACGTCCTACGCGTCATACATTTAGTCATGCATATTTACCAATGACTTAAACTCTGCCAAGTCACTGATTTTCCTGGCTAGCTCAGGCAACCCATTCCATGCTCTAATAGCACTAGGGAAGAAGGAGTATTTGTACAAATTTGTCCTAGCATATGGGACGAGGAATGTGCCTTTATCTTTGTGTCTTTCAGAGTATTTTATTAAACTTTGTTTTTGTATTTGAAGATTATGGTTCAGTGTTTTATGAATAATTTCTTCTTTACTTTTGAGTCTTCTGCCCTGAAGGCTTTCTCAATTTAGTGATTTTACTAAAGGTGTTACTCTAGTCAAATGTGAATATTCGTTTGTTATGAATCTCACTGCTGTATTTTGTGTCTGTTCCAGTTTCTTAATGTTTTCTTGAGTTGAGGGGTCCCAAACGAAGGATGCATATTCTATTATTGGCCTAACCAAGGTCAAATAAAATTTTAGTTTTATGTTCTTATTTGATTTATAGAAATTTCTTTTAATAAATCCTAATGCTTTGTTTGATTTTTTTAATAGTTTCATCAATATGTGGATTCCATGACAGTTTTTCATTTATTATAACACCTAGGTATTTTGCATTTTTAGTCTGTGTTACTGGTTTGCCATGAATAAGATAAGTGGAATTAATTTGTTTTAGTTTTTTTGTTACTCTTAACAACTGACATTTTTCTGGGTGGAAAGACATGCTCCAATTTGATTCCCATTTCTGTTATTCATATAATTCTCTTTGTAAAATATCTGTGTCTTGTGTTGTTTTTATTGTTCTATATATTATGCAATCGTCTGCAAATAATCTGACTTTTGTTCCTGAAGTAATGCAATTTGGTAAATCATTTATGTAAATTAAAAATAGTAGTGGACCCAAGACTGTTCCTTGAGGTACACCTGAGTTTACTGTTATCGGTGTTGATTTAGAGCCATTTATTATTACAGTTTCTTCTCTCCCTATCAGAAAATCTTTAATCCACTGATGCAGTGGACCATTAATGCCGAAATATTTTAATTTTTTAAGCATGTTGTTATCTTTAGATATTACATTGTTTAGGTATTCACTCTGCAGCTGTCTGCTTACTTTTTGGGTTAGGTGTTTAATTTTTATATACTTTTTATAAACTCTTTCTGCCTTAGTTTCTTTAAATTTTCTATATAGATTTTCTTTCTGTTTACAAAGTATCTTTAATCTATTATTAAACTAGCTTTTTCTTTTAATGTATATTTAGTTGGCATATGATTTTCTATAATTTTTTAAAATAGGGGGGTGACATTAGCTTCTTTTCAGTCCTTTGGTACTCTGCCCTGGTTAAGCGAAGCCTGAAAGAGTATTTTGAACACTGGGGCTTGCTCATTGCTTAGTTCTTTGAGTAATCTAGCTGGAATGCCACCAGGTCCAGACACTTTATTTGGTTTGGTGTTGGCTAATAGTTTAATAGTTCCATTTTCTTGTACTACTATATCTTCTATGTTGTCTACTTGGTTCAAATTCAGTAATATGTCTTTGTCTCCTCGGGCTGAGAATGCTGATGCTGATACTTTTTGGGTTAAGTGTTTAATTTTTATATACTTTTTGTAAACTCTTTCTGCCTTAGTTTCTTTAAATTTTCTATATAGGTTTTCCTTCTGTTTACAAAGCTTCTTTAGTCTATTATTAAACCAGCATTTATTTATTTTGTTTGAAGTGTATTTAGTTGGTATATGATTTTCTATAATGCTTTTAAGATGGTTTTTAATGAAATTCCAGAGGTCATCGACTGGTTGGTTAATGTCTTTTTCTAATAAGAATGTTTGTTGAAAGTTTAATGCAGCTTGGTGTAGTTGTGTTAGGTTACATTTATTCCAGAGTGAGATTTTTCTTTTGGGTGTTAAGTTTTGATTTTGTATTTCTTGACTGAGGATTGTTTTCTTTAATTTGTGTTGGTGAATCGGATTGTAAATTTAAATTGGAGTATTGTGGAATTATTTCATTTTATTGGGATTATAGTTGAATTGTGCAACCTGAGAATGTGTGAGTTATTTTCTTTAGTTCACTCCCATGTCATAACAATATCTAAAATAGAAAATGCTTTGCAGGTATTGGCTACTGCTTTTATCTGACTGTTTATTTTTTTGATCTCATGGTCTGATAGACCAGGGATAATATCATAATCAACTACTAATCCAGGTCTGTTGGTTAGGAAGAGATCTAATGTGTTGTTTAATCTAGTTGGCTTTTTAATGATTTGATCTAAACTTAGGTTGTGTAAAGTTTCTATGAAAAGCTCATTTATGTCCTTAAGGTTTTGGTTTTTATCTATGGTTAGTGCTTTCCAATTTATATCAGGTAGGTTGAAATCACCCATAATCCAAAAATTTGTCTCTTTAAGTGTAGTAATCTGATTACATAGTTCCTGCATGTATTCTAAACTAGAATTTGGTGGTCTGTAAATGCTGCCTATTATTAAGGATGTTGAGGTGGTATTAATTTTACAAAATGTTGATTCTATATTTTTTGAGTTAGGTAAGGTAATTTCTTCTGGCATAAGAGTGTTTTTTATTGCTAAAAGAACTCCTCCATGATTATCAGCCCTATCTTTTCTAAAAATTTCATAATTACTATTGAAAATTTCTGCATTATAAATTTCAGGATGTAGCCAAGTTTCTGTTCCTGCAATTATGTCTGGTTTCTCACATTCTAATAAAATTTCTAAGTCTGCTGTTTTGTTCCGAATGCTTTGAAAATTCATTACTAAGGTTTTAAGGTATTTTGGTATTACTTCTTTAGTAGGTTTGTTTAGTGAGGCTGTTGTATTAATTTTAGTAGATTTAGGTTTAACAGGAGTGGATCTGGCTAGTGGTGTGTGAGTTTGGTTTGAGATGGTGTTTAGGATGTTTTATGGGTTAGAAGTGTCCGCATCAAAGGAATCAAACAGTCCTGATGTAAACTGAGGTAACCCACACGGTACACAGTGCCATGATGCATCTTTGTTCCCTAAGGCATAATACACAGGCGTATTCATATGGAGACATGATGCATGGTACCATTTATCGCAGGTGTCACATTGAATGGCTTTCTGTTTCATGGTGCATACTTTTTTGCAGATGTTGCATCTATCTTTAGATCTAGGCCCTGGATTTGACTCTACATCTCCTGCTATTAATTTAAACAGTGATAGGTATTTATTTATTTGTGTCTGATTGAGAACTTCCATTTGTGATGGGTAATCTTCTTTAATGTTATGGATGTGTATGTTAGGTTATTTTTGAAGTTGCATTGATCTAAAGTGTGATGATTGATTATGACTGTTGTTTCCTTTTTAATTTTAGTGTTGACTAAGGTAGATCTAGTTCTGTGTTCAGCTAGTGTGTATTTAGTAATTATTAGGATAAATAGCCAGAACAATTTCATGATGACTGTTGTTGATTTTAGTTTTTAAAGGTCTAGTCTAAATCTAGTTGAAAGTTTACAATGCCTAAGTTAAATCTAAGTCTAAAGTGAAAGCTAATTTACAATGACAATCAAATCAAATCAAATGGTTTATTCAAAATATATACCTAGACTAGATCTAATTCTAGATCAATATATTTACGTGTATAACTAACTATATAGTATATTACTATTAGTTATTATGATGATTAGTAGATCTAAATTCTAAAGCCTTAATTAAAGTCTAACACTAGACTGACTAGATCTAAAATCTAAGGATATAATAATTAATAAAGACTAGATCTAAATAATATTAAATATATATTATATATCTAATTAAATATAATTATAAGGATTAGTGAGACTAAATAGTCCTAAACTAAGAGTTGTTAATTTGAATTAATTAGTGGAAATAATGCTGAATTAAGTTAAATCTACAATTTAAAGATAGTTTATTAGTTGAATAGCTTTTTTAAGGAATTTGGTTTGATTTTAATACAACAAAATGAAAAATTTAACTCATCTTTGATAACTGTAAACAAGGAGCAGCCATCTTGCCAAAAGCGCATAACTTTGAATGGGGGGGGGGGGGGGGGGGGGGGGAAGACCTTATAAGCGTTTTTTTTTTCAAGCACAATATTTATTTTTTTAACTATGTAGTTTCACTGGCTTTTATGACCGAAATAACTTTTACGGACTTTTCACAGCTGTGTGCGAAATATTTTCGTTAAATCTACAGTAAATTTAGAGTCTAGATCTAAATCATTAAAATTCATAGACTTTTCACGGCTGTGAAATATCTTCACTGAATTTACCATAAATCTAGACTCTTAATCTAAGTCACTAAAATTCATGGACTTTTCACCGCTGACAAAGAATTATATTTCACTGAATTTACCGTAGATCTAGACTCTAACACTAAGTCACTAAAATTCGCGAACATTTCACGGCTGTGAGAGAATTATCTTAAACTAGATTATAGTGATTTAGCGTAAACCTAGAGTCTAGATATAAGTCACTAAATTCGCACTTTCCACGGCTGTGTGCGAAATATCTACACTGAATCTATCGTAGATATAGACTCTATAGATTCTAACTAAAATTCGCGGACTTTTCACGGCTGTGTGCAAATTATCTTCACTGAATCTACCGTAAATCTAGACTCTAGATCTAAGTAACTAAAATTTGCGGTCTTTTCATGGCTGTGTGCAAACTAGAGTAATCTAGACATTAGATGTATCAAGATCATTAAATTGACTAAATTTCACAGAGTTTTCTGGTTAGGTGCAAATTATCTTCACTAGATCTAACTTAGATCTAAATCTATTTAATCTATATACTATTTCTAGCTAGATCATATACGGACTTTCCATGCGAAGTCACTCTTACTGTTACAAGAAGATTTTAGGTGAGGGAGGGCCCGGAGGGGTGTAGCCTACACATTAGGCTGGTAATAGCTCTAATTATAGACATAGTCACTTCAGACTAGATCTAGGTCTTCAGTCGTAACAATGAAAGGAAACAACCATTTCTATGCTGCCTTCAGAAAAAATAATATGCCAGGTGAAATGCTTGCTTGAGGCAAGGCCATCTTCAATCACGAGGCTGCGCTTCACAAGTGGGTGAAAGGCAGTGTAGATGAGTCACTAGTCAGATCATTAACACAGCCAGCACATAATGTGATGCTATCAGAATGCCTAGTTATGCTGTTGTTTTTTTCCCCTCACATTTTTAGCAAGAAATAAGCAAAATTATATTTAGAAAAATATTGAGAAAAAATTCTAAGAGAGTGGAAAAAATTTTAGGAGAATTCTGGCAATTTATAGGAGAATTTTAGGATTTTAGGAGACTTTTCATTTTTTTAGGAGATTTTAGGAGCGCTATGAATCCAGAGTATTATGAACAGCAAAAAAGCATTCGCCTTTTATCTGGAAGAAAAGCATGACAATTGAAAAATAATTGGCTCCTCTCTACCACCAAAGCCAATGCCACCTTAACCTGTAATACATATGGACAGGAATTTCTTTTGAGAACTGGGCTCTACAGTTATATGAAAAAGTGTAATACAAGATGAAACATAGTTGTTCTGATTGAAAAATGCCAACTGCTATTTGTATATTTATACTTTAAAGACAAACTTGCAACTAACAAAGAAAATGTGATAACAGAAATATACAATCATAATCTAGTTTTGAAATTAATCTTTGTTAAGAAATGTCACAAAACTTTTGCTCTGAAGACAAATGAGTTGTAATTGAACATTGTTTAGCAAATGATTCTAATAATAATAGCCAAAAAATATCCACCATAAAGAAAAAAAGCAAACCTGATCGCCAACTTGTTGGGATCTGAACAGTGCACAAATCATCAGAAGATTCATCAGTGGACGTGCCAATGAAGTCAAATGTAAGACAGTTGTGTGCAAGCCTCAACGAGTGAGACAGAAGACTATGCTAATGAAAATGGGAGAAAATTTTTTTTTTTTTTTGGTAAACTAAATAGCTTTCAAAATGAAACATTGACAAATGTATTCTTCAATATGTATTACAATTAATAAGGATTCAGTTCTTTGTACCTGATTACTGTCACTGAAGTCGAGAGATTTGAGATTCCCAGCAGCTGAACGAAGCAAATTACAAGACAACTGAAATATTTCAAACAGCTGAGTGTCACGAAAAGAGGAGGCTATTTTCCTATGTTTCGTCAATGATCGACTAGCCTCAGACTGAAAAATAAGATATGGAATTGTAAAATGGTCTGTTTCTTTATCGCCAACATGTTCCAACTAATAATATATGAAAAAGACACTTACCTCACTAACTTGGTTCATTTCACAAACTAACTGAGACAATAACTGAACACCAATCATAACATGATGTGTAGAGCCACTCTGCAGCAAACAGAAAAAAAAGTTAAAAAACTGTTTTTGTTTTTCTTAAAATTTTAATATCAGATAATAAAAGAAAAGTGGCATCAATTTCAACAACATAAACAAACAAAAGATAAACTTGCATATGATAAACAGGATTATAATTTAACCAGACCTCAGTTCTGTAGTGAAAAAGACACTAAAAGCAGTCCTTCTGACCTGAATAAATTTTCCAACATCTGTGACAACATTACGAAACACAAATTCTTCTTTATTCACATCAAACCATCCATACTTTGTAATTTTGGCAAATAACTGGGTAGGAACAAAAAATGCAACAAAACTTAAAATTAAGACAGTTTACATAAGAAATTAGAATACATATGTTTAACAATCAAAATACATTTGTATAAAAGTACATTTAAACTAAATTTAAATTTTTACCTGAACAAGAGATTGTGACACATAATGAGTCAGTTTGGTCCTAGTCGCTAGATAATTTAAAACATAATTGCCTGAAATATATAAAAGAAGGAAAGTTTTCAATAAGTAAATTTTACAGTAAGAGAATCTGCATTCTTGAAAAAAAAAAAAAAACAGAAAGAACAAAAGAGAACTTACGAATATCAATTCGTTGTTCAAGAGGCAATGTTATATTAGGGCGATAAACCATTTTTGTCAATGTTGTTGCAGCAAGCAGTTGAGCATAAGCAGACTAAAAAAAAAAAATATATATAAATAAAGAATAATTAAATAAAAAATAGCATTGCAGACAAGTCTCAAGCCTTTGATTAAAAGACTTTATTTTGAAGAGTAATTCTCTACACAAAATGAAAGATTAATTAAAAGCACTGCATATATGCATTTAATAAAATTACCATTTTACATACTGCTACTTACATTCCCTCGCTCTAAAAGTAGTTGGCATTTGTTCAAGCAGTCAGGAGAGTGAGCAAAGGAAACTAGAGCTTTTTCAGCTTCAGCTCGAATGTTTCCATCAGCAGTCTCATACAGTTGTTTACACAAGTTCTCCAACTGTAAAAGCTCCTGATAAGGATGAAAAAAAAAGGTCAACAAGACACAGTATATTCACTATAGGGGAATGTATTTTACCCAGTAATTTGTACAAATCTAAAAAGAACTTAAAAAAAAAATGATAAGTAACATTCGTTAGACAAGATATGAAGCAAGAAGAGAGGCCAAGGCGAAAGAGCGCCGAACCAACATAAAGCTGAGAGAAGAAGCAGGCCTATCTACAACTGACCTAACCCAGCCATGCCATGTATGTGGCCAGCTTTTATTTTTATATATATATGTATATGTGTGTGTGCGTGCGTGTGTATGTATCCTTTTGGATCCCTCAAATCAGGAAAACTTGAAAAGGGTTGAACTAACAGTACCGAGGTTTTTCTCTCTGACTTAATGTAATACACATTATTTATTAAAATTATTCAACAAGACACCCAATGATAGGAGATAAAAAATGTAAGTAATTAAATAAAAAGCAAAATAATATATATATATATATATATTAAAGCTAACATTCAAATAGTAGAAAAATTTAACGTTAAATGAAAACATTTACAATGCCGGCCAAGAAAAAACTCGCTAGTATGTAGTTGCTTATCTTTCGATTGGTTTTTATTGAATCGCCACAAGATGAACAAGCCAATGTGTCTACTTTCCACAAAAGCATTTTTAAATGAAGCTATGAAACTAAGTCACCTTCACGAATATATGGAAAGCTTCTCCACAAAAAGAACAAATCCATAGAATACTTTAAGTAGCTTCACGAATGCTGCAGAGAAATTTACATTGTAATTGTTGATCTAAGGAAAGCCTTTGACATAGTCAGCAGAAGTGCACTTTTTACAACATCTGGTGATTACAGATGCATAAACTGTGACCACAGTTGTGTATCAAGGATTGGCCTCTTTAGTCACACAAGAAATTGCAAAAGGAAAAGAATGCCTTATATATATGTTTTTATGACATTTAAAATGCCACAGATTTCAACAATTAGGAAAAAAAAAGATTACCAACAATGCAACACGCCAAACTCTTTATTGGACACTGATGTTCGCTGACTTTCGAAAGGGAATTGTCTTGCTTGTTTTGCAAATTTTATGTTTTAATTTTTATAGCTCCATAAAGGTTAGTTCTAGGAAAAAAACTGCAAACATCTACAAACTCATCCTCCATAAGTCAATAAAAATAGTTACATTGTTTTTTTATGCTATGTGTCACGTACACAGTATCTATATTTAGCTCGTCAATTACCTCGGGTTATTTCTCACGTGGAGATATGTTAATTAGTGTAACTTGGGCTGCATTTATTGGTTGCAATGAGCTACGTGGGACACGTGACAGTGCTGGACCCGGGAAAAGTTCTGGTTTTTTAGTCAGTCATTGTATGGAACTTGGAAGTGAAACATCTACTAAAGCTTTGTATTAGAACTCAATTATATTATTGTGTAGATCTATCATTTTATTCAAGTACGTTTAACCATTGTAATTATTTGTGAATAGCTTTTTCAAGTTCTGAATTAAAGTAATTGTGTTGGACGAAGAGAAGTTTCTTTATTGAATATAGTAACATACTTAGATCGACTTAGCGATTGACAACTTCTAGATGATCAACTGGCAACATTTTGAATGATCGTATTATCAACTAGATCTAGCTACTTCTATACGATCATCTTATTAAAAGAAGATTTCAAGATCCTCGGCAATCACGATCATCGTTAGTGTGATATAGGTCAAGATAATCTTCAACATGACATCTATCATAGCATCTTCATAGATCTTGACATCTGACATTCACATCAATTGATGATTGTGACACTATGCATAGTTACAATAAAATATGATGTCTAAAAGGGTCAGGTCAATGAGGTCTAGAGCTAACATTAACAAACACCATACTCTTATAGTTATTATATTAAGAAAATGTTATTATCTTTAATTTTCTTTTTTTATATCAATTTCTTTTTACATGAACTAAAAACAGACAGATCAGTGTTACTTTTCCCACTCTCAATTGCTTCCTTCTCTGTTTATGACGGACGCCACAACAAGGCCATTAGACACAAGTCTTTCCTATACAGTAACCTACATAGGTCTACATGTCAACAACAACAAAAAAAATGCGTGACCCCATTTGTCTAGCCTGCTCACTCTGCTGAGACTCTGCTCAGTGACTGTGACCTAATTTGGTACCTGATCAATCAATAATTGTCCCTCCCGCTACATTTTTTTTTCCTGATACTGTGCTGATGTTACCACGCTTACCTGGTTTATCAATAAAGGGCACCAATGAGGCGAGACAGAATAAGTGAGAGGGAGAGCAGGGTTGTTCCTAATACTGCGGTTGTTTGTTAATTGTTTTAGCATATTTTTTTACTTTAGTCTTTAGTAGCCTATCACTATAGATTGCCTTTATCTTTTTTACATTTGTAGAGCATTAGTGATGTGTGGCAAAATAGTAATAAAATAGTGTAAAAAAAAAGAAAGTAGATCTAGCGCCATCTCACAAGTCTATAGCTCAGACTCAGTGCTCAATAGCGTAAACTTGTTTAAGTCATTTATAGTAATAAACTAATATTACACACACTATAACACATATTGATCTATTCATCTATTCGTGCTTTAGGGCCTATTTAGAAGAATTTTAAATACCGTAGATCTAGGTCTACATGTGTCTGAACTAGACTATAAAGAAAACAAATAGAATAGAGTAGTTTATGTTAAATGCTATTCACACAGCTTTAGGCCAAAATTTCAAAGTTTAACTTTGACAGCGCATTATTTGACAATGGTTCGACATAGGAAATAGGAAAAAAAATGAAGTATCAAAATCTTCTTAAAGAAGAATAAGGATGACTCTACTTATATTTATACCTCTAACCTATATTTGTTAAATATTTAAGGTCAAAGAGGCCATGTGTTTTTATTTAATTAAGACAAATTTGACTCACATTATATGATTCCGGACACCATATAATTTATTTCAGACAGTCTCTAAATTTAGGCATCAATAAACTCAGAGTTTAATTTTATATAAACATTAACTAAATTTTAAGATCCCCAGGCATGAAATCATTAAAACAATTAAGATGTTTTCAAATTATGCATAAATATGAACACAAAAGATAAAAATATGAACACATTCTATCAAAATTAGGTCACTGGGATAGTGACTTCTACACAGACTTTTAGACTTATTTTATGTTTGCATGATTAGATGTGTGTTGAATGTTTGTGTTTTTTGTTTTTTAATTTAATAAATTTCGAATACAGATGATCTTTTGTAGTATAGTACAGGTTAGGATAGCCATTCTTGCCTAAATAGCTGAATCCTCTATATTCTCTTTATATAAATCTAGATATATCTAGTAGGTCTAGATCTAGGCATTTAACTTCATTCAATGTACCAAGCTCACTCCAAACATTTGCCCATTTATTCTCTATAAAAAAACAACAAAAAAAACAAATATAATATAAGATCATTAACATTAATGTCCAAAACTGCCTGTTTGAAATAAATTTTGGTAAGAAAATTGTAATTTAACCTTAATTCAAACACCCTACTAATTTTTTTTTGTATGGAATCAAACAACTTGGCTTATGAATCAAATAAATCAGCTCCAAAAACAGAATAAATATTGCCAGGCTCATTAGCATATAGACTTAGCCAACCAAAAAATATAGTCTCAACCCTAGGCTACTCAGTTGCGGCTCTAAGACTAAGTGAGGTAAAGTAGTCATCCTGGTAACATATAGGAAAAAATAACAACCTGACTTACAAATTTGAAATTCTTTTTTCTTACATAAAAAGATAGCTAAATGGAAGGAAATTGGAATAGAATCATTGGAAAATGGACAAAGAGCATATACAGCGAGTTAGTTTCATATTAAATATCAAAATAAAGATTTAATGACCATAAAAACACACAGCGAGTGTCTGAATTCATGTAATGTCTGTATTAAATAAACTATTCTAGAATATTTTACATTTCATGATGAGACACCACATGTAAAAAAAAATGTCAGAAAAAGTACTTTTTTTTTCCCCGTTAATAGGCTGTATTTTTTTAACTTTCAGAGCTATATAAATAAAATTTTCAACATAAATGCATGAATTTAATTGTGTTGTTCCTTTTATTATTTTGAAACCTGTTATAAGTTATAGATCTAGATCTGTGGCGACAGTAAGTAAATCAATGTAATAAATAAGTATAACTATAACTAGAGTTTACTGGAGTCTAGTAGTAGAATACTAGATCTAGAGACTTGACTATTAAAAAATGAACAATTAGATTTAGATCTATTATGGCGGAAAACAGATTTCCCATTGAAAATGCATTTTTGAAAGTCCATATTCATTATCTCTGAATTTAGGCCACCTGTAGCGTATTTTTTAGATCTGATATGTAGATCTATGTTTGTGTAAGCTTCATAAGCAACATTTTGTGGAAATTCGTTTTTATTAAGGTTTTGTGCCCTTGTGAAATTCACCAAGTAGGTAAATTCACGACAGACAGGTTTTTCTTATGGTTTTAAAAGCGATCTCAGTCCGAACTATCCATAAGACAATATTTTTTATAATATTATCAACTATTAAGGTAATTATTGTACTTCATTACTAGGTTGTTGCATCCGAACAACCGATTATCGAATAACCGTACATCGGCAATAACGCACGCGTGCTAAACAGACTAAACACTACACAGCGTGATGCCGCATGGAGATCGATATCTTAATTTTAACTTATATTTTATAATCTAGATCTAGATTATAGAATACCTAGATCTATAATCTATAATAATAGAGAATAGACCTAGCCCTAGTCTAGATCTAGTCATTATATACTGTCTAATAGAGGCTAGATCTAGAAAAACTTCTACGGCGACTACGAGTGTTTTTTTCCTTTGTAAATTCTTTTTACTAACGCCAAGACAACCAAGATCGGGATAAAAGATTGGATTGTAGATATAGAATCAAAATGTTTACATTAAAATTAATAATTAATTACGGTATTGCTAGATTAGATCTAAAAAAATGCTGACCGGTAAAAAATCGAGTGCTGTATCCCTTCCATTGTTTAGATCTAGATCTAGACAGTAGATTTAGATCTAGGTCTAGTACTACTACTAGTAGATCTAGACTAGAGCTACCAAAATAACGCAGATACATTTTTGTTTAAAAAAGCATTGCAAATCTAGACACTAGATCTAATAATACTTGTTATGTTTGTGATTTATAGATCTAGACTAGTCTAGATCTAAGACTAAATAGTAAATTCTAAATCTATATAGATATAGACTATAGAAGAATAGATCTACTTATGACTTAAAGACATCGTTAAAAATAACAACAAACACATATAAACCAAATAATTGTTTTTATTTCTTTTGTCAGCAACATTTACAACAGATACAAAAATTGAGATTATTTGAGATAGTTAACAGAAAACACCATGCACTGCTAGCTTAAGCCTATTATTAGGTCTAGAGTCTAGACCTCAAATGCCTAGATCTAGAAATGATCAAGAACTAGATCTATTTATATCTTGATAATATTTCATTTAATATTAGATCTTTTCTAGTCTAAAATACATCTATACCCTTTATTTAAAATTGATATTGATATAAATAGTATATTATACTGTATTTATGTAAAAAAATGAAGATAAATATAAGAAAAAAAAGTGACTTTTTATGGTAGGGTGGGCCAAAGAGGAGGCTTATTAATTAGTTATAAATACATTTTAAAGTTTGTTTTTTCAAATGTTCTATAAATATACTTTACTTTGTGTTAATAAAAATATAATAATTTATGTTAATAATATTGTGAATTTGTGAAATTTATGGATAATTGGACATATCTTCTGTGAGTGATGGATTTTTCATGATTATTTTCAAGTTAAATAATTGTCTGCTGCTTCTGATTTTATTTTTATTTTTTTAATTCCTCTATTCTTGGGCAATAAAGTTGATATATAATATGTCAATAATAGCCAATTTGAAATTGGTCAAAAAAATGGTCCTAAAAGTTTTTGAGTAAAAGTAGAATGTTGAGAGCTCAATTTGTTTTACGCCTTATTATAAACTTTGTTGCACATTCTCAGACTCAGTCATTCTTACATGAAAATAATAATAATGAAAACATTGGAATACAACATTTAAAACAATTTTTAAACATGTAAAATGTAAATTTTTAATCTAGATTAGAGATTTACAGATTCGAGTTTCAAGTGAATCAACTTCAAGATTCAAGTCAAGAGTATTTTGAAGATTAGATCTGATCTAGACTTCTACAAATTCACTTTTAAAAATAAATTACAAATCATTTTTACAACAAAAGACTAATGCATTTTATGTCCCACTGAGTCTGTAAATTTGATTAGATCTATAATGCAAATTAGTACAATTTAAATAGTCTACAATTCGTTTTCAAATCAAATCACCTGTTCGTCCGCCATTTCTGTTTTCTCTTGTTTCAACAAAGTTTACCGCGAGATGGCGCGAGTTTTCAGTAAAGTTTATGATCTATTCTTACTGTCTTGGATTTCTCACTTATCATATTTTCATTAATTTTCTAATTTTATATTGATCAATAAATAGAGAGAGAGATCAACATAAAGACAATAGACACTCACATTTATTAATATATAATTGTACATCCACGTATAATATAGGTTGTCAAATTTTAACAATTTATATATTCTCTTTTAGTACCTTGTGACATCTTGTATTAATCATGTTTTTCTTTGGCGGTGTGACAGAGACTAGAGTGGTCCAAAAAGCTTTTTATTTTTAGTTAGTATGTGGGCAAGTTTAGGCCTACGTATATTTTGTAACAGCAGATTGCAGATTATTGTCAGCGGTATCTTTTATTTCTGACAATGTATGCTCACATTTATAAGTCACTATATTCGCAATTATAAAAAACAATAGCTAAATAAATGCAAGTATAAAGAGAGAAATCCACTCTCACGCTGACCACGCATTGTCACATGAGAAAGTATAGGCCTAATTTAAGTCTAATTATAGTCACAACGTGAAGGCAGAAGCCAGCAGATCCAAGCGCGAGTCTTACCACTTACGTTTTCTTAATTTTTCTATATCCATTTTATTTAGATTTTTGTAGGCCTATTTATAAAAAAACGTAGATGGAACTCAAAGGCGCATCATAATTTACTATATTTAGACACTCATAAATTTGCCATTAATTACAGTTAAAATCAGCAGTCGCAGATATAATGATAGATCTATGACCTTTGTTGACGTTTTTTCCCCTCCAGAATAATGTTGTTTTTTTTTAAATTAGGCCCTACGCCTACTTAGGCTAAATCATAGTGCTAGGAAGCCGGGGCTCATATTATTGTGCTAACCCGGGGACCCGAACTGTAGGCCTGTATATTTATATATTGAACGTTCGTTATATACTATAGGCTACTGATTATAGAGTCGAATTCTGTCCCATATTGTTTTTTGAGATTCTAGCCCCGCTAAAGTTGAACACTCTTACAACTGGATCAATAACATGCTTGATATTCAATGCAGCTTTGCACAAACTTTCGTGATAAATGACACAGTAAAGAGGTAGGCCTAAGAGTGAAAGGTCAGAATATTGCTCTTTGTATTTTATCATTCATCAACTTCAACAAGCCTAGCTCTATGTTTTTCCTAGTCAAAGCACAGGCGCTAATGAGTTGTTACACTTGTCATCTTGTTGCATGCCAATCCAACTCTTTTAATACAGAAGACGCAAAAGTAAAGTAGCAATTATACATAAATCACTGAACCATAATCTTCAAATACAAAAACAAAATTTAATAAAATACTCAAAAAGACACAAAGATAAAGGCACATTCCTCATCCCATATGGTAGGACAAATTTGTACAAATACTCATTTTCCCTAGTGCTATTAGAGCAAGGAATGGGTTGCCTGAGCTAGCCAGGAAAACCAGTGACTTGGCATAGTTTAAGTCATTGGTTAATATGCATGACTGAATGCATGACGCGTAGGACGTAATCATCTTCTTTTTTTTTTTGAAGTAACGTATGTATTTGTGACGATCACATTTGCCGAGGATTATATTCTCAATACTTGACAATTCAATGAAATGAAGAAAGAAACATCTCTCTGTATTTTCTTCAAACTTCTTTAATAACTTCTTCAAACTTTCACATTAAAATTAACTTCTTAATTCAATTACAACTTGACTTGATACTTCATAATTAAAACTTAAATGATACATAAAACTTTACTTAGTATAACTTCAACTTCAACTACTAAAACTTTACTTAATGGACCCGCTAATATCATAAAACTTATTACTGAGCGAGAACTAACGCTCTACGAGAACTACTACTATGCGAGGACCCCGTCTGACTCACTTTCCCTTAATTTATACTTTCTTTGATCGTACATTCCAGAATCCTGGAACCTTCTCCGATAATTATTTTAGTAACTTTGACCTTCTAGAAGCTGACGTGTGCTATTTTTTCCCTTAACCTCTTTCTTCGATTGGATATCTAAAATTAACTTGTTTACGCTGGACACTTGCACTGGTTGAACTTGAGCTTCTAGAAACTGGTCGAAATAGGTCACAGACTCGACTCGTGACAGTATTATATAAGATAGGTGAGATAAGTTATATTCTCGTGTTTCTGAGTTACACAACACTGAGTAACTCTTCCATGAGCTAAAACTTCTCCCCGGATAAATATCAATATTTGGGCTGACTTGTATCTTGTATCATATATATTTGTACGTAGGTCCATTGCCGACTATATATATATTGTTGCAACTCTGTCCTCGCGCTGATATACATGGTGCACATTAGCACACTGTTTCACACGAGGGTTGAGAAAAGGAACAGGAGATAGAGACATGATGGTGAATGCCAACTCCTTGTGAAAGAACTGAAGCGAGAGCTCCGTGACCGAGGTCTGAAGACAATTGGAAATAAGGAAACCTTACAAGCACGCCTGCAGGAGGACCTGATGGAGGAAGGAGCAGATCCGGACACATATCTTTTTAAAATCGAACCAGATCTGGAAGATATGCAACAACAGATGGCAGCTGTACTTGAAAAGATGAGTTCTGAGCAAGAACAGATGGGAGCTGTGCTCGAAAATATTGGTCACCAGGGCCGAAGGCTGGACGTCAAAGAGGAAGAATTAGCACAACTTGTCAGAAGGGTTACAGAGGCACTGGACGAACGGCGAACAACCCGGATACCAGAAGATCAACCCAGGGCCCCTGTACGATGTTGGACTTGTGGTGAACTTGGCCATATTCAAAGAAGCTGCACTAGAAGATCTCGACAAACCGGAACCCATCACAGATCAGAAATGAATGCACGAACTGGTTCCCGGGGCTACAAGGGAAACTAGCACGCGCCGGCATCAAGGGGCGGAAAC
>JAZGLO010005250.1:0-14708 GCA_036873155.1 Biomphalaria sudanica | reverse complement strand
GACTGATAGAAGATGTTGACTGATAGAAGATGTCGACTGATAGAAGATGTCGACTGATAGAAGATGTTGACTGATAGAAGATGTTGACTGATAGAAGATGTTGACTGATAGAAGATGTTGACTGATAAAAGATGTTGACTGATAGAAGATGTTGACTGATAGAAGATGTTGACTGATAGAAGATGTTGACTGATAGAAGATGTTGACTGATAGAAGATGTTGACTGATAGAAGATGTTGACTGATAGAAGATGTTGACTGATAGAAGATGTTGACTGATAGAAGATGTCGACTGATAGAAGATGTCGACTGATAGAAGATGTTGACTGATAGAAGATGTTGACTGATAGAAGATGTCGACTGATAGAAGATGTCGACTGATAGAAGATGTTGACTGATAGAAGATGTTGACTGATAGAAGATGTTGACTGATAGAAGATGTTGACTGATAAAAGATGTTGACTGATAGAAGATGTTGACTGATAGAAGATGTTGACTGATAGAAGATGTTGACTGATAGAAGATGTTGACTGATAGAAGATGTTGACTGATAGAAGATGTTGACTGATAGAAGATGTTGACTGATAGAAGATGTTGACTGATAGAAGATGTCGACTGATAGAAGATGTCGACTGATAGAAGATGTTGACTGATAGAAGATGTTGACTGATAGAAGATGTTGACTGATAGAAGATGTTGACTGATAAAAGATGTTGACTGATAGAAGATGTCGACTGATAGAAGATGTCGACTGATAGAAGATGTCGACTGATAGAAGATGTCGACTGATAGAAGATGTTGACTGATAGAAGATGTTGACTGATAAAAGATGTTGACTGATAGAAGATGTCGACTGATAGAAGATGTCGACTGATAGAAGATGTCGACTGATAGAAGATGTTGAATGATAGAAGATGTCGATTGATAGAAGATCTCGACTGATAGAAGATGTCGACTGATAGAAGATGTTGAATGATAGAAGATGTCGATTGATAGAAGATGTTGACTGATAGAAGATGTTGACTGATAGAAGATGTTGACTGATAGAAGATGTTGACTGATAGAAGATGTTGACTGATAAAAGATGTTGACTGATAGAAGATGTCGACTGATAGAAGATGTCGACTGATAGAAGATGTCGACTGATAGAAGATGTTGACTGATAGAAGATGTTGACTGATAAAAGATGTTGACTGATAGAAGATGTTGACTGATAGAAGATGTTGACTGATAGAAGAAAAACGTTACTCTCGCGTGTTGTGGAGTAGCAACTATTTACCTTTTACGAGTTGCGCTACTGTTTGCATCAGGAACTTAGTGCCTGGGATGTCAGCGAACCAGTAAACTGTTCATATATTGACGGAAGTTGAGGGTCATCTGCTCAGATGGTCAATTTCATTTTTAACTTTTTTGTTTACGATGACGGTAGAGTATTGTGGGTATGGCTTTGCTTTAAAAATAATAATTCAACTTTACCCCATGGATTTCATTTTGAAATATTTTGTTAAATACAAATACTAACTCACACTAATACATAAAACTATAAACACACACACACTAAACTCCGACAATTGTGCACACATTACTATTTATAGACAAATGTTACACAAAAATAGCAAGTCTAGACATTTGGTTAGGTGTAGAATTGATTTGGCTAGGTGTAGAATTGATTTGGCTAGGTGTAGAATTGATTTGGCTAGGTGTAGAATTGATTTGGCTAGGTGTAGAATTGATTTGGCTAGGTGTAGAATTGATTTGGCTAGGTGTAGAATTGATTTGGCTAGGTGTAGAATTGATTTGGCTAGGTGTAGAATTGATTTGGCTAGGTGTAGAATTGATTTGGCTAGGTGTAGAATTGATTTGGCTAGGTGTAGAATTGTTTTGGCTATGTGTAGAATTGATTTGGCTAGGTGTAGAATTGATTTGGCTAGGTGTAGAATTGATTTGGCTAGGTGTAGAATTGATTTGGCTAGGTTTAGAATTAATTTGGCTAGGTGTAGGATTATTTCGTTTATTATTTTTTTATTTTTTTGGGCAACTCTAAAATTTTGTGTTTCAAGTTGTTTTATTACTATTATTATTATTGTTTTATTTTATATTCATGTGTCCCTTGTAAAGTTCCCCTTTCAGATATTGTGGTCTATAGGACAGATGATGTAAAGGTCATCTGTTTTTGTGGCCTACGGTTTACGAGGGTGTCATGTGGCCAGCACAACGTCCAACCGCCTTTACAGTTCCCCAACTAATGTCAGGTACCCATTAGAGCTGGGTGGACTCAGAGGTGCCCGAAGATCCAGAAATCCCTTAGCAACTATTATTATGTCCACCTATATACATATACTGTCACAAACATACAGGATATCACATGACCTTCCAAAAAGAAAAAAAAAGCTAATGTTTTTTTCTCAATTACAGGTGAAAATATGAAGACTTTTTCGGAGTTTTAATTTTCATCAAAATTGTCTATACGATATATTACATACTGTTTTTTGAAATATAATATATTATTCTCTTATGCTACGTGTTGACGCTTCTGACACCATGTTGTTACTACTGAGAACTGCATTTATGTAGTTTAATAAACACAAGAATTAATTCATAAGCAGGAGTAGACATTAAGGGTCTCGGTTTATGTGGCATCAGGACTCCCATTTGTCAGAAAACAAAAAAATAATTACGAAATATAATGCGTGTTATCACAATCATTCTCTACCAGGATCAAGATTTATGATTCTAATTATTGATATTATTAATATTATCAATACTATCACTGGGCTATAATTCTTATTATGGTTAAAAAATAAAACGTATTGTCTTTTTCTGGCATTGCAAGAATCAAGGAGTGTTCTAAGGAAACAGTTTCGTGTAGTCACCTTGATTGTGTCCACTGAACATGTTTCTGATGATGTGGCAGGTCTGTGGTCATACCGTTCTCTGACAGGTAACGATGATCTTTCTTGGAATGTTCATGCCCTCAAAGAGGTCTCCAAGTTCTGTTGTCAACATTCATTCAGTTGTCATCACCCCGTCAGTTGTCAGCCTCCTTAGGCTGATATCAGATCGGGTTTTTCTTCTTTGTTTGTATTGATAGTTCTTTACTTGTTTATTTCATTTGTTAGTATGTAATAACACAGCAGTACTGCAATGTCAATAACAATGGCGGATTATTTATTTGAGAGCTTTATTTATTATTATTATTATTATTATTATTATTATTATTATTTAATTCATGTTTCAGCTTCCATGGCGCTACATTGATTAAGATTCGTTAAAAAGGAAACACTCGTTGGATTAAAAATTAATAATAATAATAACTACAATGAATTTTATTTCTCTTTAACGAAACTCGACCCTGGCAGTGCCACAGAATGAATTTTCGTTCGTTTCTAGCATAATAATAATAATCCCCTGTTGGTGTCAAACTTCACTAATACAAAACTCTTGAATAAAGATTGTATACTTCTGCTCAAACAAAATTAAATTGACTGTAATTAACCAATGTTAAATATCAATGTAAAAATTATGAAATTACATAATATTTTAGCAACATAGCAATGAAACACAGGGTCCTTAATACATGTTAACAAACATCGTTCTGTGTCTCGTCTGCGATCTGCACTCTATCATCTGCAGTTCACCCACTTACATCCAGTCGTCTGCTTACATCCAGTCGTCTGCCTATATCAAATTGTCTGCCTAAATCCAGTTGTCTGCCTAAATCCAGTTGTCTGCCTAAATCCAGTTGTCTGCCTAAATCAACTCGTCTGCTTACATTCAGTCGTCTGCTTACATCCTACTTAAGCTTACAGTATAAAAACAAACACGCACACACACTCCGACTATCCACTGGGAAATTTTCTGATGATATGGCATGTCTGCAGCAGTAGCGGGTAATGAAAATCTTCCAAGGAGTGTTCAGTGTTTCTAAGTGGTCTGATAGGTCAGTGTCACCATACCTTCGGCTTATACTAAAACTGAAAGTAATTTTAGGTAGGCCTACATCCACTGTTACTAAATCTTCAAGCTAAGATTATTTTGTTCTTTTATAATTTTTGTGTTGTTGATAACCGCAGAGCCAGCCTTAGGTAATTGGAAGA
The DNA here is from genome assembly GCA_036873155.1 of Biomphalaria sudanica. Classification (NCBI taxonomy): domain Eukaryota; kingdom Metazoa; phylum Mollusca; class Gastropoda; family Planorbidae; genus Biomphalaria; species Biomphalaria sudanica. The sequence goes on along the minus strand of JAZGLO010005250.1, from coordinate 10,612 downwards.
CCTAGACAAAGTGAATTGGGTGAGACCCCAAAGAACAAAGGAAAAACAAAATAATAGCCAAAACATAAAATTTCGCAATTTCTATCAAACTTATTGGCTCCAAAACTATTGGGCACACGTTTCGCTGTTTCTATCAAACTTATTGGCTCCAACACTATTGGGCACACGTTTCGCTGTTTCTATCAAACTTATTGGCTCCAACACTATTGGGCACACGTTTCGCTGTTTCTATCAAACTTATTGGCTCCAACACTATTGGGCACAAGTTTCGCTTTTTCTATCAAACTTATTGGCTCCAACACTATTGGGCACACGTTTCGCTGTTTCTATCAAACTTATTGGCTCCAACACTATTGGGCACACGTTTCGCTGTTTCTATCAAACTTATTGGCTCCAACACTATTGGGCACACGTTTCGCTGTTTCTATCAAACTTATTGGCTCCAACACTATTGGGCACACGTTTCGCTGTTTCTATCAAACTTATTGGCTCCAAAACTATTGGGCACAGGTTTCGCTTTTTCTATCAAACTTCTTGGCTCCAACACTATTGGGCACACGTTTCGCTGTTTCTATCAAACTTATTGGCTCCAACACTATTGGGCACACGTTTCGCTGTTTCTATCAAACTTATTGGCTCCAACACTATTGGGCACACGTTTCGCTGTTTCTATCAAACTTATTGGCTCCAACACTATTGGGCACACGTTTCGCTGTTTCTATCAAACTTACTGGCTCAAAAACTATTGGGCACACGTTTTGCTGTTTCTATCAAACTTATTGGTTCCAACACTATTGGGCACACGTTTCGCTGTTTCTATCAAACTTATTGACTCCAACACTATTGGGCACACGTTTCGCTGTTTCTATCAAACTTATTGTCTCCAACACTATTGGGCACACGTTTCGCTGTTTCTATCAAACTTATTGGCTCCAACACTATTGGGCACACGTTTCGCTGTTTCTATCAAACTTATTGGCTCCAACACTATTGGGCACACGTTTCGCAGTTTCTATCAAACTTATTGGCTCCAACACTATTGGGCACACGTTTCGCTGTTTCTATCAAACTTATTGGCTCCAACACTATTGGGCACACGTTTCGCTGTTTCTATCAAACTTATTGGCTCCAACACTATTGGCCGCACGTCTCGCTGTTTCTATCAAACTTATTGGCTCCAACACTAATGGGCACACGTTTCGCTGTTTCTATCAAACTTATTGGCTCCAACACTATTGGGCACACGTTTCGCTATTTCTATCAAACTTATTGGCTCCAATACTATTGGACACACGTTTCGCTGTTTCTATCAAACTTATTGGCTCCAACACTATTGGGCACACGTTTCGCTGTTTCTATCAAACTTATTGGCTCCAACACTATTGGGCACACGTTTCGCTGTTTCTATCAAACTTATTGGCTCCAACACTATTGGGCACACGTTTCGCTGTTTCTATCAAACTTATTGGCTCCAACACTATTGGCCGCACGTCTCGCTGTTTCTATCAAACTTATTGGCTCCAACACTAATGGGCACACGTTTCGCTGTTTCTATCAAACTTATTGGCTCCAACACTATTGGGCACACGTTTCGCTATTTCTATCAAACTTATTGGCTCCAACACTATTGGACACACGTTTCGCTGTTTCTATCAAACTTATTGGCTCCAACACTATTGGGCACACGTTTCGCTGTTTCTATCAAACTTATTGACTCCAACACTATTGGGCACACGTTTCGCTGTTTCTATCAAACTTATTGGCTCCAACACTATTGGGCACACGTTTCGCTGTTTCTATCAAACTTATTGGCTCCAACACTATTGGGCACACGTTTCGCTGTTTCTATCAAACTTATTGGCTCCAACACTATTGGGCACACGTTTCGCTGTTTCTATCAAACTTATTGGCTCCAACACTATTGGCCGCAAGTCTTACTGTTTCTATCAAACTTATTGGCTCCAACACTATTGGCCGCACGTCTCGCATTTTCTATCAAACTTATTGGCTCCAACACAATTGGGCATACGTTTCGCTGTTTCTATAAAACTTATTCGCTCCAACACTATTGGGCACACGTTTTCGCTGTTTCTATCAAACTTATTGGCTCCATCACTATTGGGCACACGTTTCGCTGTTTCTATCAAACTTATTGGCTCCAACACTATTGGGCACACGTTTCGCTGTTTCTATCAAACTTATTGGCTCCAACACTATTGGGCACACGTTTCGCTGTTTCTATCGAACTTATTGGCTCCAACACTATTGGGCACACGTTTCGCTGTTTCTATCAAACTTATTGGCTCCAACACTATTGGGCACACGTTTCGCTGTTTCTATCAAACTTATTGGCTCCAACACTATTGGGCACACGTTTCGCAGTTTCTATCAAACTTATTGGCTCCAACACTATTGGGCACACGTTTCGCTGTTTCTATCAAACTTATTGGCTCCAACATTATTGGGCACAAGTTTCGCTTTTTCTATCAAACTTATTGGCTCCAACACTATTGGGCACACGTTTCGCTGTTTCTATCAAACTTATTGGCTCCAACACTATTGGGCACACGTTTCGCTGTTTCTATCAAACTTATTGGCTCCAACACTATTGGGCACACGTTTCGCTGTTTCTATCAAACTTACTGGCTCCAAAACTATTGGGCACACGTTTTGCTGTTTCTATCAAACTTATTGGTTCCAACACTATTGGGCACACGTTTCGCTGTTTCTATCAAACTTATTGGCTCCAACACTATTGGGCACACGTTTCGCTGTTTCTATCAAACTTATTGACTCCAACACTATTGGGCACACGTTTCGCTGTTTCTATCAAACTTATTGTCTCCAACACTATTAGGCACACGTTTCGCTGTTTCTATCAAACTTATTGGCTCCAACACTATTGGGCACACGTTTCGCTGTTTCTATCAAACTTATTGGCTCCAACACTATTGGGCACACGTTTCGCAGTTTCTATCAAACTTATTGGCTCCAACACTATTGGGCACACGTTTCGCTGTTTCTATCAAACTTATTGGCTCCAACACTATTGGGCACACGTTTCGCTGTTTCTATCAAACTTATTGGCTCCAACACTATTGGCCGCACGTCTCGCTGTTTCTATCAAACTTATTGGCTCCAACACTAATGGGCACACGTTTCGCTGTTTCTATCAAACTTATTGGCTCCAACACTATTGGGCACACGTTTCGCTATTTCTATCAAACTTATTGGCTCCAATACTATTGGACACACGTTTCGCTGTTTCTATCAAACTTATTGGCTCCAACACTATTGGGCACACGTTTCGCTGTTTCTATCAAACTTATTGGCTCCAACACTATTGGGCACACGTTTCGCTGTTTCTATCAAACTTATTGGCTCCAACACTATTGGGCACACGTTTCGCTGTTTCTATCAAACTTATTGGCTCCAACACTATTGGCCGCACGTCTCGCTGTTTCTATCAAACTTATTGGCTCCAACACTAATGGGCACACGTTTCGCTGTTTCTATCAAACTTATTGGCTCCAACACTATTGGGCACACGTTTCGCTATTTCTATCAAACTTATTGGCTCCAACACTATTGGACACACGTTTCGCTGTTTCTATCAAACTTATTGGCTCCAACACTATTGGGCACACGTTTCGCTGTTTCTATCAAACTTATTGACTCCAACACTATTGGGCACACGTTTCGCTGTTTCTGTCAAACTTATTGGCTCCAACACTATTGGGCACACGTTTCGCTGTTTCTATCAAACTTATTGGCTCCAACACTATTGGGCACACGTTTCGCTGTTTCTATCAAACTTATTGGCTCCAACACTATTGGGCACACGTTTCGCTGTTTCTATCAAACTTATTGGCTCCAACACTATTGGCCGCAAGTCTTACTGTTTCTATCAAACTTATTGGCTCCAACACTTTTGGGCACACGTTTCGCTGTTTCTATCAAACTTATTGGCTCCAACACTATTGGGCACACGTTTCGCTGTTTCTATCAAACTTATTGGCTCCAACACTATTGGGCACACGTTTCGCTGTTTCTATCAAACTTATTGGCTCCAACACTATTGGGCACACGTTTCGCTGTTTCTATCAAACTTTTTATTACCAACACTATTGGGCACACGTTTCGCTGTTTCTATCAAACTTATTGGCTTCAACACTATTGGGCACACGTTTCGCTGTTTCTATCAAACTTATTGGCTCCAACACTATTGCGCACACGTTTCGCTGTTTCTATCAAACTTATTGGTTCCAACACTATTGGGCACACGTTTCGCTGTTTCTATCAAACCTATTGGCTCCAACACTATTGGGCAGACGTTTCGCTGTTTCTATCAAACTTATTGGCTCCAACACTATTGGGCACACGTTTCGCTGTTTCTATCAAACTTATTGGCTCCAACACTAATGGGCACACGTTTCGCTGTTTCTATCAAACTTATTGGCTCCAACACTATTGGGCACACGTTTCGCTGTTTCTATCAAACTTATTGGCTCCAACACTTTTGGGCACACGTTTCGCTGTTTCTATCAAACTTATTGGCTCCAACACTATTGGGCACACGTTTCGCTGTTTCTATCAAACTTATTGGCTCCAACACTATTGGGCACACGTTTCGCTGTTTCTATCAAACTTATTGGCTCCAACACTATTGGGCACACGTTTCGCTGTTTCTATCAAACTTTTTATTACCAACACTATTGGGCACATTTTTCGCTGTTTCTATCAAACTTATTGGCTCCAACACTATTGGGCACACGTTTCGCTGTTTCTATCAAACTTATTGGCTCCAACACTATTGGGCACACGTTTCGCTGTTTCTATCAAACTTATTGGCTCCAACACTATTGGGCACACGTTTTGCTGTTTCTATCAAACTTATTGGCTCCAACACTATTGGGCACACGTTTCGCTGTTTCTATCAAACTTATTGGCTCCAACACTATTGGGCACACGTTTCGCTGTTTCTATCAAACTTATTGGCTCCAACACTATTGGGCACACGTTTCGCTGTTTCTATCAAACTTTTTATTACCAACACTATTGGGCACACGTTTCGCTTTTTCTATCAAACTTATTGGCTCCAACACTATTGGGCACACGTTTCGCTGTTTCTATCAAACTTATTGGCTCCAACACTTTTGGGCACACGTTTCGCTGTTTCTATCAAACTTATTGGCTCCAACACTATTGGGCACATGTTTCGCTGTTTCTATCAAACTTATTGGCTCCAACACTTTTGGGCACACGTTTCGCTGTTTCTATTAAACTTATTGGCTCCAACACTATTGGGCACACGTTTCGCTGTTTCTATCAAACTTATTGGCTCCAACACTATTGGGCACACGTTTCGCTGTTTCTATCAAACTTATTGGCTCCAACACTATTGGGCACACGTTTCGCTGTTTCTATCAAACTTATTGGCTCCAACACTATTGGGCACACGTTTCGCTGTTTCTATCAAACTTATTGGCTCCAACACTATTGGGCACACGTTTCGCTGTTTCTATCAAACTTATTGGCTCCAACACTATTGGGCACACGTTTTGCTGTTTCTATCAAACTTATTGGCTCCAACACTATTGGGCACACGTTTCGCTGTTTCTATCAAACTTTTTGGCTCCAACACTATTGGGCACACGTTTCGCTGTTTCTATCAAACTTATTGGCTCCAACACTATTGGGCACACGTTTCGCTGTTTCTATCAAACTTATTGGCTCCAACACTATTGGGCACACGTTTCGCTGTTTCTATCAAACTTATTGGCTCCAACACTATTGGCCGCAAGTCTTACTGTTTCTATCAAACTTATTGGCTCCAACACTTTTGGGCTTACGTTTCGCTGTTTCTATCAAACTTATTGGCTCCAACACTATTGGGCACACGTTTCGCTGTTTCTATCAAACTTATTGGCTCCAACACTATTGGGCACACGTTTCGCTGTTTCTATCAAACTTATTGGCTCCAACACTATTGGGCACACGTTTCGCTGTTTCTATCAAACTTATTGGCTCCAACACTATTGGGCACACGTTTCGCTGTTTCTATCAAACTTTTTATTACCAACACTATTGGGCACACGTTTCGCTGTTTCTATCAAACTTATTGGCTTCAACACTATTGGGCACACGTTTCGCTGTTTCTATCAAACTTATTGGCTCCAACACAATTGCGCACACGTTTCGCTGTTTCTATCAAACTTACTGGCTCCAAAACTATTGGGCACACGTTTTGCTGTTTCTATCAAACTTATTGGTTCCAACACTATTGGGCACACGTTTCGCTGTTTCTATCAAACTTATTGGCTCCAACACTATTGGGCACACGTTTCGCTGTTTCTATCAAACTTATTGACTCCAACACTATTGGGCACACGTTTCGCTGTTTCTATCAAACTTATTGTCTCCAACACTATTAGGCACACGTTTCGCTGTTTCTATCAAACTTATTGGCTCCAACACTATTGGGCACACGTTTCGCTGTTTCTATCAAACTTATTGGCTCCAACACTATTGGGCACACGTTTCGCAGTTTCTATCAAACTTATTGGCTCCAACACTATTGGGCACACGTTTCGCTGTTTCTATCAAACTTATTGGCTCCAACACTATTGGGCACACGTTTCGCTGTTTCTATCAAACTTATTGGCTCCAACACTATTGGCCGCACGTCTCGCTGTTTCTATCAAACTTATTGGCTCCAACACTAATGGGCACACGTTTCGCTGTTTCTATCAAACTTATTGGCTCCAACACTATTGGGCACACGTTTCGCTATTTCTATCAAACTTATTGGCTCCAATACTATTGGACACACGTTTCGCTGTTTCTATCAAACTTATTGGCTCCAACACTATTGGGCACACGTTTCGCTGTTTCTATCAAACTTATTGGCTCCAACACTATTGGGCACACGTTTCGCTGTTTCTATCAAACTTATTGGCTCCAACACTATTGGGCACACGTTTCGCTGTTTCTATCAAACTTATTGGCTCCAACACTATTGGCCGCACGTCTCGCTGTTTCTATCAAACTTATTGGCTCCAACACTAATGGGCACACGTTTCGCTGTTTCTATCAAACTTATTGGCTCCAACACTATTGGGCACACGTTTCGCTATTTCTATCAAACTTATTGGCTCCAACACTATTGGACACACGTTTCGCTGTTTCTATCAAACTTATTGGCTCCAACACTATTGGGCACACGTTTCGCTGTTTCTATCAAACTTTTTGACTCCAACACTATTGGGCACACGTTTCGCTGTTTCTGTCAAACTTATTGGCTCCAACACTATTGGGCACACGTTTCGCTGTTTCTATCAAACTTATTGGCTCCAACACTATTGGGCACACGTTTCGCTGTTTCTATCAAACTTATTGGCTCCAACACTATTGGGCACACGTTTCGCTGTTTCTATCAAACTTATTGGCTCCAACACTATTGGCCGCAAGTCTTACTGTTTCTATCAAACTTATTGGCTCCAACACTTTTGGGCACACGTTTCGCTGTTTCTATCAAACTTATTGGCTCCAACACTATTGGGCACACGTTTCGCTGTTTCTATCAAACTTATTGGCTCCAACACTATTGGGCACACGTTTCGCTGTTTCTATCAAACTTATTGGCTCCAACACTATTGGGCACACGTTTCGCTGTTTCTATCAAACTTTTTATTACCAACACTATTGGGCACACGTTTCGCTGTTTCTATCAAACTTATTGGCTTCAACACTATTGGGCACACGTTTCGCTGTTTCTATCAAACTTATTGGCTCCAACACTATTGCGCACACGTTTCGCTGTTTCTATCAAACTTATTGGTTCCAACACTATTGGGCACACGTTTCGCTGTTTCTATCAAACCTATTGGCTCCAACACTATTGGGCAGACGTTTCGCTGTTTCTATCAAACTTATTGGCTCCAACACTATTGGGCACACGTTTCGCTGTTTCTATCAAACTTATTGGCTCCAACACTAATGGGCACACGTTTCGCTGTTTCTATCAAACTTATTGGCTCCAACACTATTGGGCACACGTTTCGCTGTTTCTATCAAACTTATTGGCTCCAACACTTTTGGGCACACGTTTCGCTGTTTCTATCAAACTTATTGGCTCCAACACTATTGGGCACACGTTTCGCTGTTTCTATCAAACTTATTGGCTCCAACACTATTGGGCACACGTTTCGCTGTTTCTATCAAACTTATTGGCTCCAACACTATTGGGCACACGTTTCGCTGTTTCTATCAAACTTTTTATTACCAACACTATTGGGCACATTTTTCGCTGTTTCTATCAAACTTATTGGCTCCAACACTATTGGGCACACGTTTCGCTGTTTCTATCAAACTTATTGGCTCCAACACTATTGGGCACACGTTTCGCTGTTTCTATCAAACTTATTGGCTCCAACACTATTGGGCACACGTTTTGCTGTTTCTATCAAACTTATTGGCTCCAACACTATTGGGCACACGTTTCGCTGTTTCTATCAAACTTATTGGCTCCAACACTATTGGGCACACGTTTCGCTGTTTCTATCAAACTTATTGGCTCCAACACTATTGGGCACACGTTTCGCTGTTTCTATCAAACTTTTTATTACCAACACTATTGGGCACACGTTTCGCTTTTTCTATCAAACTTATTGGCTCCAACACTATTGGGCACACGTTTCGCTGTTTCTATCAAACTTATTGGCTCCAACACTTTTGGGCACACGTTTCGCTGTTTCTATCAAACTTATTGGCTCCAACACTATTGGGCACATGTTTCGCTGTTTCTATCAAACTTATTGGCTCCAACACTTTTGGGCACACGTTTCGCTGTTTCTATTAAACTTATTGGCTCCAACACTATTGGGCACACGTTTCGCTGTTTCTATCAAACTTATTGGCTCCAACACTATTGGGCACACGTTTCGCTGTTTCTATCAAACTTATTGGCTCCAACACTATTGGGCACACGTTTCGCTGTTTCTATCAAACTTATTGGCTCCAACACTATTGGGCACACGTTTCGCTGTTTCTATCAAACTTATTGGCTCCAACACTATTGGGCACACGTTTCGCTGTTTCTATCAAACTTATTGGCTCCAACACTATTGGGCACACGTTTTGCTGTTTCTATCAAACTTATTGGCTCCAACACTATTGGGCACACGTTTCGCTGTTTCTATCAAACTTTTTGGCTCCAACACTATTGGGCACACGTTTCGCTGTTTCTATCAAACTTATTGGCTCCAACACTATTGGGCACACGTTTCGCTGTTTCTATCAAACTTATTGGCTCCAACACTATTGGGCACACGTTTCGCTGTTTCTATCAAACTTATTGGCTCCAACACTATTGGCCGCAAGTCTTACTGTTTCTATCAAACTTATTGGCTCCAACACTTTTGGGCTTACGTTTCGCTGTTTCTATCAAACTTATTGGCTCCAACACTATTGGGCACACGTTTCGCTGTTTCTATCAAACTTATTGGCTCCAACACTATTGGGCACACGTTTCGCTGTTTCTATCAAACTTATTGGCTCCAACACTATTGGGCACACGTTTCGCTGTTTCTATCAAACTTATTGGCTCCAACACTATTGGGCACACGTTTCGCTGTTTCTATCAAACTTTTTATTACCAACACTATTGGGCACACGTTTCGCTGTTTCTATCAAACTTATTGGCTTCAACACTATTGGGCACACGTTTCGCTGTTTCTATCAAACTTATTGGCTCCAACACAATTGCGCACACGTTTCGCTGTTTCTATCAAACTTATTGGCTCCAACACTATTGGGCACACGTTTCGCTGTTTCTATCAAACCTATTGGCTCCAACACTATTGGGCAGACGTTTCGCTGTTTCTATCAAACTTATTGGCTCCAACACTATTGGGCACACGTTTCGCTGTTTCTATCAAACTTATTGGCTCCAACACTAATGGGCACACGTTTTGCTGTTTCTATCAATTTTATTGGCTCCAACACTATTGGGCACACGTTTCGCTGTTTCTATCAAACTTATTGGCTCCAACACTTTTGGGCAAACGTTTCGCTGTTTCTATCAAACTTATTGGCTCCAACACTATTGGGCACACGTTTCGCTGTTTCTATCAAACTTATTGGCTCCAACACTATTGGGCACACGTTTCGCTGTTTCTATCAAACTTATTGGCTCCAACACTATTGGGCACACGTTTCGCTGTTTCTATCAAACTTTTTATTACCAACACTATTGGGCACACGTTTCGCTGTTTCTATCAAACTTATTGGCTCCAACACTATTGGGCACACGTTTCGCTGTTTCTATCAAACTTATTGGCTCCAACACTATTGGGCACACGTTTCGCTGTTTCTATCAAACTTATTGGCTCCAACACTATTGGGCACACGTTTTGCTGTTTCTATCAAACTTATTGGCTCCAACACTATTGGGCACACGTTTCGCTGTTTCTATCAAACTTATTGGCTCCAACACTATTGGGCACACGTTTCGCTGTTTCTATCAAACTTATTGGCTCCAACACTATTGGGCACACGTTTCGCTGTTTCTATCAAACTTTCTATTACCAACACTATTGGGCACACGTTTCGC
>JAZGLO010005249.1:0-17476 GCA_036873155.1 Biomphalaria sudanica | reverse complement strand
TTAAGTCTAAGAAAATGGAAACAACAGGCATAGCGCCATTAAAAGATGAACATAACATAATACATAATGATACTAAAGCAAACATCCTAACCAAATACTTTGCATCAGCATTCTCAGCCCCAGGAGACAAAGACATATTTCTTAATTTGAACCAAGTAGACAACATAGAAGATTTAGTAGTACAAGAAAATGGAATTAAAAAACTGTTAGCCAACACCAAACCATATAAAGCGTCTGGACCTGATGGTATTCCAGCTAGATTACTCAAAGAACTAAGCAATGAGCTAGCCCCAGTGTTCAAAATACTCTTTCAGGCATCGCTTAACCAGGGCAGAGTACCAAAGGACTGGAAAGAAGCTAATGTCATCCCCCTATTTAAAAAAGGAGAAAAATCTGATCCAGAAAACTACAGACCAGTATCACTTACCAGCATCACATGAAAAATACTAGAACACATAATATGTAGCAACATCATAAACCACTTAGACAAACATAATGTCCTCACCCCATACCAACATGGCTTTAGGAAATATAGATCATGTGAAACACAACTAATAGGACTAATTGATGATTTTTCAAAAGGTTTAGATAATAGTGAACAAATAGATGCTATCTTACTAGATTTTTCCAAGGCTTTTGACAAAGTTCACCACCATAGTTTGCTTAAAAAATTAAAATATTTCGGCATTAATGGTCCACTGCATTAGTGGATTAAAGATTTTCTGATAGGGAGAGAACAAACTGTAATAATAAATGGCTCTAAATCAACACCAATAACAGCAAACTCAGGTGTACCTCAGGGAACAGTCTTGGGTCCACTACTATTTTTAATTTACATAAATGATTTACCAAATTGCATTAGTTCAGGAACAAAAGTCAGATTATTTGCAGATGATTGCATAATATATAGAACAATAAAAACAAAACAAGACACAGATATTTTACAAAGAGAATTAGATGAATTACAGAAATGGGAATCAAATTGGAGCATGTCTTTCCACCCAGAAAAATGTCAGTTGTTAAGAGTAACAAAAAAACTAAAACAAATTAATTCCACTTATCTTATTCATGGCAAACCAGTAACACAGACTAAAAACGCAAAATACCTTGGTGTTATAATAAATGAAAAACTGTCATGGTATCCACATATTGATGAAACTATAAAAAAATCTAACAAAGCATTAGGATTTATTAAAAGAAATTTCTATAAATCAAATAAGAACATAAAACTAAAATGTTATTTAACCTTGGTTAGGCCAATAATAGAATATGCATCCACCGTGTGGGACCCCTCAACTCAAGAAAACATTAAGAAACTGGAACAAACACAAAATAGAGCAGTGAGATTCATAACAAACGAATATTCACATTTGACTCGGGTAACACCATTAGTAAAATCACTAAATTTAGAAAGCCTTCAGGACAGAAGACTCAAAAGTAAAGTAGCAATTATACATAAAACACTGAACCATAATCTTCAAATACAAAAACAAAATTTAACAAAATACTCTGAAAGACACAAAATAAAGGCACATTCTTCGTCCCATATGCTAGGACAAATTTGTACAAATACTCCTTCTTCCCTAGTGCTATTAGAGCATGGAATGGGTTGCCTTGGCAGAATTTAAGTCATTGGTTAATATGCATGACTAAATGCATGACGCGTAGGACGTAATCATCTTCTTTTTTGAAGTAACGTCTGTATTATATAAGATAAGATAAGTGGGGAAGGGAAAAGGCACTGGGCAGTGGCGTGGCAAGGTACCCGTTGGCCCGGGTTCATTGAGCCCATTCGCGCCATGGATGCTACGCCACTGGCGCTGGTGTAGGATGCAGTTTTATTTTAAATCTCATTTTGAGCATGTGTGTAAAGAAAATATCCTTCAAGTTCAAAAATTATGAGCCGCTGAATCATACTTAAATTAATTATGCTCCAAACTCATTTAATGTTTTCCTTCAAAGAAAAAGTGGACAAATGTTCTGTTAACAACGTGGCCAGGAGGCTGTCAGTTAGTATTGCCAGATCACTGCAAGTTACAGTTACCAGATTGCCATAATAAAAAAGATCAACTCGTGTTTCCCAGCAGGAAACTGGAGCTCCAGTCTACCGATAATTACTTCCCTTTCTCACTCCATGAAAACTCGCACACATTTTTGATTAATATTTGATCTATTTATAGACCACAAAAATCAGTTTTCAATTACATAACCACATTATTAAAACCTACCGCCACTCACCCCACCCCTTAAAAAAAAAGCTACATCTAAATTTAATTTTCTTTACTGATTGTGTAAGAGATATAACTTTGTGTGTTGAAAAGAGTTCGGATAAAAAAAGAGATGGAAATAAAAGACAAAATGATAATTGGACACCCTCAACAAATCTTCACATGTGAAGGAGTAGGCCCTATCTTGAACTATATCTTGCCAAGTTGTGTATGATATTGGTAGACTTTACATATGTTTTAATAAAATAAATTAATGACTATCTGAAAGAATGGACTCAGCAAATCTGCGCTTAAATTTTATTGAATCTATCGCTTAATATAAAATTTGTTTTCAAACGTTTAGGTAAAACCATTTATGTATTTTATTAAAATCAAATCGCGAGATCATGGACGAGAGCTATTTATAGAGAGACCAGTATGGCGTCTCAAAATTCTACTATAAATGCTATAAATGTGTGCCAGTGCAGTGTTACTAACGTTTTATTTAAATTCATAAGCAAAATGCGTCACATGTCTGTCTTGGTAGCGAAGATTAATGTATTTTTTACATGTCTATGATGTCTTAACCATTGAAAAGTCGACGAGACATTAACGTAAATAATGAAATAGGAAGCTCCAACAAAAAGAAAAAAGTTTTACACTTTTCTCTTATGCTATTATACTTGATGGGGACAAATAAATAAACATTACAGCTCATTATTATCTCAGTTTTCATGAAAATCAATTGACTCTAGAACAATCTAGATCAAAATAGATTTAAAATTTCGTATCAAAGAAAAAAAGTTGACAGAAGAAGGAAATTATATGAAAAAGTAAAAAAAAAAAAAAGATGAATTTTAAAAAAGCTGGCCAAACTTGCTCAAACATTAATGTATCTAGATCTATAACATAATAACTTAAACAAAATTAAAAGAAAAAAAAAAGAACGATACTTGACTCTATATATGGCTCTCGCTTTTGGTCTCGTAATTTGATTTCCCAAAAGCGTAAAAAAAAAAGTTTTACCAAAACGTGATATTTCATTAGTTTAGCCACATTGACACACTTGTCTGGATCTCATTGTTATTGGTCTTTAGCTTTGCATTTAGACTAGAAAACTTCTTTCAACATCCCTGACAGCGCCATGACCCCTTCTGACCTCACACTGCCATAATTATGATTCTCGTGCGTCCGTGTGATTTAAAAAGCGTATTCGATACCTGTCGACGTAGGTCTAGATGTAGAATCTATGTCCATGTTATTGGTGCTCCAGTTAATGGTTGACAGGTATTTTATTTTTGGGATTAATTTCTGCACAAAAAAATGAACAGCAAAAGTTTACAGATGATGGATTCCGTGCTGACGGAGCTGGGATTATGTCGGAAACAGATTACCAGAGAAGAAAGCGTGTTTCGTGCTGTGTCTGAAAAGGTGAGTGACCACCGTGTCATGCTTGCCCACGTGAATGTCTCCCACACCGGATGAGGATGACGATGAATGATGATAACGACCGTGGCACGTAGGCTGCAGTCACTTGTCAAACCCATAGTGGCCATAGTATTCTTTGACCAGTGTGTAGACTAATAAACTACATTTCATCATATGGTACAAGCTGACAACATACCTACTACACACAACACAACATAGTAATTTCAAAAAAAAAAAACGAATCTAGACCTACTAGTCTAGGACAAGATAGATCTAGAGTCAGTAGAGTCTAAATCTATATAGATCTAGTCTCCATTAATTCAAAATCTATCATCTAGATTGACTAGATCTATAGATAGATTTAAACTAGACTAACTAGTATTCTAGTCTAGATAGATCTATAAAAAATCTTATCTAGATCTAGATTAGATACTGATAGTCATCTATCTTACACAAAATAGGGCCTACTAGTCAGTGTAGTGTAGATTCAGTCAATATAGATGATGGATATTAGATGAAGACTGCCTAGTCTAGATTCTAGAATTTTAATTTGAATAACACACTTCATTTTATTCAATCTATACATAGATAATCAGTAGATTCCAGATAACATGATCTACATCTAGGCTCTAATATCTATTGATTCAGTAGATCTATATTGATCTGTCTAGATATAGATTATAAAAGATATATATAGATCCTAGATTTACAGTATTTCTTGATCTCTAAAAGACTCTAAATCTTCATAACTTGAAATCCATGTTAGATATTGACAAGCATATCTAGTTAATAGACTCTTTTATAAAAACAAAATTGACCATAAATGTTTTGCTTTCTTATCTAGATCCCACAATTTGTAATCATTAGAAACACACATTGTTTTTTTTTTTGGGGGGATGGTTTTCAAAGTGTTAGGTAAATGTACTTGGACTGGTGTCAGATGGTCTTAAATCTTCCATTGAATGCTGTAAGAAGTTTGTGCCTTGACATCTATCTTTTAGGAAAAAATGTCTGAAAGATTCCAATCAAATTCAAGTCCAATAAGCTTTGGACCATTCTAGATCATGAATTAAACATCCAACATAACCTTTTTGATATATATGATGAGCAGTCTAGTCAGTATTGATCAAGTATTTTTTAAAGAATACACAAGCCCATTCAGTCTTGCACTATTAGATGTTGAAGCAATCAAAACTATGAAAGACTCTGTGTTTGATGCTAGAATAGATACAGTGTTGATTTCTGAAGATGTGCTAGGAAGTTTTCACTTCACAAATAGCTTGAACATCATTTATTGTTGCCACAAATGCCATGGAAGTCATGTTCAGTTGTAGAGTGTTGATTCTTTAAAATACATTGTTATAACATATTGTCCAAGATTTTATACTGAAGGATTAAAATGGTATTTTATTTTAAAGTATTCCTCTCTAATAATAACCTGTGTTAGTATTTATTAATGAACACACATTTTATGACTTTTTTCCCCACATAGATGTCTTTTTACCCCACACCTGGCTCTTCTCTTTGTATCCTACTTCTGGCTCTTCTCTTTGTATCCTACTTCTGGCTCTTCTCTTTGTATCCTACTTCTGGCTCTTCTCTTTGTATCCTACTTCTGGCTCTTCTCTTTGTATCCTACTTCTGGCTCTTCTCTTTGTATCCTACTTCTGGCTCTTCTCTTTGTATCCTACTTCTGGCTCTTCTCTTTGTATCCTACTTCTGGCTCTTATCTTTGTATCCTACTTCTGGCTCTTCTCTTTGTATCCTACTTCTGGTTCTTCTCTTTGTATCCTACTTCTGGCTCTTCTCTTTGTATCCTACTTCTGGCTCTTCTCTTTGTATCCTACTCCTAGCTATATGTCCTAATCTCATTCTGCCCTCTGTGTTCTCCCTTTGTCTTCTATGTCTCCATCTCTCTTTGTCTTTTATCTCCATATCTCCCTCTGTCATTTCCACATCTCTCTTTGTTCTCTATGTCCACATCTCTCTTTGTCATTATTGCCCTTTATGTCCACATCTCTTTTTGTACATGTACTTATCTCCTTCTGCCCTCTTTGTCCACATTTATCTGTCCTCCATGTCCACATCTCTGTGATAAATGTCTTTATCTCCACATGTCCTCAGTGTCCACATCTCCCTTTGTTCTTCATGTCCTCAGTGTCCAAATCTCCCTTTGTTCTTCATGTCCTCAGTGTCCACATCTCCCTTTGTTCCTCATGTCCTCAGTGTCAACATCTCCCTTTGTTCTTCATGTCCTCAGTGTCCACATCTCCCTTTGTTCTTCATGTCCTCAGTGTCCACATCTCCCTTTGTTCCTCATGTCCTCAGTGTCCACATCTCCCTTTGTTCCTCATGTCCTCAGTGTCCACATCTCCCTTTGTTCCTCATGTCCTCAGTGTCCACATCTCCCTTTGTTCCTCATGTCCTCAGTGTCCACATCTGCCTTTGTTCTTCATGTCCTCAGTGTCCACATCTCCCTTTGTTCCTCATGTCCTCAGTGTCCACATCTCCCTTTGTTCCTCATGTCCTCAGTGTCCACATGTCCCTTTGTTCTTCATGTCCTCAGTGTCCACATCTCCCTTTGTTCCTCATGTCCTCAGTGTCCACATCTCCCTTTGTTCTTCATGTCCTCAGTGTCCACATCTCCCTTTGTTCCTCATGTCCTCAGTGTCCACATCTCCCTTTGTTCCTCATGTCCTCAGTGTCCACATCTCCCTTTGTTCCTCATGTCTTCATCTTCATCTGTCCATCCTGTCCTCCCCCCCCTCATTCCTTAACTCTTTCTCCACTCATCTGTCCTTTTTGTTCTATCTTTCCTTTTTTTGTCCATTACATTTTTTTTTAAATACTCAGAACTTAAAAAAGGGAAGTAATTCCTGTGTAGAATATAAAAAAGGGTTATGTTTCTTGCTGCAATTCCCATACAAAATTTAAGCTATTTAAATCTTCATATTATTTTTTTTCTAAGTTAATGAACATTTTTGATCTTAGATTTCAATGGGTTTTATTCTCAAGGATTAAAATACAAACGCTACTCTGTTAAATCTTGTTCTGTCAGTGTGGTAGTTTATCATTGTGATGTCTGTACAATCTTTTTGTTTATATTGTTGTTCGAAATGGTTGTATCAAGCTTATACACTTTCTTTGGAAAGTTTTAATTATCCAATTAAGGTGATATTTGTTAACTAGGAGTTAGGTGCATAATGTTTGGTAAAATTGTGTGTAAACAATGTATTAAAATTCAGACACTAGTTTTACAGTTTATGAACCATGCGGTTATTATACATTGCTGCCAATTTTATAAAAAAATATCCAATGTGGTATTATACTGTAAGCCTCATTGGATTATCGTTAAATTCATTCATTAAATTCATTAGTAAAGAAAAACTAGTAAAACACCAAACCAAAACTTAAATGAATGGTACAATTTATTTTATTCATTGGATATTTTTTGGTGCATTGCAGAAACTGGCTCTTAAAACATCTGCCAATCATTGGCAGTTGATTCTTTTGTTTTACATAATCATGTCATAACAAGTACTACAAGTTGGATTTTTAAATTAAAGGGAAATAACAGTTTAATTTTTCCTTCCACATTAATCACTCTAACAGAAAATGTTATGCAAATTAAAAAAAATAATGTATATACTCTAGCTCTTGACTTAAGAAAAACATTTTTCTATGCTATTATACTTTGTTGTTTGCAATGAAAGCTTTATTCAGGTAATAAATGGGGATTATATTAACTAGATGATCTGTTGCAGAAATATATCTTTGGTCAGTAAGATCATATCATTTTATTAGGGAAACAATATTGAAACTAGAACACTTACACATAACATTTTCATGGCTCTTGGCTGAGTTTAAGTGACTGATTAAAATGCATAATTAGATTGACACATGGATATGGCTTGGTAATTTTCATCTCTTCTGAAGTAATGCTTGTAATTGATAAGATAGAATCAACAAAGCAAAGTAGAGCTGTTACATTTTTAACTAAGAAATATTCTCATTTGACTAGAATAATACCATTAGTAAAAATCACTAAATTTACAGAAAGTTCAGGACAGAAGACAAATAGAGTATCAATAAAACACTGAACACTAATTTACAAATATATTAGATAAGGTAACTTAGGATGTAGTATAGCTTCTACACAAGTTCATACATTTTAAATGTTGCTTTTTTGTCTTCAGTTGTTTGGCAGCCAGTGTCACTATGATCGAGTAAGACTACGATGCATTGAATATCTCAACAGACACTATAAACAGTTTCAACAGGTGGGTGCATAGTTTAACAAATTAGTCAATGTTTCAATGGAGGGTCAATGATCATTTATATAGTGTCTTTAAAAATAAACATTATTGTGTCCCTTAGTCTTATTTCATAGTATTGAAAAGCATATATGACATAATGACAAACTAGACGACTTAAATATCTTTTTTTAATGTCTCATATAACTGTTTAAGTTAAATTTATATATAATTATTTACAAAAGTTAATTAATTAAGATTAATTAGTTTAATTTTAACATTGCTTCAATTAACTCTAAGAACTAATTTCCTTTGACAATAGTGCCTAAAAAAACTGGAAAAAATGTGATTGAATAGCTTATAGAATTGTTTTTTTAATGTATGTAAATTGTTTTTATTTAACAAACATTTATAGTATTATAATGAAATGTTTTTAATGAACCCTTCTGTTTTTGTTTTTTTTACAATTTGTGATCATCATGTTGTAAGAAGTTGAGTAATAAGTAAAAAAAAACAACACATTTTGTACAAATGTTTGTACTTTCTCAAAATATTTATATTTTACTTTTTAACACATAATTATGAATTTTAATGGAATTAAATTACCTTTTTGAGAAAAACAGAAAACCAAATGTAAATGAAAATGGGCAAAATCCCTCATTTTAAATGAATCATATTTAGATCCTCACCTTTTAAATAATTTAATGAAATATATTTGGAATTTGAGAATATACAATATACATTTGACCTTTATTTTAATCAAAAAAATGATTGTCTCAGGATTTTAATATCTATCAATAAATCT
This sequence comes from Biomphalaria sudanica, assembly GCA_036873155.1. NCBI lineage: Eukaryota > Metazoa > Mollusca > Gastropoda > Planorbidae > Biomphalaria > Biomphalaria sudanica. The sequence goes on along the minus strand of JAZGLO010005249.1, from coordinate 8,783 downwards.
GGAACAGACACAAAATAGAGCAGTGAGACTCATAACAAACGAATATTCACAATTGACTAGAGTAACACCTTTAGTTAAAGCACTAAATTTAGAAATCCTTCAGGACAGAAGACGCAAAAGTAAAGTAGCAATTATACATAAAACACTAAACCATAATCTTCAAATACAAAAACAAAATTTAATAAAATACTCAGACACAAAAATAAAGGCACATTCCTCATCCCATATGCTAGGACAAATTTGTACAAATACTCCTTCTTCCCTAGCGCTATTAGAGCATGGAATGGGTTGCCTGAGCTAGCCAGGAAAACCAGTGACTTGGCAGAATTTAAGTCATTGGTTAATATGCATGACTGAATGCATGGCGCATAGGACGTAATCATCTTTTTTTGAAGTAACGTCTGTACTATATAAGATAAGATCTCTACTGACCCTGTCATGTCAAAACATCATTTGATTTGTTCATGGACTCATAATTATTACAACATTTTCTGTGAGAAACTTGGTGTACAGCTTTTTAGTTGTAATTTGTACATTTTTTACTTACTTATTTGCTGTGTAGACCTTGTGTGTCTCTTTTTCATGTAACTATAGAGGCGAAAACAAAACTTTGATATTTTTTCTTTTGCAGTCATTTTAATTACCGAAAAGTGTTTTAACAGATAACATAATTGTATTTCATCAATATTTCTTTCTTTGTTATTACAGTATATCACTGAATCATTGAGTGAAAGAATCATGGCGCTGTCAGATAGAAAGGTATGATTGTCCAGACATATTAATGTAATGTCATTAAATACTCTGCTTCCTTGATAAGTACATTGAAAGGTAGAGATGACTCTTGATAGCAGAACACTTTTAATACTGACACACTCATTACTCTGATGGAGATGCTGTGGCTGAGTGATAAAGCGCTTGGCTTCTGAACCAAATGTCCCGAGTTCGAATCCTGGTGAATACTGAGATTTTTAATTTTGGGATCTCTGGGCACCTCTAAGTCCATCCAGCTCAAATGTGTACCTGATATTAGTTGGAGAAAAGTAAATGCGGTTGTTGTTGCGCTGGCCACAGGACACCCTTGTTGACAACACCAAAAAATCCCCAGTTTGAGGAAGCTCTTTCTTTCTCATCTATTGTTTATGTTTTAACCTTGAAAGCCTCATATATCATATGGCTATATTGTTTGAAACACAATCTATTGGTAATCTATTGTTTCCAGTAATCCAACAGTCCTTCTGTCCCATAATCATTGGACTATCAAGAGTCGTCTGTGTTGCCCGTCTGTGTAAAGTGTATGGGCGGTGGGTAAGAAATTTCTGGTGCATCACTTCTGTTTTTTTTTACTTTATATTTAATTGAAATCCTTTTGTTGTGACCCATTACCAAAAGCTCTTGCATATTGTGGGCAGTGGATCATCCACAATGAGATGTTTCTTTTAGTCTGAGATATTTCTTCTTGTAGACTGAACATTGCTGTGCATCAATATCTTCAAGTAATCACTATTTTTTGTAGCGTTAAGCTATTCATCAAAGAAAATGGCACAAACTTTCAGAGTGTCTTATGTTCAGGCTTCCGCGCGGTGTTGATGCTTGTAGATAGATCTAGTGTAGATCTACGTCTGACTGGAGGTAATGCCGAACTCAAAACTACTTCAGTAACACCGGCGAAAAGTCGAAACAATCAAAATAGGTAGTCGACGCTGATGCTGTGTTACAAATACATTTAATAACTAAGAAGGGAATCGTCCGATGTCAACTATGTCCGTAAATTCGTATCTCTATTCTACTGCTCTACACAAAGCATCCTCTTTCTAGCGTCACTAAGAGCGTTCTTGTTTTCTAAAGATCTGTCACGTCATTTGTCGCTAAGTAAAACTTTACCCTTATTCCCGAAACAAATAACTAATTCCTAATCATGTCATAACAACTCCTCCCCCTCCCGCTAAAAAAAATTGCCAGTCAATTTTTTATCTACTGTCTTAGTCTTACATTGTGCAAGGGCCAAAATGTAGGGAAACATAAAAGACAACACAACTTGAGTCTTGATTTCGGTTTCAACTTCTTCATCATTGTCCCAAACTCAAGTTGATCTGAACACCTATTTCCCTCAAATGTCACAAAGTGATACTGTCCAATGTGATGTGCCATAGGTGACCGCAGACATAGGTGTCTAGCTATACTTTATCACATCACGTTCCAGAGGTTACACCACTTTCCCTCACACGTCAGGACAGACATTTTACCTAATATGACAAATTGACATTTATCAATAATCATTCTCCCACTATACACCTAACGTTCGTTCGGGCATTTACAAGTGTATTTTATTTCCTCTCTCCACTTACTTGTCCCAGCGCGACCTAACTCTTTACTGATGTATGAGCATGATCAACAACAAGGAATAACTTATAAAACTTACTTTCGCTTGATATCAATACCTCGTCGCCTTATAAATGCCCTATCTATTCATACCTCCATACATACAATTCATACATATTCATACATAATAAATAACTAACATGAGTCAATCTAATACTAACTAATACTACAACAACATAATACCCATCTGATTATGACTACTAGCCAAATCAATTAATTAAGAATAAACATTGTAAATAAAATCCAACTTATTTACACTACGGTTGTATAGTGTTATGTTTCACAGGCTATCTACACGACCCATACATTTGTTCTCTCCAACTGGAGTTAACATCTCTTCTTACACCACTATAGCCCGCGTGTGTCCTTCTTCCTCTGTATGACGTGCGCTTACCGCTACCACAGTCATCGCTTCTATCATCAATGTCGGATACAGACCTGTGCCTCCTATCCGAACTCGCAATCTTCTTTTTAGACGGTTCTGCCCTACTCCAACAGTCTTTAGCGATGTGCCCATGTTTATGGCAGTTAAAACAAATTCTGTCCTTTCTAAGTTTGTTTCGCCTCATGTTGCCATACCTGTTTGTCCAACTTCTAACCTGTTTGTCAGTAGCGGCTCTGACACCTGCTACATTTCCAAGTAAAACATCTCTAGATAACCTCGGCATGGCTACCCCTTCACAATACCCTGTGTACAATGGAGATCGAAGGAACACTTTGCACGCTTCGAACCTCTTAACTGCGCCGTCTGCCAATCTGACTGATTTGGTATAGCCTAAATAATCATTGGACTTAACTAATCCCCCTCTAACCGCGAGTGTACTGCTAGCTGTGTCCCGGATCACATTTATCTGTTTATTATTTATCATGCCCGGATATAATTGAAATCTATCTTCCCCACAATCAACGTAGTTAATTTCTTCATCTGGTTCACTATCTCCATTATCCTGTTCCCTACCTTGAATGTTCCTCACAAAATTAACCCTATCTGGTGGCCGATTATCCCTCTCTTGTCTACGGTTTCCTTGATTACCTCTCCTATCACTAGTGCCACTATTATCCTGTGTATTCCTATTGCCAGCTCCATTCCCTCTATGTTTCCTACACTGGTATGCCATGTGTCCCTTTTCCTGACAGTTAAAACATGTAACCTCCCTAAGGTTTCTATCACTTGCTTTAGGTCTATCTATTCTCCTATTATAACTTTCCCTGCCATTGTTTTCATTTTCCCAGGATCTATCCTTTATGCCATCATAACTATCCCGACTATTGTTCCCACGTTCCCTGGACCTACCATTTCTCCTACCATAGGTGTCCCTATCACTAACATCATTCCTTCTACAATACTCCCTATCATTGCTATCATTTCCCTTTACATAATTTACCAGGTCAATAACCTTTTTGTGATCTTTAACTGAAAGTGGGTTGTTTGGATAAGCATTCTTAAAGATCCTAATAATTTCTACCAAGTCTCCAATTACCTTAGGGTTTCTTTCTTTTATAAAAGACTGTAGCTGAGGGTCGCACTTGTTGATAAAATTGTCAATTAGAATAAAGTTCTTCAACCCCTCGTAGGTGTTCTCCACATTTTCGAATCCGAGCCATTTAGTGAAGAAGTCCTTCTCTGAGTTGATAGTTGTTTGTGGATCAACTTGGCTGGATGGAGTGTTTTCGTAATACTTCTTTCGGAATGTTGCCGCGTTGTGCCCGTATGCGTTTAGCAGTTCCTTCTTTAGCACCTGATAGCTGTTTTTCATCGAGTGGTCGTGGTTCTGGCAAATCGTGAGGGCTTTCCCATGTACGAAGTCCAACAAGATTTCGGACCACTCCCTCTCTTGGACATTAAACTTTGCTAGTTTAATTTCAAAGCGTTTCAGATAGTCGCCGATGTCGTCCTTGTCTTCCGCAAAAGGTTGTATTTTCTTTTTCATCCATGCGGCGCTACCATGGCTTTCTATGTTGGCACTATTGTTGCTGTTCCCTTCGATGGGCACACTTACACCAGCCTCTATCCTCATCTGCTCAACTTGAATTCTCACTTTTCTGTCCGCCTCTTCTCTCTTCTCCCTCTCGATGCGTTCCGCTTCTCTGACTTTTTCCCGTTCTACACGGTCTGCCTCTTCTTTTTCTTTTTCTCTGGCTCTTTCAGCTTCTCTGACTCGTTCCCGCTCTCTGCGATCTGCTTCTTCTTTTTTCTCTCTCTCCAAACGTTCTGCTTCCGCCGCCACCATCTGCTGCACATATGCAGTTAGTTCTTTGCCTCGCAGTTCCAATTCTGTCTTGGCTTCATGAATTAGCTTTTTTCTAAATTCTTCTAGGTCGTAACCTGAAGTAGTTGCCATATTACTTATTTGTTACTTTATCCTACTTTATGGTACCTCTTATACCAACAAACAAAACCCTTGGCGTCTAACTACCAACTTAGACCAATAACCACTTCTACCCTTTCTCAAGATACACTTAGTATCCTTGATACAAGTGTGTAGGCTACACTTTGACCCGACTGAATACGCTGTGCGACACACGCACCCTCAACCGACAACGTGTTACTCAACACGAGTGGCCGGTAAATAGACCAACCTGTCTATTTACAAATACCAAAAATTACAAATGGGCAATCAGGATTCACCTCGATTGTTCCCCAGATCTAGTCTAGATTACGCTAGATCTTAGTTACTTCTTACCTGCTTTCACAGCCAGGAGTGTATATAACTTACAACTCATACAAATAAACTATGAAAATAAACTTAAATACGATAAACACCAAACTATAGATCTAGTTTTAATGAATGAGACTTTCGTCTGACAGTAAGACTTAAGACGGGAGTATTGCAAACAATTAATACATGACGTTACTAAAAAAAAATGCTTAACTAAATGATTCACACTCACATACAGGACGCATTAACAGCTAAACATATATATGGACCTCTTGCTAGATTACACCTAATTTTAAGGATATCCCCAATCCACCACGATTTAACCTGGTAGTGATAATCTAGCGATTGGTCACTTCCCTACAGACTCTAATTATTCTAAGGAGAAAGTAGTTAAATAACACTTTACTTATCTGTCTAAGAAGCGGCGATAACTCCACAGTCAGTCTCGGGTCCACTCTTCCTACGCTAATGTCTGTCCCGGCGGCAAGGCTCACGGCGATGTCTTCCCTAACGGTGAGACAAAAACAACGAACGTTTCGGCTCTCCAAGGTCCTTCAGTACTGGTCTGCAATGGCTCCGGTTCTTCGGTGGTACGGCGTCTGGTTCTGGTGTTCACGGTGATCTGTCGTCTGGCTCCGGTTCGTCGGTGGCGTAGAGTCTGGTTCCGGCTGCTGGTTCCGACGCAGGTACGGTGGTTCCAGGTGGTCGTCTGTCCAAAGTGAACCTGTAACGGTCCAACTATTAACACAGCGACAAAGTCAAAGTCCAGTGCTAAACTACCGGCTATCTGGCTATCTAACGTGAAGCACAGAATTCAGCCGAGCTGTATCTTATCTTATCTTATATAATACAGACGTTACTTCAAAAAAGAAGATGATTACGTCCTACGCGTCATGCATTTAGTCATGCATATTAACCAATGACTTAAATTCTGCCAAGTCACTGATTTTTCTGGCTAGCTCAGGCAACCCATTCCATGCTCTAATAGCACTAGGGAAGAAGGAGTATTTGTACAAATTTGTCCTAGCATATGGGACGAGGAATGTGCCTTTATTTTTGTGTCTTTCAGAGTATTTTATTAAATTTTGTTTTTGTATTTGAAGATTATGGTTCAGTGTTTTATGTATAATTGCTACTTTACTTTTGAGTCTTCTGTCCTGAAGGCTTTCTAAATTTAGTGATTTTACTAATGGTGTTACCCTAGTCAAATGTGAATATTCGTTTGTTATGAATCTCACTGCTCTATTTTGTGTTTGTTCCAGTTTCTTAATGTTTTCTTGAGTTGAGGGGTCCCACACGGTGGATGCATATTCTATTATTGGCCTAACCAAGGTTAAATAACATTTTAGTTTTATGTTCTTATTTGATTTATAGAAATTTCTTTTAATAAACCCTAATGCTTTGTTGGATTTTTTTATAGTTTCATCAATATGTGGATTCCATGACAGTTTTTCATTTATTATAACACCTAGGTATTTTGAGTTTTTAGTCTGTGTTACTGGTTTGCCATGAATAAGATAAGTGGAATTAATTTGTTTTAGTTTTTTTGTTACTCTTAACAACTGACATTTTTCTGGGTGGAAAGACATGCTCCAATTTGATTCCCATTTCTGTAATTCATCTAATTCTCTTTGTAAAATATCTGTGTCTTGTTTTGTTTTTATTGTTCTATATATTATGCAATCGTCTGCAAATAATCTGACTTTTGTTCCTGAACTAATGCAATTTGGTAAATCATTTATGTAAATTAAAAATAGTAGTGGACCCAAGACTGTTCCTTGAGGTACACCTGAGTTTACTGTTATTGGTGTTGATTTAGAGCCATTTATTATTACAGTTTGTTCTCTCCCTATCAGAAAATCTTTAATCCACTGATGCAGTGGACCGTTAATGCCGAAATATTTTAATTTTTTAAGCAAACTATGGTGGTGAACTTTGTCAAAAGCCTTGGAAAAGTCTAGTAAGATAGCATCTATTTGTTCACTATTATCTAAACCTTTTGAGAAATCATCAATTAGTCCTATTAGTTGTGTTTCACATGATCTATATTTCCTAAAGCCATGTTGGTATGGGGTGAGGACATTATGTTTGTCTAAGTGGTTTATGATGTTGCTACATATTATGTGTTCTAGTATTTTACATGTGATGCTGGTAAGTGATACTGGTCTGTAGTTTCCTGGATCAGATTTTTCTCCTTTTTTAAATAGGGGGGTGACATTAGCTTCTTTCCAGTCCTTTGGTACTCTGCCCTGGTTAAGCGATGCCTGAAAGAGTATTTTGAACACTGGGGCTAGCTCATTGCTTAGTTCTTTGAGTAATCTAGCTGGAATACCATCAGGTCCAGACGCTTTATTTGGTTTGGTGTTGGCTAATAGTTTTTTAATTCCATTTTCTTGTACTACTAAATCTTCTATGTTGTCTACTTGGTTCAAATTAAGAAATATGTCTTTGTCTCCTGGGGCTGAGAATGCTGATGCAAAGTATTTGTTTAGGATGTTTGCTTTAGTATCATTATGTATTATGTTATGTTCATCTTTTAATGGCGCTATGCCTGTTGTTTCCATTTTCTTAGACTTAATGTATGACCATAGGTTTTTGTTGTTATCTTTAGATATTACATTGTTTATGTATTCACTCTGCAGCTGTCTGCTTACTTTTTGGGTTAGGTGTTTAATTTTTATATACTTTTTGTAAACTCTTTCTGCCTTGGTTTCTTTAAATTTTCTATATAGGTTTTCCTTCTGTTTACAAAGCTTCTTTAGTCTATTATTAAACCAGCATTTATTTATTTTGTTTGATGTGTATTTAGTTGGTATATGATTTTCTATAATGCTTTTAAGATGGTTTTTAATGAAATTCCAGAGGTCATCGACTGGTTGGTTAATGTCTTTTTCTAATAAGAATGTTTGTTGAAAGCTGTAGATCAAATTAGCACTACTGTACTTAAGTGCCGTAGGCAGTACGATGTCTCCTACGTCAAAAGTTCTTTGGCGTGACCCCAACGGTCGATCTTGGCCTTGCAGAAGGTGACCTTCACGTTCGTTCTCACTATGCCGGGCAGGCGATATCTCTTCAGTACGGAATCGACAGGACGATTTTCTTCCCTCCACAAAACTGTAGCCTTCTCGATACAAGCTTCAATACGATGCCACAAGTATGGGCACTTACAAATCACAACTGTAGATCTAGATCTATATTTCGTTACCTCCTAGTTCTACGAGTCCAGGATCTCACTGGCTTTCCTTCGCCGACGTGGCTGTATAATCAGGGTCTAGCTGCAGACTAGGCCGATGACGTTAACTTCTGCCTCCTCCTAACAGAGGGCTTCTATCCTTCTGGATGTTGATGCCAGTGAGTTCCGAGTCTGGGGTCGCCACGTTGTTCAGGCTTCCGCGCGGTGTTGATGCTTGTAGATAGATCTAGTGTAGATCTACGTCTGACTGGAGGTAATGCCGAACTCAAAACTACTTCAGTAACACCGGCGAAAAGTCGAAACAATCAAAATAGGTAGTCGACGCTGATGCTGTGTTACAAATACATTTAATAACTAAGAAGGGAATCGTCCGATGTCAACTATGTCCGTAAATTCGTATCTCTATTCTACTGCTCTACACAAAGCATCCTCTTTCTAGCGTCACTAAGAGCGTTCTTGTTTTCTAAAGATCTGTCACGTCATTTGTCGCTAAGTAAAACTTTACCCTTATTCCCGAAACAAATAACTAATTCCTAATCATGTCATAACAC